>CM023481.1:46819258-46978085 GCA_013339685.2 Hyalomma asiaticum | reverse complement strand
TGGCCAGTGTGCGATTATGGCGAAATTCCAGCAAATGGAAGAAACTCAGACCGCCCTCTTAAAGCGAGTAGGCGAGCTGGAGGACGCTTTAGAGGCGGAACGCCAAATAAGAAAGGAGATGGGCGAAAGGCTCAGAGCAACCAAGGAGCAGCTGACAAAGGTCACCACACAGAATAAGAAAGAGTCAGGTGAATATCATGGAGAGGGAAGGTCCTTGACCCCACAAGAAAAGTGGACAAAAGGAGCACAAAAGCGGGGCTCGACCTACAGACCTACAGCAAGCTCTGGTGAAAGAGCGAGCGGACAAAAGACCACCCGAACCTCACCCTGAAAGTCAGTCCAGATGTCCAGAGCAGGCAAAGGGAGCAAGGCAGCTGGAAAACGTAATAATAGCAGGGGACTCCAACCTGGCTCAGTGCTCCCAAACGATTCAGGAGAGGCTGAAAGGAGACCCAAGAGTAGCTGTAGAGACGTTCCCAGGAAAAATGTTGGGTGCAGTAATGCAACAAGCAAGGGAAGAGCTGACTCACAGAGATCAGGGGCGCAGTTTGGTTGTGATAGCTGGCGGGCTGAACAACGTGTTGAACGGAAGGACCCCAGAAATAGAGAAGAGGTTAACAAAAGGAGTAGATGAGTTGCGGGAAGTGTCCCCCCAGGTGCAAATTGTGGTGTGCACAATCCCCGAGGTACCCTTGAAAGAACTAAACCTACAAAGAGCAGTTGTCGCCGCCAACGAAACGATTTGGCGGGTTAGTCGAGCTAAAGGCTTCGAGGTTGTCGACATAAACAGAGAAGTGCACAGATGGGGTGGTTTCCAGAGAGATGGAATCCACTATGGCCGTAAACTTGGGCATGAGGTGGGCTGGCACCTAGCAGGACGCGCAGTAGCTTTTTTAGGGGGCACACGAGCCCTCCGGTGTCCACGGTAGAAAGGGAAGAAACATCTGTGGGGGACCATTTGGAACACAGAATTGATAACAAAGGGAAAAGGGCAAAGGGGAAAGAGAGAAAGAAAGTGTAGCGCGGTTTAATAAGCTACATAAATATGCAAGGTGGCAGAAAACCGACAAAATGGTTAGAAATAGAGGAACAGTTGAACAGAGAACAGATAGCGGTGTACGCCGTTACAGAAACGCACCTTCGGGAATCGGAAGAGCCACCAATTATTGCAAATTATGTGTGGGAAGGGTGCAACAGGACAAAATCAGAAAGAAAAGGTGGGGGAATCGGTATGCTAATTCATCGGGAAGCAAACTGGTGTAGGATTACTTCGACATGTGAAGAACACCTCTGGGTATCTGGAATGGTAAGCGGGAAGAAAACTATGTTGGGTGTAGTTTACATGTGGACTGGAAATAACTGCAAAGAGAAAAATCAGGAGTTAGTGAATTGCATAAGCAAGGATATTCAGAAATTTGGTAAAGGGGCCGAAATAATCCTCTTAGGAGATATGAATGCTCATGTGCATGACCTCGACGGATATACAGATTATAACGGGAAGTTGACGGTAGAGCTCTGCGAACAACATAGTCTCGATATAGTTAACATGAGTCCTAAGTGCGATGGGCAGGTAACATGGGAGGTCGGAAGCAGGCAGTCAACAATCGATTACTGCCTCATGACAGAAGGAATTCACGAAAAGTTGAGACAAATGGGCATAGATGAGGAAGGGAGTAGCAGCTTGGGGAGTGACCATAAACGCATAACTTTGCGAATGGGATATGTAGATCATAAAGAGAGCATCGAATTGAAGTCGGGCAGCTCCTTTCTAAGTGAAAAACAAATTAGGAACGTAGTCGCAACAATCGAGGACATAGTGAGCAGAACAAAAGGCAAAGTGTGGGATTATAATGAGCTTATTAATCTAATAAGGACTGAAGTTACGAAAGAGAAACAAAAGAGTTGCTGGAGGGGAAAGCGAAAGCCAAAACGATGGTGGAACAGGGAAATTCAGGACGCAATTGAGAATCGACGGGAAGCATCTCGAATACATAGGCAGGCAAAAAAGGAGCAGAGGCCACAAGACGAGGTCAAGCAAAAATGGGAAACATATCTCGAGAAAAAAGCCCTGGTACAGAGTTTAGTTGAAGCCAAGATTAAAGGCCAAAGTGAACGTTGGATATCGGACATTCACGAAAAGAAGGACGCATCTAGGCTTTTCTGGAACCACCTGCAATCGCTGGGGAAGAAAACTGTAACTATGCAACGACATATTGTGGATGAAGAAGGAAATAAATTGGAGGGGTACGACGCATTGACTTATATTCGAAACGCAAGAGCCGATTCCTTTAAGAAGCATGACGAGGCTCCCTTTACGACGTGTAACAATAGCAAGGGAGACCAAGTGGAAGAACTAGTTCTGGAAAATTTCAATTGTAAGAAGGCGGAGGAAATGATTCCCAAACGAACAGCCACAGGATTAGATGGGGTTAGCATTACTGTAAAATGAGCTCGGAAGAAACAGCAAAGAAGCCCTATTAAAAGCAATTGAAAAAAGGTTAAAGGAGAGGCGAATACCGGACACTTGGCGTCAAAGTAGGATGAAG
The DNA here is from genome assembly GCA_013339685.2 of Hyalomma asiaticum. Classification (NCBI taxonomy): domain Eukaryota; kingdom Metazoa; phylum Arthropoda; class Arachnida; order Ixodida; family Ixodidae; genus Hyalomma; species Hyalomma asiaticum. The sequence goes on along the minus strand of CM023481.1, from coordinate 46,975,539 downwards.
TTCATTTATAAGGGCAAGGGAGAGAAAAATAACATTCGCTCCTATAGACCACTGACCATTACATCAGTACTCTACAGGTTGGCGATGCAGGCAGTTAAATTGAAAATGCAGATATGGACAGAGCTTAATGGCACTTTTGGCGAACTCCAAAATGGATTTCGAGTCGACAGGAGATTAGATGATAACCTTTTTGGGCTTACGCAGTGTATAGAAATAGCCGGAAAAGAGAACAGACCTCTACATTTGGCATTTTGGTTATTAAGGGTGCGTATGACAATGTGAATCAGAATATTTTTGGGACATAATGAAAGAGGCTGGTATAGGGGATGACTGTATAGAGCTCTTAAAGGAAATATACAGTGGAAATGCAGTATGTGTGGAATGGGAAGGTGTGGCGAGTAATGGTAGAATGGAGGCCGTCGATATAGGTAAAGGGTTGAGGCAGGGATGCCCGTTGTCCCCACTATTATTCATGCTTTACATGAGGAGAATGGAGAAAGCATTGGAGATGGGCAATATTGGCTTTAAGCTGTCGTACAGACAGGCAGGTATAGTGATAGAACAAAAGCTCCCCGGGTTGTTTTATGCAGACGATATTGTGCTGTTCGCAGACAGTCGAACCGATTTGCACGGTCTGGTTAGTATATGTGGTCGGGAAAGTGAAGATTTAGGGCTAAAATTTAGTGTGACAAAATGCGGCTGGATGATATTCAATGACAGCCACGATCAGACCATATCAATACAGGGCGAGGAGATACCCAGAGTACGAGAGTACAAATACCTCGGGATATGGATAAATGATGGGAATAGATACATGGAAGTACAAGAAAAAGCTATGATAGTTAAAGGAAAGAGGAACTCCGCAATAATGAAGCATAGAGCGCTGTGGGGTTACAACAGGTACGAGGTAATTCGAGGTTTGTGGAAAGGTGTAATGGTGCCAGCACTTACATTCGGAAACTCAGTGGTGTGCATGAGGTCAGAGGTACAATCAGGGCTGGACGTGAATCAGATGACGGTCGGACGTCTCGCACTGGGCGCCCATGGGAAGACCACAAATGAGGCTGTTAAGGGGGATATGGGATGGTCTAACTTTGAGGGAAGGGAAGCTCAGAGTAAAATTAGGTACGAACAGAGATTAAGGAATATGAAAGAAAGTAGATGGGCAGCGAAAGTATTCAGGTATTTGTATAGGAAGAACGTTGATTCACAATGGAGGAAGAGAACTAGGAGGCTTACCAGTAAGTATGCATCCAGTAACGAAACGGATGGGACGAAAAAGAGCGTTAAGAGCATGGTCAGAGCTGCGGAGAACTCGGATTGGATAGCAAGAATGGAGAAGAAACCGGCATTGAACAACTACCGAAAAGGGAAAGACGAAATCAAGAGAGAAAGATTTTACGATAATTCAAAGGGAAGCGCTTTACTGTTTGAGGCAAGGTCCGGTTGCCTGAGAACCCGAAGTTACAGAGCGAAATTCAATAAAGAAGGGGACACATGTACGTGCTGTGCAAAAGCTAGGGAAACGACAGATCATATTTTGATTGAATGTCCAGATGTCCACTCAGGTGTAGCTGTGGACACTACCCTACAGGAGGCCATGGGTTTCAGGAGTAAGAGGGGAAAGCTGAACATGCCGGCGATAGAGATAAGTAAAAGGCGCTTAGAGCATTGGTGGCACAAAAGTATGGAGCAAACAAAAGCGCAAGGTAGTTCGGGTAAGATTATTTCATCACAGAGGAACGATAATAGATAACATAAATAGACGAGGAGAAAAATTAGTTGTGAAAATATGTGTGATTCGGGAAAAGAATTGTTTGTAGAGGAAACAGAAATAAAGCTAGAGCTTGGTGGCCCGGCTACCGCCCCGTTATAAAGGGGACGCTCCTAATATCCATCCATGATAAAGCCCCTTGATGTTGGAAAGTAACGACACTCTTTGAACCACGCCGCGACACCCTCGCCCGAGCCGTCAACCTCCTCGTTTTCTCCCCCTCGTTCGCGGAGCCAGCGCATCCGCAACGCTGAGTGGCTGCAGCGCGCAATCAGGTGACCGTGACGTCACGAAAGCGACACAACCTGTTTTCGCGCGCTTCTAGTTTCCCTCGCCCGCCATGCGCCTCCCCAGCGGTGGTCGCCCTGCGGCTCCTAACGTGCGTTTCGCAAGTGTTTCCGCCTTTCTGTGGTGGCGTGAAGTTCGTTTGCTGTGGAAATCTCTTGCTTCCATTTGTTTCAATGCAGCAGTAAGCCAGAGAAAGGGCTAGCATGATTTTCGATCCTCCGAGGACAACTGAATAATGTGCGCCGGAAGCAGTAGCTCCAGAACGTCGGGGAAAACCATGTCCCCCTTCTAAGCACACAGTTCCGTGCGAGTTGACTGTTAGTTTTCCTTAAGACATTGGTGAAGTTGCATGGAAATTTCAATGTAACTTGCATACCGGGCTCTTCGTTCAGTACAGTAGAGAACGCCTATATGCTTTGTTGACTTCGTGCATTGGACCGTGTTCTCGTGCGTGCGATAGTTTTCAAATGATGTAATTCGTAAGTTAAGGCCCTGTAACTCCTGCTTCGTAATTGTGCGCGCGTGTTTGTGCGTGTGTATATGTATGTGTGAGCTTGCGATAGCGTGTGTGAACGCGTCTGTAGGTGTGCGCGTGTTCGCGCACGTCATGTGTGCATGTATATGTGCGTGCGTTTGTGCGTACATGCTCCCATGTATGTGTCCGTGCGTGCGCGTTCGCGTGTGTATAATGTATATGCACGTATGTATGTAAGCGCGTGCTTTTATTCTGTGTGTGTCTGCGTATGTATGTGTGTGCAGTGTGTGTATGTGTGCATCTATGTATGCATGTATTTGCGCGTGGTGGTATCTGCGCACGTGCGTATGTATGTATCTATGTGCGAGCGTGTGTACGTATGTGCTTGTCGCATGTGTGTTGATATATGCGTGTGTATGTATGTGCTAGTCGCATGTGTGTGGATACATAGATACATGCGTGTGCGTGTACCTATATGTGCGTGTGGTCGTACGTGCATGTGTCGTACGTGTCCGCAAGTGCGTGTGGTCGTATGTGCTTGCGTGCGTATTTTTGCTTGTGTTTGCACGTGTTTGTATTGTGTGGGCGTGTCCGTGTGCGCGTGGTCGCCCGTGTGTATGTATTTGCATTTGTGCACCGTATGCATGTGAGAGTACGTGTGCGCATGTGGTCGCATGGGCATGCGCGTGCGTGTATTTTTGAGTGTGTGTCTGCGTATGTGTGTGCGTGCACCCGTGCTTTCGTAGGCGCGCGTACGTGCAATCGTGCGCGAATGCTCATGTGTGCGTGTTCCCGCGCGTGTATGTTTATGTATGTGCGTGTGCGCATGTGTTGGTACGTGCGTGCGTGCTTCGCTCGCATTAACCACGATAAAGTATTGGCACGTGCGTTCTGTATCGGCTCTTTCGAAAACACAGCACGTGTTTTGCACAGTGGCATTGATACAAAGGCATTCGGCCTGCCTGTGCCGGGAAATTTACTTTAAATAAACTATTTTTCTTCTTTAGATATTTATTTGATCTATATAGTAGCCACTTACATGCAACACATTCTCCTGTATATTCCACGCTGCATGCATTGTATGCGTCACCGTACCGCGAGCCCAACGGACAACGGAGAGGCAAACCGCGCAGCCACTGGTAGGTGCTCATTTTTTTCGGCGCGCTCTCGCTTGTTTTAACTGAAGCGTCCCGAAATAAAAACAGCTGTCACGAAGTTATACTGCAAGCATACTATCCTCACGCCAGTTTCACAAGGGATAAATTCCTATTTGGCGCTTCAAAGGGCCGAATTATCAAGCGCACGCAATACATCTCAATGCGGTTGCAACGCGGCACTGGAGGGTTCAGCGTGCCGTGCGCACCGCTCCGGCGCGGGGAAGGAAGAAATCCGAGGAGGATTGAGGAGGAAAGCGCGCGTGTGGAGGAGAGTGTCGTTACTTCCCAACATCAAGGGGTTTTATATCATGATGCTCGGTGTGGTGTATATAGAGCCGCAGTTACATAGACGCCTAGAATGCTGGCGAGAAGCAGTTGTGGCAAGACATCCATAACTGCCAAGTCAGCGCGGCTCGTGTTCGTTCTTGTTCCTTGTGTTGGTTTTTTTTTCTTTTCTTGTTCTTTTTCTTTTGTTGTTGTTCTTCGTTTTATGCATTTTTTTAGTTCCTACCTGTAGTAGTTGGTAGGCAGTAGAGCTTCTTTTGCTAGGGCGTGGTTGTCACGTCCACCCGATAAATGGTTGGCCGCATCATCATCATCACGCATACAATATGGCGATTGCGTTGCAGCTGCGTTCGCGAGTCTGGTCGCGCTGCTCTCTCGCTGGTCCTAGGCGTGCGGTTACTGCTGTCCCGAGCCGTTATTCTCGGGTACAGTACTCTAATACGAGTACAAATATTTCTGCTATGTCGCCAGGTGACCTAGAGGCCTCAACTGGCAATAAATTAAACGCACCAAGCAAGTAAGCTTACGTCCTTTATTGGCAATCGTGACGGATGCAGCGTACATTTAAGGGACCAATGCTGTCGCTGACAGATTTGAGTGTACAGGAAACATAAATAGCCGTCTGTTTAATAAAATTACAAGCTGACATTTATCCCATTCTGTTCGCAAGCAGAGCGATGTTTCAGACAACCATGTTTACGCTGTGCTGCCCTTGAAACGCAGTACTCGAAGCGGGCGGCTGACGATGCTTTCTGCGTCGTCGCTTCGCTCTGAGGACATCTAGCTGATTCGTTGGTGTACTCATCAAAACGCTAGACTTTCTGAAGCATTGTGATTCACTTCGATTCCTCTGTGAATATCAAACGCGCTCCAATAGCACGGAATGCGCCGGCCATCGCGCGATTCGAGTATCACGTTTCAACCGCATAGCCCTGTATACATACTGTATTTGTGTACGCTGTCGCCCGTTGTCGTTCCCTCTACTCGTCTGCGTTCATCGATTTCGGCGCTATTAAACAGGCAGCATCAAAATTTTGCCAAAGGTGTAGTGTCAACAAGATTACCTGTTTTGACAACACTTGGCGAGGGGCACGTGGCTTTGAAAAAAAAAAGAAAAGTGATATAATAAACCACTATTTTTGTGCACATACTCTGTGATCTTGTTATTGCGTTCCGTTTCCCTTCTGCGTCCCTGTCTGAACCGCTTTCTTCCAACAAGCTGCTACCAACTAGCTCATCTTTCAGTGGTTGTACACTCGTATATTATATAGCACTCGTAAAGCAAAATTTACTTTACGGTATCCCGTTGAAAGATTGCTTTGGTTTATGTATTCCAAAGAGGTGGAGGGTTTTCAGTAGTGTAAACACTTCAATCAAGTGACAGTTGGCTAGCAACGAAAGCCTTAGCCTGAAGACAACATTTCAAATGGCACACATATTTCTCAAGGCCGTTACAGAAGACAGCTTCCAAAGATCAAGCTATACCCTTGCTTGTCCACTATTGATCAACTGTTAAGTAAATGAGCCAATCTTTTCTAGTTCTGTGAGTGCATAGTCGTCAGAGTCCGCTGCTAGATTTAAAGTTTTATTCTTCACTCTTAGCATGGGTGTCTCACAAACCAGAGGTTTCCCCAGGAACTAAAATTAGGAGGTGGGCCTAGAGATCAATGGGAGGTGTGGAGCACCATATATTTTGAACTTGTTACAAACATTTATAAATTAAGGGGGTTTCTTTAGAAAGGCTACGAGGTGCGAACACCTCCACTAAGGGGTCTGTAAGGAAATCTCTGCTCAAAACAGGCCTTTTTGAGCTGCATAGTAGTTGAAGGAAATAGCACTCAGTACATATTCAAATCTAAAATACAAAGAATGCTAGCCAGACAGCTCTAATAAGATTTGAGTATACCTCTTCTGTGTGCTGTATAAACATACTTTTTAAAACTTGATGTCGCACTTTAGGCCTCTTGTCTGGACCTGATTTTATTATTTGCCGTATTCCTGTGACTGAACCTTACACAAAAAACAAGTTGCTTGCACACATGCCACAACGCTTTGTGGATGGAATGTCTCTCCTAGCTCACATAAGCCCTTTAACAGACCAGCAGAATTCATTCACTGCAACTAGGAATGATAAATGCATGACAAATTACACAGCCTGTATAAAAAAATACTACCTGAAGCTTTATGTGCAGCCTTCCTTCTGCCCTAATAATCACACTTACTTGGGAGTAGAGTCATGGCTGCTATTCTCCAGGTGACCACTACATGACATGTCTCTTTTAACGAAGGGTCAAGTGCCTGTACACAATTTTCACTTTCAAAAGCTTTCACAATGTAGCTCATGAGAAGACAGCATTATGCCTTACTGTATCATTCTTTGGCATTGCTGTGGAAAATAATGTTCACATTTACAACAATCCACACTCAGTGCAAAGAAGAAATGCTGTGCTCAGACACGCAACTGCTGGCTTGTTTTGCACCATGTTATATGCAATACTCGATACATATATGCACACACTTACAGAAGGATACCATGCGACAGTCACTATCCAAGGAATCCTAAGCCAGCACATTTCCCTTGCACTGGTTACTTCATGCATCAAAAATCACTCGTGCAGCCATTGTTGCACTGGTTCAACATACCACATACTGCTGTTGCATTTTGGTGTACAGTTCCCATTCCTTTCACCTGCTGAGCTTGTAAACCGTTTTTGGTGACACATGGAGTTCAAGACCTCTTGTCACTATGGCAACTTTTGAGCTTCTTGCGCCTTGGTAGGGGTAGCCTGAAAACTAAGAATCTTTTGTTGTCCATTGTCCTGAATAGAAAAAATAAATGAGGTCATGAGGAAGGTATAAAAAAGAAATGGTGAATCAAAACTTGTTCTAATAGATAAACGAAGCATAACCATAAATTAAATGTTCACACACATGAGAAAACTTCTAAAGAACTCCAACCACACTCAAGAAAAGGAAAAGAAAAGAAAAAACCCGACGTTTCGCGGCCGACTCGGCTGCTTCCTCAGGGGTGACTGGGGCTACATTGCAGCGTGAGGATTTTGGTCCCTGAGGTTATTTCCAGTGGCAACGCAATCTGCCGACTTAAAGGGCCCCTAAACCACCAAGAGGTCGAAATTTAGTTGTAGTGTTGCTTTTGTGCCGGTGTCCGAAACGAACACGTAGCCGCAAGTATTTTTCGAAACGGTGCCGAAATAGTCGAGTTACACGCGTTTGATTATTAAAACGCGGCGCTTGCCTGTTTCGCTCTCTCCTGCGCCCGCCGGCCGCTGGCCGGTGCCACCTCCTCGCCGAGTGCTCCTCCGAATGTCACGTGACGTACATCGCCGATGACGTGCATCCGGTTGACGCGCCTCCGCCGGGCTCCCACGTTCGCGCAAGTGTTTAATGGTGCTGTGCCAACCCTCTCTGTTAGCGCTATCCGTCGTGTTCTGACAGTTGCTGCAGTTTCTAGTCGGCTGTACCTCACTTGCACTTGCGTAGCATAACGCATTTGCGAATTCACACGCGAACACTACACGAACGACACACGACGAGGAAAACAAACAGGCAGGGAGAGCGTGCATTTGCTAGCAGACTAACCGGAAGTCGACGTTCTCCTTCGACCAATAAGCGGAGCTCGGACTCTTCTGACGTCAACAAAAACCACAATGTCGTCACGGCTAACTTTGGTATGCCGGAACTGGCCGGAGAGGCGCACGAGATTGTTTTTCGAGTTTGTGGCGCGGCCGCGGCGCGTAGCGCTGCCGCTTTTGATATCGTTCATCGTGACGGCATTTTCAACTTGATGCGCGCGTTAACTTGAAATGTTCAAAAAAAATGTCGGGGGTGCTTTAGGGGCCCTTTAAGATAGCTCTAGAGACAATAGCAGCCAAGTGTGTGTAGATCACGACGAGGTCGTGGTGCAGATATGTGGAGTTTCTTGAAGGCTGTGGTTGATAAACAAAAAAAGAAAGAGCCACCGTTACTACGGTAGAAGCATGAATGACTTGTAATCATGTCTAACAAAGCATATAACAATGCTGGAAACATGAAGAGCATGTGTGTAAGATTTATTTGAGTATCTATTTCAGTGGTGTGCTTAGCCAAGCCTCACTCAAGGGACATTTCTTTCTTTGGTAAGCGCTTAAATTGTCCACTGCATAAACATGCAATATGCTAGACTTATGAACTTATTTTATACTGAAATATAGAATTCCTTCTCCATACTCTTATGTACATTTGCCTCCAACATATCAAGGACGTATGTATGTACATTTCCTGCTGTAACTCACTTGGCAGAGTGAGGCAAAGCTTATGCAGCGACCTTAACAGATGTTTCACGGTAAAGATATTTTTACCTTTGTGAGATATTAAATAAACATTCTTATACAACATCATTAGTACGCAGGCGCCGTGCTTCTGATCAGCTGCACAAATAATAACACTTCATGAAAATGTGATCCAGTCGTTTGTAAGCAGTAGCGGTGTTACACAGGCACTTTTTATCGCGATCAGGACTGACCTGCATCGAGGTTGGCGCTGACATTAGCCAAATCGGTGATATGGCTTCCAGATCGCGATCACACGGTCCGATCGGGCCTGATTCACGCTCAAGAATAACCCTATAGCAGCAGCTGAGCACCATCGAGCCTAATCGAAATCTGCCATAATTGCGACCAAATGTACGCGTGTGACACAGGTGTAACAATAATCAGTGTTGAAGATGCACAGCAGCGCATTTTTAATGACCTGTGCTTATGTCCACATGTTCCAAGGTCAATCGGTTTTCCTAGGTCCGTTTTCAATCCGTTTTCCGGCACTGTGCTCAGTTGCGGCGATCAGTTTTTCACGCGAATGCTATGCACCATTGTGCGCGTGAACTGTCGCAGCTGGCGAAATTCACCGTTGTTAGACACGTTCGCTTTGTGGCAGCGGCGATCGAAACAAAGTAACCTAAAGCGAAACTGTGTGGTGAAAGGAAATGATCGCGGTACAATTTGAACCAGACAAGCGGCCTAAATGGCCTAAATGCAATCGATACCAATGGGCTGCTGCTCATCGCACGTCAACGTAATCTCAAAACTTAGACTCGAGCACGTGCGTTATGCTTTCAGTCCAAGAAAACACATTTTTACTTACTCTATGAGAAATGACATTGTAATTCGGCTTGTAAAATACTTTCAATACGTTTTTATATCATTTTTTTGCTCACGTTGAGCGCCCCTAGTAGAGAAGATGCAAACTAAAGTATCCTACCACAAAAAGAGGAGTTAGTAGCTTCACTTTGCGCGCAACTCGATGGAACGCGCCGGCGTTGATTTTTACGCCCTCCGTGGCGACCGCGGGAACTTGAGACTTTCCCGGGCCTATTGTTCCCAGCTTCTAGGCACCTAGGGACAGAGTCTCTAGGGATTTTGCCGATTGTGGCGCCGTCACTTGCTGCCGGCTCGTTTAACGTGTCGCCGACATTTCGGCCTGTTTCGGCTATGCCGAGCCATGTGCTGTCAGCTGTTCAGCCGATGGCTTTGCGTCTACTGGTGACCGCGTGTCCTGCAGCTTTAGTGGCGCACTGACGGCTTAGCGAGCACTTCGCCGTGTCCACCTTTGATAGATCGACGACTTCGTATGACACGTAAGTAGTAATCGCTGTTATTTGGAGCTTTGCGCTGTTATGTGCTCTGCCGCATGTAATAGCCAGATTCCCAGTGTGCCAGTTACATATTGCAATGTCGTGTCAAAAGCTGCGCTATCGTTCTATCGCGAAAAAGTCAGAGCGTGCTAGCAAGCTTGTTTAGAGTCGTTAACAAAGGCGCAATCAGTGCACCTACGTTCGCTACTTACATTTGCGGTTGTTGCAAGTGGAAACGTTCACTGTGCACTTGACCCAGTGAGGAAGGAACCTGCGCGCCGTTCACATTCATGTGGCAGTTGTCCGCTCTAAATCTAGCTTATCTTTGCGTGCTGTCTGTTGCAAAGAAATCTCCTCCTTCCCGACATTGATTGCGTATATTGTCTTCGACCATTGTGCGTTTATATACTGTTGAAATGATTCGTAACAACTGTCATGTCGCCGTTCCGTTGTATACGTTACTTTCTGAGGTACTCAATTTGTTGAATGAATCAGTCGGAAAATAAAGGATAGAGAAGTAGCACACGCGACTGCTTGTGTGCCATTTCTGTCCACTGTGCTTTGTCTTTTTGACTGATTAATTTTTTAAGCATTATGTACCATCTCCAACAATCTTCAACTTTACTGCCACGATGTAATATTCGCTTTATTATTTGGCAGGTATCGTGTGTTAATGTACACAGGAACAGAAATGCTACTGGCTGGTGTTAGTCATACCCGCACGTTTGGCTGTACGCAGGCAACATTACAATTCTAAAAATTTCAGGCGTTGCCATTGTCAGTGCTTCACAAGAGGCTCGATGTCCGTGTAAACAAACACCATTTCGGCATGCTTGATATGCTTACTTCATTTTTTACACTTACAGCAGTTGAGTAAAGCATGCAGAATTGACATTTGTGGACAGAGAACGAAAACTTGATGGGAACTACATGTTTATTAAATTCAGTTGCACATTGAGTCTTTCTTTTATGTGCGCCTTTTGTAAATGTATTTTTCATCGTGGAGTTTTTGCTCTTTGTCGCACAAATGTTGCATCAATTAGCCCACGGTTCATGCTTCTACATGCAAGTGTAGCCTGACATTCAAATCCTTTTTGCAGAAGATTACATTTTCAGCACACGATCCACTACATGCTTGTTTTGGGGCATTCTAAATCGGGCAGCAAATTCGGTTAATTAATGGTAAATGTATCTCTGAGCTTCTCTTTATTTCAAGATTTCCTATCTGAAGAGACAATGTGAAAGGCAGACCCTTCTAGCAGCAGTTATACAGCTTCAAGAAAGTGGCAACATACTCAAGGGAGCTGTTAATCATCTTTATTACCAGCACTCTGGAAAGTATATGTTCCTGTTATCAGGGGCAGTGATGAAAGAGAGTTGAGGCACCGTCAAAATAAGCCAGCGCTGCAAGAGAGAAAGGTGGCAGGGTTTGAGTGGCATTCATAGGCGTGCGCATGGGGGGGGGGGGGGGGGGCGGCGGCTGCCCCCTCTAATCATCTAGGTGGGGGGGGGGCGCAAAGTTGGCCCCATATTTTTATATATCTTTCTATAAAATTGTCAGAAACGAGTGCTTAATTAAGCGCGTGCTGCTGCTTGTAGACAGCAGGATAAAATACCGACGCCAAACTTCCCCCACTCTAGGGCGCACAACGAAGAAAAAACCATAAAAGACGCAGCGCCATGCGCCAACCCGTCTATGGCCAGCCCACGGTGAAAAACCCTCCTCGCCCCAGGAAACGGCAGCCACTTCAGACTTTTAGAGAACTATCGAATCATCGCGAAAGAAAATCATCACGTGACGCCGAGTGACGCCGCCACGGATGGAAGGTGCCAGTGAAGCCTAGAGCGTTCGCTAGCTTCCACTGTGCTGCACGCTAAAGAAGACACAAGAACCTTCTGGAGACTGGGCAAGAGGGTATAAAAGGGTGCAGCGGCGGGGAGCAGACAGCCGGTCCACGTGGTGTAAGCTGCGTTGAAGTCAGCCGTGGAGATGGCGAACTACGTTGAAGTGTGAGTCATTCTGTCGGTTGAATAAGACGTGTTTGGTGATGGTTGGTGTCAGTCAATCTGGAAGAATCGAGTGACGACGTCGTGGGAGCTGCGACAACTTTGAAGAGTGCCTCCTGGAAGAGTGGCATTCGGAACCAATGACGAAGGGAACGGCGATCAGCGCTGGAGTTTGCGTGAGTGTTTCCAGGAAGTAGCATTCGAGTTACTTTACAAGAGTTGTGGTCTGGACTCACTTTGTGAATATTCAGTACCTTAAGTGTTCTCGAATAGGTTGTAGTGCGTGTGATTGCATTTGTAGCGTGGTTTGCTGTTGTTCCCGTGGTTGTAAACACTATCTGAGATACAGAGTGAGTTGTCATGTGAAGTGAGTTGCGATTGTTACCAGCTGAGTGTGCATGGTTTTGTGTTGCTTGTACTGCCTTAACTGAGAATATATTTTGCTTGTGTTATCAACTCTCAGCTCTGACTCAGTCATTGGTCCACAACTGGAGCTCGCTGGCGCACTAAAAAGACCGCCCCTCAAAATTTTCTGTGCTTTCGTGGAGTTTTTTTGGGGGCAGACATTTCAGCCCTTGGAATCCGCCCGGCGATTGCAACCCCTTAACGGGATCATTGACAAAAATTCTTCCAGACTTGAGTGAATTGATTGACTGAATGAAACGCTCATAGAAATATTTACTTTTCTCAATCTCTTATTGTTTACTTCTTCTTGGAAGCGTGATTCGTGAGTTATAATTTTTTCGGAGTTCCTTTAGTGCGTTCTTTGTTTCCCCAACAGGCGTACCAGTGGTCACTGTACTAGAGCGATGTCTTAGTGTTGACAGCAGCTCAATATTCTCAGCACTGGAGTGAGTTCTAGGTGTTCTCATGGTGTTCACATCGGTGAATTCTGTTTTCTTCGATGGTGCTGCTGCCATGTCAGGGCACATTTCAGGGGTGGAAGCCGAATGCAAAGAGAAAAACAGCAGAATATTATAGGCCATTGTTGCGCTCACTGTTTGAATCTGGCTCTCGTTGATGCCTGTTTGTCAAGGGCCGAGAGCAAAATTCTTTTTGGTTTCTTCGACACCTTGCACCTAGCATACAGCTTTGTAGAACCTAGTCCAGTGTGTCACGCAATTTTTGAGCATATATCTTCGGTGTTAGGCACAGGTCTAACAACAATAAAATCTTTATCCACAAACCAGATGGGCTTGCCGGTTAGAAGCCGTCAAAGCAGTGTGGGATAACTATTGTGCCTTGGTAGACACCGTAGAGGCAATCATGGAAAACACGCAGCATTCAGAAACGCAAGCAAAAGCAGGAGGACTTCTCGTACAACTTGAAAGCTTCGAGTTTCAATTCTGTATGGAAATGACCCATCCTGTGCTGCAGATGGTCCTCAAGGTTAACCACATGCTCCAGGACACAAAAATAAATCTTCCTACTGCATTCCAGGGAGTGAAAAATCTCCAAGAAGCTCTCAAGGAAATGAGGCTGGACGAGAGTGCATTTACAAAGGTGTTTTAAGGTGATACAGAGATGTGCCAGACTCGCGGGATCAGTATTCCTGCTGTGAGACACAGGAAAGTGTCTACATGCGCAGACGTTAAGTTTGCCAGTCAGTTTTTTCACGAAACAAAGAGCTCCACGTCAGCATTTTTTACCCCATGCTTGATGCTTTCGTTGAAGGAATTGAGGCAAGATTCACGCAGGAGACCGTCATTCTCATATATGCGATAACGAACATTCTGCGCCTCACTGCCAATGAGGAGGAGATAGACGTTGTCACTAAGTATTTTGATGTGAAGTTTGACAGCTTGTGGGCTGAGCTCCGCGTACTGAAGGCACAGGTTAGCACAGAGCACGTAAAGCTCGGTGACTGTAATGAATGGCTTGACTGGTTGCAACAAAACAGCCTAGGAGTGTTCGTTTATAAGGACTTTTTAAAATCCTTAAATGCTTTGCAGTTGCCCCTGTCGCTAGCTGCTCATGTGAGCGGACGTTTTCAAAGCTTTCCATTGTGAAAACAAAGCTGTGATCAACTAGGAGTCGTGAGTGGCTTCGGTGGCTGTTTTTACCGATCGTTAACCAACAGACTGCATTGTCAACAATTTCTGAGTCTGTCATCGAACAGTTCGCAACAAAATTGCGTAACTTTTTGCTTTAGACTATTCACGATTGGTGAAAAGTACTATATATCTACCACATGCTACACACTTTTAGTAATCTAGTCATCAAATATTTTTACCGCCACATAAGATATCCATTAGTTTTTATGTTTGTTGAGCATGACATAATGCGTGCATGTTATCTTGTGCAAAAAAGATAATTATAGCCCTTGTTTCTATTACATGTTTCTATTAAGTGCCAGAAAGTAAGATTATCAACTGTACGTTTGGATGCTCAGAAGAAAAAAAAATAGGATGTCATAGCGTTTATCTTCAATAATTATTAAATATTGTAACTTGCTGTTTCTGGTATATTTAATCTCTGTATATTCTCATGCTTTTAAGCGTTGCCATTACGTTGTGTATTGGGTGGCATTTCTCGTCCTCTGCATGAACGTTGCAGACGCCGTATGACAGATTATCAACTGTACGTTTGGATGCTCAGAAGAAAAAAAAATAGCATCTCATAGCGTTTATCTTCAATAATTATTAAATATTGTAACTTGCTGTTTCTGGTATATTTAATCTCTGTATATTCTCATGCTTTTAAGCGTTGCCATTACGTTGTGTATTGGGTGGCATTTCTCGTCCTCTGCATGAACGTTGCAGACGCCGTATGACAGCTTTCGCCATGTGTAGGTGCACCCATGAGTTTTCCCTGTATATAAACTATATTTTCCACATTAGCAGGGTCATGCAATATTTTTAAATATATTGTGCTGTTAAAGATGGCATATGTGTTGTACCTTTCTCTTGTTTAGAAATAATAAAAAATCTTTGTATGCATGTTGTGTTATTGACGCCTCAGCTGTGCAGGGTCTGCCTTTCTTTGGGGACATTTCACAAGAAAGCGAAACCAACTGCTTAATAATACTTTGTATATGTTACAATTCAATATTGTTGAAAATAAATGTTTCATAACCGTATATCATCTCAGCACTACAATATGAGCGGAAGGACATCAGTGGGAATGCGTTAATAGAGAGGGGGGGGTGCTCTTAGGAAACCTCGCCCCGCCAATGAAAAATCCTGCATACGCTTATGCTTGTGTGTATGTGCAGGCCTCTACCTAGGTGCACCTAGCGTTATTCGTAGCAATGCGCATCTCCTTAAAGCACCTCTTACGGGAACTTTCTTGTTATTCGGTTGTGCCCTTAGCACCAGCCGCTTCGCTGATGCTGGTGCTAAGGGCACAACCAAGTGTGAGTGTATGAACCTGCCAAGATATTATGTGCATGCCTGTGGCTCTCGTTATTCATAAACCACTCGCAAAATGGCGTTCGTAATGGACAGTGTGAAAGTAAGACAAACAGGCGACACGGGCAGTGTGCTCACGCACTCGCCCTGTTTAAACGTGTCTTTTTTTCCTGTCATGATGGGCCACTCAGGTGCTCCATGTGTATGTGCACCACTTCCCTACTTACTAACATTGTGCTTCTGTTCGCTTTACAGCTTCTGCTCACATTTGTAGTGCCCAACAAGACATGGCACCTGTCTCAGCCTTGTTGACAGCTGCTGAAAGTGCAGCTTGCTGCCGGTGTATAACGAGGTATGTATAGATATCTCCTTAAAGGACACTGTTGCTCCAAATGCTCATGCTGCTCTAGTACTGTATTTACTCGAATCTAACGCGCACCTTTTCTCCGATAAAACGGGTCCAAAAATCGCATGCGCGTTAAAATCGAGTGCGAACGAACGACACCGTTACCATACCGCCGGCATCAAAACGACTGCCCCCTACGCGGTTCGAGCGCTGTCAAACAGTCACCGGCAAAAAAACGAACTAGCGGCGCGGCGGTCTTTGGCACGCATAGGTTCAGTAGTCTATCTCGCCGCCGGTCCCGCGCTGAACGACGCCACTACGCACATGATGCGTAGGCCAATGATACTCGCCGCGCCGGCTTGGCTGTCTTGCGGCAAACTAAAGTCGCTACGTCGCCGATAAACCTCTTAGACGCCCAGCCGCACCAGCTTTCGGTAGCGTTCGCGGGTAGCTGTAAAGGGAGATGTTTCCTATAACCGCACGCAAATTGGCTCATCATGGCATTTCTCCCTCATATCTGTGCTGAGCCTGAGCCACCTGAGCCTCTCAGTCTTGCCCGCTGCACGACGTCCGAGATTGCATCGCGGCAATCTCGGGGACCACACCCCGACCATGGCTTATCTGCGCCAGCCTGCGCGGCACGCATGGCGGTACGCGGCAGCGGGCGTGAAGGAACTGCGATAGCACGGAGGAATGCAGCACTGCGAGTAAATGATGTTATCGCCGCTTGCACGCGGCGACACCCAGCGATGTGTGGCAGTTTTATTCAAGCCCCAGGAGTTATGAATTGGCGCGCCGAACGTATTCGAGACACCGCGGATCGAGTGAAGCGGGAAAGCCATAGCGCGGCAGTTCGAGGGACTGCGGGGGTTCAAAGTTCGGGGCCCGTTTATTATGCGAGTGCGTTCATTACGCGAGTACGGCATTTTTTTTATGATTGTGAGAAGGTTGATTAGTAAGGACCTTTTTTTCCGTATCGCGAAAAATGGGAGCACGTTACAATCGATGTCTCCCTTTTCTTTTTGGTCGCGGGAAACGGGTGCGCGTTAGAATCGAGTAAATACGGTAAATCTGGAGTCACGCAAAAGCATTCTGATTCTACACAAAAAGCTTGTGTGCACAGTTGAGTTTAATGCTTATTAAGTTGCCAGAAAATATTATACATGCACTCATAATTTTGCAGTTAAACAAACCACAGTGCACGCTGTTGATCCCAGAACATACGTGTAGCATAATATGCCAGACAGTTGCTTACATCTTTCGTGACAGAGTAGTTGTGGGGAAATAATCTTGTCAGAAGTCGCAGGTGATGGATCTCAGCTCTGCTCCATTTTTGTGTGTGGCCATTCTTTAGAGCTGCCTCATGCATAAGGAGCCCTATCACTAAAACAAGCAATTCAATAGAATGCTATGACACCGTGGCAGTGACTTCTTGTGTGCGTATCACAATCTTAGTCACATCTTCAGTTCAACTTAATTTGGAGGAGTAAGCACTGGATAGTCGTTTTCAGCATAACTGGGGAGATTTTTTAGATTTTTTCATTGAACCATATCAAAATTTGGCAAATGAGCTCTGTGAAAATCTACAAGGTGGAGTAACGTTTTATGAAAGAAAGAGTTAGCATCCACCCGTCTGCAGGACAAAGCTACAAGGAAATCCATGCTGATTTCTTAGAAAGGAAAGCTTCCCATTTGCCGAAAAAATTCGTCCTGGTTTGGGGATTCGAACCTGGTACCGTCGCCTGTTCGGGGCGCTCCCTCTCCCACTTGAACTAACCAGGAGGCTGGCGATTGACAGCACGAGGGCGAATTCATCAACAACTCGAAGCACATGGCACATGACAGGCGTTGGTCCTGGGTTCGAGCCCGGATAAGGAAGAATTTTTCGGCAACTAGGAAGCTTTCGTTTCTGAGAAATCCGTATTGAACTCCTTGTATCCTTGGGATACAAATGGGTGGATGCTAATTTTTCTCTTTCATACCAAAATTCGCATTCTTGCAGGTTATATTGATAAATTTAAATTTAATAATGCGAGCCATGTACTGTCTACAGTGCTATATACACCTTGTAGAATTCTCTATATATCAGTGGTGTTCATTTGAGCCAACAGGATGCAACTTCGTTGTCCTGGAGTGGGGTTGCTAGCACATGAAACCCGTGCAGCATTAAAGATTTGTTGTTTTACTGGAAATAATTAATTTTATCCTATTTTTCTGAAATATGTTCCACGTGTAAAGTGGTTTTACCTGAAAATGAATGACTGTGTAAACAGCATGTGATGCATCTATTTAAGCACCATATGAACATGTTGGGCATTTCCTTGTTTTCCTTGTGTTCATGCATAATGCACTAAACTTGCAATACTAGGCTAGCACAGTGGTCGATTAGTTGCAGTGCCGTATTGACTCGAATGTAACGCGAATTTTTTCAAAATCTCTCTGAAGTGATTTGGGGGTCCGCGTTATAATCGAAGCGCCTCAAATTGTGCCTCAGCGGTGTCGCCCCACTGGCTCCTTAAGATGGCTACTACAAACCTAGCGATCTTTCAACCTTGTGCTGACAGCATATACATGCTGCCAACATCGAATCCAATCCAATCCTATTCTTGTTCGCGACGTGTTTTGCCACAGTGGTTTTGCGGGCGGCTCATTTCCTTTCTGCTTCCGCGACTTCGGCTCAAGCAAATCGCAGCGCTACGAGCTCAGTACGATGCCCCCTTTAAGTGCAATACTGATGGCTGAGGAAATTGGGAACTGTGCCGCAGCTCGACGGATAGATGTGGCGGAATCTACTATCCATGGGTGGAAGCTGCAGCGTGAAGCGCTCTTCAAGTGTGAGCCCAGCCGAAAAGGCTTCTGTGGACCTCGTTGTGGCCGTCACACAGAACTCGAAAAAAAAGTGGCGGAGTTTGTAATTGAGCAGCGAAATCGCCTATTGGGGTCAACGTTGAGCCGATTCAGTGGAAAGCCCGAGACGTAGCTCGAGAGATGGGGATCCCGCGGGAGAACTTTAAGGCTTCACGTGGATGGGCACAAAAGTTCATGCGAAGAAATTTTCCCTCCGGTGAACAGCGTCGATAAGGCAGAAGCTACCTGCAGATTGCGAAGCAAAGCTACTAGTTTCAGCGCTATGTGCTCGAACTGCGCCGCTCGTCGCAAATGCCGTTGGGGCACATTGGCAACGCAGACCAGACTCCCGTTTTCTTGGACATGCCTATGTCAAAGACTGTCAGTGAAACAGGTGCCCCCCAAGTTCGCTTAAGGACTACAGGCAACGAGAAGACGCGGCTAACCGTGATGCTAGCGTGCTTGGCGAATGGGCGCAAGTTGCCGCCATACATCATTTTCCGGCGTAAAACCATCCCGAAGGACCTGTTCCCCAGGGATGTGATTGTCCGCTGCCAAGAAGAAGGTTGGATGGACACTCCGATTATGCTTGACTGGGTCAAGACAGTGTGGTGCCGACGGCCAGGTGCACTCCTCCACCCCGCCTCCATCCTAGTTCTCGACTCGTTTCGCGGTCACCTGACACCCGAAGTGAAGAAGCTGATGCGGGAAACTCAAACGCTGTTATTCCCGGAGGTATGACGTCCATGCTGCAGCCATTAGACGTCTGCCTGAACAAACCATTTAAGTATAGGATGCGGCAGCTGTACGGAGAATGGATGCGTGAAGATCGGGCTTTGACACCTACGAGTAGGTTAAAGCGACCTAGCGCCGCGAAGATTGCCGAGTAGGTGTCTGCCGCTTGGTACAGCCTACCGCACGACATAATAGTTCGCGCATTTAAAAAGTGCTGTATATCGAACGATATGGATGGCATGGAGGATGACCTCATCTAGGTGGAAGAAAGCGACAAAGAGGGTTCGACCACCGGCGACGTTGGCGATGAAAGCGACGAGTAAACAAAACTCACTTTATATTTAGAAACTGGGGTGTGTTTGCCACTACTATGTGTAGCAAATAAAGGTACTTTCCCCCCCGCTTTACTCGCGTTACATTCGTGTTCTTTTTTTTAGGCACTGAAAAGTTGCCCCTCGCGTTACAATCGTGGTCGCGTTACATTCGAGTAAATACGGTGCTTGTCTGCTGACCTGGAAGACATTAGTTGAATCCTAGCAGTGGTGGTTGCATTTCACTGACTGCGAAATGCTAGAGACCTACATACTTTACATTGGCAATGCATGCTGGATCACCCTATGTGACTGAAATTTTTCGAGCTCTATTATAAATCGTGTCATGGTTTTGGACTTAGAACCAGAATGCTTTGCTGAAAAAATTGGAGTTTGGTTCAGATTGAATGTAGGGCTCAGAGAGATAAGTTATTAAAAGGGCCCTGGAGCCAAATTTTACTTGCGAAGTCACGCATGAAACGGGCTCCTCGCAAGGCCCCGAGATAAATTCAAAAAGACTTTTCAAGATTGGACATCGGCAAACAGAAGTTATTCAACTCACAAATTCAGTATAAGAGCAGACTACAAATATTGACGCCTCCTTTCACATTTCGCTCACCCAGAGATGTGCTCGCTGCTTCCAGTCAAAATGGGGGCTTACATCTTGTGGTACCGGAACTGTGCTGTCCATTGTGGCCTTCCTACCTAGACGGTTACTGCGTTTTTCGACAGTGTTGTCGTCTTGAGCTAAAGCAACCACGTGGGCTGCACAGTGTTCCTTGTGTCATTTGCACACAAAATGAAATTGTAATGCGTAAATTTGTCTTTTAGTACCTGTAGCAAGCATGCAGCATGTTTTTGTCTTAAAGCCGTAATAGTCAGTGCATTGTAAGCATGTGCGACAAGTATTTTTATTCCCATCCGCAGTACAACCAGCATAGCAGTGTCACATCCGCTTGCAGAAACTGTTGATATAAAATGCTGCAGTCGACGTGGGAGCCAATTTCAGGTACAAATTAAAATATACTAGTGAGTGTGCAAAATCAGAGGTATGCTCTGATTTTGCACACTCACTGGTGCTACAGTTATCGTTGAGTCTCATTTCAAGCAAACATACAATGAAAGGAACATGCATAATTCACGTTTCAGGGCCCCTTTAAGATTTGCAAATTGGTTCAGAGCAGTCAACTTCATCTTTGACACACTGAAGAGTGCTTACTGACCACCTGAAGGACAGTGGCGTAGGCAGGCATGGGCTTACCGGGCTGAAGCCCCCCCCCCACCCGAAATTTTTTCAGCCGGTGCCCCACTGTCTATGCTGGCCCATCACACATACGAACAAAGGCACCCATTCTGGGAAGGGGCGGCTATGGGCTTTCGCGTCTCTGCGGTGGGCTTAAAAACGAAGAGCGTGGCTCTTTCAACTCGCAAAGGAAGTTGACTTGTCACTTCATGGCGGGGAAAGTTGTGGTTTGTCTGCTGGAAACAGTGGTGGCAAACGAGGGCACCTGTCTTATCGGCAAACAGTGCTGTGATAAGAGCCTGACAGGGGAGCTTGCAGTCTTTGCAGCACAGCGCCGTGGCAGGCAGATGCTTCTGCAATGTGTTAACAATTAGCTCTCGGCGCTGACGGAAGAGCACGGCAAGTCTGGGCACCCAAAAACATGTGTGGTTGTCATGATAGAGGCGCGAAATACAACCATTTCTGTGTTCGCCGTACGGGGGCGAGAACGAAGAAGTGTGCACATGTGGTGCGTGGTGCGCGCAGTGGTTCGTGCTGTGTGGCGTTCAAGCCAACCGATTCTCGCTGGACGCCCGGTCCAGAGAATCTACGAGTAACCGCCACGGCGTATTGCGGCGCCAAAGACCTGCGTTCCTGCTGGGCAACGGGTTCAGGGAGCCAGGCGAGCTGAACAACCGCTGAAGAAGACCTCAAGGGCCTGTGTTCCATGCTGGGCGTCGGGTCCAGGGAGCCAGACGAGGCGGTGGTGCTCTCGGCTACTGCGGCGACAGCCAGGCTACTGGGGCTGTCATTTCCAGCCACCGGTGCCGTCGAACCCAGTAGCTGGAGATTCCATTTTAACTACCGCGGCCTACCGGCTGCCGTGGCTGCCGAAACAGGCGCTGCGGCGTAAGGGCCGCTACTGCGACCAACAGACCCGTGGCTGGCCCCACATCGCCAGCATCCTACCGGCCACTTCGTCGTCGCAACCGACACCTGCTTGGGAGCCTGGAAGTATTCAACGACAACACGCGGGAAAATACGGCGAGACTATTATCCTTTTCGTTTCCTGGGACGTAATTAGTAGCAGCCGTAGAACTAGAGTAGGTACAGAGACCGTAACACCCAGGTGCATGCCTTGTACATAGAAGTTTTGTAATATAATTTGTGTGCGCGTGTGTTCTCGAAAGCGGTGCGTTCCTTGGTAAGCGGTCCTGGGCCCAAACCTGGAGCGATTCCATCACAGTGGTTTTGCTGCAGGTGAAACGTTTGCAGGCCAAGGTCATTGAGCTAACAAACCAAGCACAAAGGAAAGTATGCCGCTGTTCCCTGTCCAGTGCCTTCGCCTGTGCCACGCAACCCTTCTTCCCCTCTTATTCCTGTTTCTGTGGGGCGCTGGCGCTTTTCGTGTGTTGTATGCGCACAGTGCATGCACTTCTTTTTTTCTTTTCAACAGTGCCCCTACATGGTGGCCCAATACAGCTTCGTTTCGTCATTTTTCTTGACCGCTTACATATGGTCGCAATGTGCGTGCACGGCGTGTCCTCTTCTGAGGAGAGCAATGCTTCTGAGAGAGGAAATTTCAACCAACCTTGCGACTGGACAGCATTGCTTTGGAGCGTTATCGACAAGTGAACTAGGGAATAACGAGTCGACAAAAAGATCGCGCTGCGGCTCATTGCTGAGCGTGCGCAAAGGTCAACAGCTCCGCTAACAGCAGGTGGTGGTCGCGACAATTATTTAAGAAGAGGTGACCATATTCGTATAGTCGCTTTCATGGCAGTATGTCTCAACGACAGCAGCAGCTCTCCGTCTTCTGGAGAAGCTCAACTTCGCAGCGCCCACAAACGAGCTAGACCTCGAATGCTAAGTCCTTTTCTTCAACTTATTTGTACTTACATGATACCTTGTATCCTTTGAGAATACAGTGGCTTTGTAATGTGCCTAAGATGACCTGTGCGGATTATATGTGAATTCGCTGATAATGTTTGAATAGTCCCTTGCTATTGCTCACATGAAGTCATACGATGCCTTATTAATTTCAGCAAGCCAGGAAATTAAATTGAAATCATTTCATTTCTTGAATACAATATGCAGCGCTGTAAACATAACAGCCGAAATAACTACAGTCACCGATACTACTCATTGATCAATCATTGCTTGAGACAATCCATGAGCAGCCAATGGGAAAGTAAAATGAGAAGAAATCTCTAGATACCGATACCTTTTTCAGCTACAGTATCTGGTCGAACAAATAGAACAAAGAAGGCTACATATCAAGCAAAACTGCAAATGAGTTCCATGAAGAAAAAATAGCACTAGAGAACGGGGACAAAAAAAAACTCGTACAAAGGACAGGCATTTCAAACATGCAAAAAAACTTGCCCATATCGAGCCTCTGCTCATTCAATAGATTTATCAGGACACTTTATTTTGAAGAAACTTCTGTTTAGATGCATGAAATACGGAAATTTCGCGCAACCGTTAATTCATTTCCAAGTTAAAGCACCGAGAAAGTCCTGCAATTATTCATCATTGGAATAGTTACAATTGAGGGTTGTATGCACTACCATTATTTGCTTGCGTGGTGCGCGGGATCGGGGATGAAAATATGGTACGTCTGTAACATGTGACTCACAGAACGAGATATTACTTCTCTGTTAGGCTTAAGAAAACTCACTATTCTTGGACCTCGTTTAGTAAGGGAGCCATACAAGCTATTTACATCAGCCCCCAAGTTTTTTAACAGCAACATAAGTGACAGCGAAATAACAAAAAAGAAACATACAAAGCCCAATGAATGTCATAGGGAAAATATTGCCAGGCATATAGGCGAGCGTGTAAGAACCATAAGAAAACTTTCTTTTACAAACTTCATTGTTAATCTTGATATGTCTAAAGGGACCGCTACGCATGTAATATTGTCAACTCAGTGTAGAAAGTGATCGCATAAGGTTAAAACATATGACGTTTCAGTTTGCAAAAACCAGTGAGATACGGCTAGTAGTAGCTAATAATCTAGTATTTGTCGATGCTGGCGTTGCATCAAGTGAGTACATTTGTGAACTTCATAAGTTGAAAGCTTATGGCGAACGTCATTGATACAGGAAATATTGGACCTAATACCGATCCTTGTGCCATTGTGACGCCCCGAGGGGCGTCGGCAAGGCGACACACAGGAACCCGGGTAGCGGGAATTTTCGCCCTTCTGCAATCCAATTTTTCGGCTGCCACTGCGGTCAAAGAATCGGTGGGGCTTCTGCTTCCGCGAGTTTTACGGAAACTGCGCTTTGCCAGCAGAGCTGACGTTTGCGCGGCGGCACCAGAGGAGAGTGTGCGTTAGGCGGTGACCTTGAAAACGACAGAGGGCCGTCGCCAAAGCAAACCCAGCGCGCTCATAAGAGCCATCGGAGCGTGCCCGGTATGCTTCGATCACCATGCAGTGCAGTAAGCAGAACTGCTTCTCGGACGCGCACATCTGACCG
This sequence comes from Hyalomma asiaticum, assembly GCA_013339685.2. Taxonomy (NCBI): domain Eukaryota; kingdom Metazoa; phylum Arthropoda; class Arachnida; order Ixodida; family Ixodidae; genus Hyalomma; species Hyalomma asiaticum. The sequence continues at coordinate 46,951,628 of CM023481.1, read as the reverse complement.
GCCACAAAGGATCGATTGCCGACAGGCGCGTCTTTTCAACGGGCACTTCCAGCGTGAGGGCGCCTAGACGGTGCCAAATTGCTTGCACCTGGAGTGTTTCGAAATGGAAGCGGTGGTAGCTAACGCTCGTTACGGTAGTCTGCACAAGTGGCGCCGGTTAGGCTGCCCAACTTCTTGTCTGAATCTCGAGTTTTGTGTATGTTTATATTTTGCTTTCTATATTTTCGGAGAGGAGCTCTTACTGCGTTACACTGTGGAGGCGAGTCCCAAACAATAGTCGCACGGCGGGTTGGACTGGCGCGTTTTCTACCGGCGATGTTGCCATAGACAACCATTTGATAGACGCCCTGGTTAGGCGGGGCTGTCAGGGAGAAAAACTCATCTCGGGACAGAGAACAGGGCGGAATTTTGGAGATTTGAGAGACTCGAAGAGAGGCAGTGACCTTCCGTCATGTGAAGAAGTAAGCTTCGTTTGCGATCCCTCGTGCGTGCCAGGCCGTTCGGCTCTCCAACCTCGGAGGGACGATGTACTACTTGTGAGAGCATGATGCGAGCAGCAATGGTCGGGGAGAATCAGTGAGCTATGGCGACTTCGAGGTCGGCATCCGAGTTTCTAACAAAGCACCAACCCACGGCCGGCGATGAGACCTATGCGTCCATGGAGCCCACACAGATAAGCGTTGTTTTCGTTGGCGACAGCAAGCGTTATTAAGACATTGCACCGTTAGTTTATGAGCTGTTTTACCCATAGTATAGGCCGTTCATTGACGAATTTGTTTGCCCTGATAATTTTTGTGCTGTGTTATATGCTTGCGTTGCTCTTTGATTGCCTTGCATCATTACGTTGGCTACTAATTATGAATTGTATATTTTGATCATGCTCACATATTAAATTCCATGTTTTTTTGACTTAATTAAGCCTGTTGCCTCGTTTCTTTCTGGCCCTAGCACGAATCCGGTTTGGTTAAATGCTTGGTGAGGTGTGTGGCCAGAGGGAGCTAACCGAGTGAAGTATTTCGAATGCAGTCGTAGCGTAGTTGTGGTACTTGTGAAATGTTGTCCCGTCGAACTGCCTCCTTCTTTGCGCGAAGGAGGGACATCTCAACATTCCCGAGATCGCTTCAGTGAGTTCCAAATCAGATTTATCAATCTCAACTTGCATTCCGCATGCCTCAAAGTAACTGTAGGATTAAACTGGCATTATAGCCCCACCAGCACCGTGGGATTTTTAATTTATCTTGCTAGAAGTGTGAAGTGGCCTAGAAGCAGCTGAATGCACTTTGTGTACTGTCATAGCGTGTTTTTTTTTCTATTACGGCTAACTGTGGCAGTTATGAGGTGTTCTCTGTACAACTACATAGTAGTCACGCACGTTCAAGTATGTCGATTTCATTCATACAGTGCAGATGACAGGATTGCAATTGGCTGGTATTTACGTCGGTAAAACATGCACGCGGCATATACAGCACTTGAGGGCATGTGAAATTGAATGTCAAATGAGCGAATGGCAAGCAGGCTCCGCACAGGTACAGCACCCAGCATGTACAGTCGACTCCCGTTAATACGAAGTTGACGGGGACCGCAAAAAACTTCGAATTAACCGAACTTCCAATTAACCAAATCGGGCAAAAATGGACATTTTCATTAATTCATTTGGAAAAGGAATCTGCTTGCGGCATCTTGCCGCGGAGAGCAAGTTTTGCAGACTGTAGAGACGTGGCCGAGTGCTGTTGCTCTCTGCAGCAAAAAACCGCTGCGCGAGGGCAAGCCCCGCAGCTACATCAGCAGCTGTAGGTTGCGGCTCGCTTGAAACATCGTCGTCCAAGTAACTTTCGTCAGCAGCCTTTTTGGGCCGAACGATCCCGAGTATTTCGGTGTCCGTCAGCGCACCACACGTTTCAACTTGACTGTCAACGGCAACGTATTCTCCGAAAGGAACGAGCTGGTCGAAGACTATTGTCGTCAAGTTCGGTTGTGCGCGCTTCCTCCGCTGGAGAAGACGAACCACCTCCATCTCTCGAGGCACTTGCACTAAAACCGCAGGTCCTAAAGCAGTTTGCGATCGTCCCCTCTTTACCGCAACCCCATGCTCGCGCTAGCATGTGGATAGCACTGAAGCGGCTCACCTCGCACTGCGTGGAGTTGTCCATGCACAAAAGCATCCGTTCGAGAAGTTGCTTCCGCGTACAGTCATCCATCGGACAAAGAAAAATTTTTAATGTCTAATATCGCCGCAAGCGATAAGGCTTTTGCTGCTACGATATCGCCACTGAACCGAAGTTGTTTGCTCCGGGCCTCCCTAATCGAAAATGAGCAACTCCGGGTGGGCACCGCTGCGCATTCTCATGCATGACATTTTAAATTGGTTGTTCTTAGTGTCGAGCGCTTGTTAACGGTGTTCGAAAGAGCGCTTGATTCCGTTCTTCCGTGCGATGTGCCGCTTGGCGATGCCTCCGTTGCCTCCGTCCTCAACTGCCTTCGAAATCTTAACTTTCGTCGCCAAGTCAAGCGTACGATAACGTCCGCGAGTTGCCATTACCGCGACTAGAACATAGATAGACCTAGTACGTCAACGCGACCATGCAAGGCTGCGATTGCGCTGGACAGATGGGCTAAGCCTGCCGCCTCATCATTTTCGGCGCTGTCGTCAGCTGCGATGCCGATGCCGCCAGTACCTAACCACGGCCGCTCGATTAGCAACGCACGAGGTGCGGCCTGCTACGTGGCGCGGCGAACAAAAGCGGAGCTGTGAAGCGAAAGTTGACAGTTTTCGCCGCTTTTTCGGAGGGGGCGCCACTGCTACGGGACAACTCTCCCGGCTCTCGCCGAGCGGGCCTCCCCGCGAAGCAGTACGGGACGAGTTTTCTGTGTGTGTCGACGAAATTCTGCATCTCGCTCGCACGCCCTGTGACTACAACATGTCGAGGTGCTTCTATAGTGCCATTGCATCCTATAATTTTCGTCGTGCGCGGCATTATGCCACGCAACTGTTGCGCGCCGCTGTGTGACACAAATGCAAGGAAGGACTCTCAGATACGGCACCGCGAGTTTCCGTGCGACGTAGATCGCCTTAAAGTGTGACTAAAAAACATTTCTCGACCGGGAATAACTGGAAAAGGTAGCGTGTGCGAGCCAAATGACAGGTCGCTGGTGTACTCACGTCGCTTCCCTCACGGAGGCAATAAGAAGTCCACGAAGCTCAAGCTATTGCTTCCAACGGCTGTTCCGACAGCAGTTCGTGCTCTTGGCATCAACACTTCTACCAAATTGTGTTATGTCGCGAACTGACGTGTGACAGGCGTGAACAAGGCCACACTGAGGAGACCTGTGAGGTGTTTCTGAGCAAACTGTTGCGGCATACAGGTTTGAACGCAACTGCTTAGCGGTTCAAACTCGCTTACAAACCTCTGTTAGGGAAGGTGCTGCGACTTTGATGCAACGAGTCGCCTTTCCGTGGATGTATACATGTTGTAACTTCTAAATAAAGAAATGAGCCTGACACCGCCTTCCTCTACCTTTTTTTTTTAATCAGCCAATCCGAACTAGCTCCGTCCTCACATAGAAATGCAAACACGCGTCTACAAAGTGGTTGAATGTTCATTTAGTCGTAGGTGTCTGCCTCATATTTATAAAAAGCTGGAACTAAAACACTATATAAGAACATTATTTGGCCAATTCAGTAAGTCGTATGCACGCATTTGTAAGAAAGTCTAATAAAACGAAGATCTTGCATTTCAGCGACTGTATATATACATAGAAGAACGCTGCGCCATTGCTCTATTGTGTTTATTTCACAAGTAGATTTAGAGTAACAAATTTCACAGTTTGCCGCTTCATACTCCTTTGCGCACATCTCGACGCATTCACAACGCGCCTAATTTCATGCGAGTTCATGGTCGCACACAGGCATTTAACTCATCACCACTACCTAGAGCCACTGCACATTGGAACGGTCTTCCTGATCACATTATATCCATTGCTAACCGTGAAACGTTCCGTGATAACCTAATTTCGTTGCCCTTTATCATTGTATAACGTTCTACTGCTTGTAATATTTGTCTTGTTTGTTTCTTTTATATCTTACCTTCATTTTTTATTTGTGTATTTTTGTGTGTTTTTCTGTTATGTATATACGGATGCCCCCCTTACTCAATGCCCTTCAATGGGCCTGTGTCATACGAGGTTCTAGAAGGATGTATTCAGGACGGGAACGCGAGCGTTCCCATCGAAGCGACCAGGCTGTTTGGGCGTTTCAGAAGACACTTTATACACACAGAGGTGAAACAAACACACGCACACTTTCACACAACACCTGAACATTAGCGAGGCAACAAAACAAACCTAGCGTCCCTACTAACAGTCTCTGCCAACACAGGCTCACCGTCTGGCGGGGCGGGCGACTGGTGGGAGCCGAGGTAGCGTTGCCTGCTGAAGAACGTGCCAGAGAGTGACGAGGCGAAGTGGCGAAGCTTGAAGAACGCGGCCGGCCACTGCAGCCTTGGAGCAGGAGAAGGGGAGGATATACAGGCGGCCACGTGGAGCCCGGAGCTCCAACTCGTGGACCGCAGGAAGAATGTCGACACTCGGGCCCGGACACCCGACTGTGTCGAAAGCTGTAATCCGTCTCATCTCTTCTCTCCCCGCAACGCTCTCGTGCTCGAGCTCGCGCACCTTGGCGCGTGCGTTCCCTTCATCGTCGTCATCGTCGGCGTCCACACTCACGCGCACATCACAATATGTCCCCACCCCAAGTCTTTCGTCCATGCGTCCACGCAGACAAGGGGTGACACAGGTGACGCTTCACATTATACTGTCCAAAATACCCCAACACAGCCACATACTTTGGCGCGCACATGACAGCCTGTAACGATGAACAAATCGCAATACGATTTAGAACAGGGAATGTCGCAGGAGCCAACGTTTCGACAAGCGGACTTGTCTTCGTCAGAGCATTCTTCGTCTTCGTCCGACAAGTCCGCTTGTCGAAACGTTGGCTCCTGCGACATTCCCTGTTCTAAATCGTATTGCGATTTGTTCATCGATTCAAGCATCCATCTTCCCGTGAGCTTCTCTTCTAGAATGGGCCTGTAAGGAATTTTGAATAATAATAATAATAATAATATCAATAACAGGTTTTTCTTTCAAGAGCAAACAAGCGCATAAAGCGAAGCAAGTATTCAAGCAAGCGATAAGGAACTTGCCAGTTATATTGAACGGTGGTCGAGTGTCGAAGCCTGCTGCATATAAGTGCGCGGTTCGGGCTCGTGCGAGTCCATTGGCAGCCCAGTGCCCGTACCGTTCTTGCAGGCAGCGTAGAGATCTTATTTTGACAAAGCAATACACAGTCTTGCATGAGTAAAATGCAAACTCTCAGCGCGCCGCTGCGCGAAACATGCAGAACCAGCGGCTCCTCCCGCGCGCGCTTGTCCCGTAGCAGTGGCGCCGATGCGGCGGCGCGTAGAACTAGGCTCGTCACGCCGGTTTCGCGCGATGTCGCAGGCCGCACCACGTGCGTTTTTATCCAGCGGCCGTGACCTAACATTGACGCTTCATGAGCTGTGTGTGGCGCTGTAGTCAACTACGTAGTAGTCACGCACGTTCAAGTATGACAATTTCATTCATACAGTCCAGATGACAGGATTGCAATTGGCTGGTATTTACGTCGGTAAAACATGCACGCGGCATATACAGCAATTGAGGGCATGTGAAATTGAATCTCAAATGAGTTAATGGCAAGCAGGCTCCGCACAGGTACAGCACCCAGCATGTACTCGCACTCAGGAGACTTCGTATTATTGTCAAGATGTGCTACAGAAACAACTCTACTTGATTCTGCACGAATGTCATTCATAAGAGCATTGCTGCATGGGAGCCAAGCACATGACAGCACTACATTGTCATGATGGCTTAGCTCATAGCCACTGATAGGACATGGTAGGCCAAGCTAGGTGCTAGTGCGACCAATGCCATTTTCAGTTCAGCAAGAGCTCTTCAGCACATACATTTGCTAGCAGGATTAACACTTGAATTTCTGTTTTGCACTGTTATGTGCAATGTCCTCAACATTGCAATCGGTCGTATAGAAGCAGAGCAAATAATTTTGCTGAGACAGCCAGCAATGCTGTTCTGACCTCTCATCACATTTCTCTACCTCTCGAATGGCTTGGTGCTGGACGCTGCTTTTGTTAAAATGGTGTGCTTGTCATGGGAGAAGTGTGCGCCTGTAGTGTCTGGTGCTGTGGCGAAGGCGCAATGGAAAGAGCGGCCAAGAGAAAGTGCTGGCTCGGCACGTGAGCCGGTGGCGACGACAACAGGCGGAGAAATCCAGCCGCTAGGAGAAAAGACGGAGCGTGGATGTGAGGTGCCCTGTTGGAGAGAAACAAGGCAGCATTTCACCATTGCGGACGTGGCATGGGAGCTCTCCGCCAGAACCACGGTCGGGCGTAGTCCCGAGTGCCTGGCATGTGCCAAGAGTCTGGGTATATGGCTCCGCTTGGCTCCGAGCACCTGATGCCGTCTCCTTCCATCACCTGACGAGCCGCTCGAGCCTCCGACAGCACCGTCGGGTGTAAGCCCGAGTGCTGTCCCACCGATGAGAACCTGGTGAGGAGGTCCACTACTATGCGCGGCCTCGGTCCGCTTCCTTCTTCCTGGAGGAGCTAGAAGTTGCACGGTCGGGTGTAGGCCCGACTGCTAGTTCACCTCATCGAGTCACGAGTGGGAGTGTGAGGCTTCCCGTGACACCGGTGCCCATGGTCGACGTTCCTGGCTGGCACCACCACGGAGACACCAGTGTCGCCTCCATGGACAGTGGTGTCTCCGTGGACACCACTCATCGACGACCTACCACGACGACCTCTGGCTCACGCCGATGCTTCACCTGCGTGGACTTCTCCCGCAGCGCTTGACCAGCCTCGGTGAGACGGCTTCAAACTGTGACGTTACTCGCGTGTTTCTTTGTTTCTTTGCCTTCGTTCTGAAGTGCTGCATTTTCTTATTCATAGAGTTGGTTCGTCTATGTCGATGTTTGTTGCTGTTTTTGTTATAGTCTTCACAGAAGGCAGCCTCGCCGTATTCTTGAACACGTTGCCGTCGTAAGACGCAATGTGCGTTCATCTAATTTTCAAGAATCCCATCACAGACATTACTTTGTTCAAATCGAAGTTATTCTGATTTTTGTAACAGAGTGTAGTCACTTTTTCATTGGGGAGAAAAATTATCAGCCAAGGGTAGGCAAGGGGATTGAAGCAATGAGCCACCTCTCTGGAAACACCAGGCATTTTCTGCACCGTACAGCTCGTAGCGAGATCTGTATGCGAACTGAAAAAATGGACTGCATTAGCCTACCGATTACCTACCGATTATATTTCCATTTTTTAATGCGAGAGCATTAAAGGCTTGGCGCCAGTGTCATTGGTTGGAAATAGAAAATCACTGTTGTCTGTGAGGAAAAAATTGAAGTATATGCAAAGAATGTGCGAATAGCAGAATTTTGAGTGTGCAAGGAATTCGAATGTTTATGTTCAAGTGTGATTCGAACAAATATTTTTCAAATATTTTTTAACAATACTATGTCAAATTATGGAGAAATGTGCTGCTAAACAAGAGCAAAAAGATTTTGTTGCATGATTAGTGTAGTCCCACATGTCATTCCAAAGTTCTGAAGAACAGTCCAACAGAGAACTGCGCAACAGAAAGCTGAGCCAACTTCACTGCAGTACACAAGTGTTAGCTTTCCCGCATTTCACGATTGTTAAGTTCGCCGCTGTACACGGGTGTTATGCAGTGAAGCGTGCTACGTGCGGGAATGGGTCACTTGTCACAAGACACAGCATATTTTTTCCTCTAATTACCAACTTCGAATAATTCATATAAGCAAATGTTAAGTGCACCTCGAATAGCAAGTGCTATTTGAAAATTATTCGTAATTTCGAACATTTGCACACCCTTAAAGAAACCTTTGCACCGAGTGGAAATCAAACGTGCGACCTCTCGCTCCAGAGCGTGACGCACTACGCACTTGGCCATGCTGCAAGCATTGCATTATGATAACTGCTAATCGTGGGCCTTTTGTATACACCATTTCCCGTTCGTGATATGCACATCGCAGAGGTGCGTCAACGTGGCAGGTGCTGGTCTGTAACCCACAAGATGTCGCAAAGGGCCCACGGTGCCTAAGGTCCCTAGATAAACTTTTTACGGTAGCAGCGCTCGCTGTTCTCTGCGCCGTCCTCCTCACTCTCGCACCTACTCCGCCTTTCCTCTGTCATCCGCGTCTGTGATTGGTGAACTCGTTGCACGTGATGTTGTTAGTGGCTGGTGGTGATATTCATTATGCAAAAAGGTTCTAAATGAGTGCACATGCTTATAAGGTTCTGGTCGGATTCTTGCCGTGACAAAAGATATGTTAGCCGTAATATAAGCCGTACAGGAGAAGCGTTCCATTTGGTGTCAAGTCGGCCAAGCTTGCTTCTCGGTGAATGTTCATTGCAACAGCTACTTGCCAATCTTTTACGATGCCATCTTGCTGTGCTGTCGGCTGTAGTAACAGAGCAGAAGACAGTTTCGCTCTCTTAAACATAACTCGTGGTATTTGAAATGGTGCACGCTGTGAAGTGTGGCTACGAAACATTTCACGCAAGGACTTCTGTGCGACGTCGTCGACAGCTGCTTTTTCAGCTTTTGTGGAAATCCTATGGAATGCGCGTCTAACCAACACCTCCTAAAAAGGAAGCGTTTGTCTAGCGCGCATCTAGTGTGTGCCCATTGTTAAAATAATACTTGTGCATGTACAGTTGAATACAGCTGAATGCACTTACAATTAATGCATTTTCAGGAATATTGTGCCATCACTTGGCATCACAATTGGGAAAATTCTCATCTTTTTCCAGAATAACTGTCATTCAAGTGGTGCTAGTGAAGCGCTCGTTCCAGTCTTTCACTCTGCGCAAAAGCCGGTTGTGATGACCCGTCAGAACATGTTGCTGCCCTGTGGTCACTGACAATATCCAGCACGAAGCATGTTAATTGTGCCACAGCACACTCGGGAGAAATGGACAAACTACAATGTAGGATGTGAGGTGCCATGGCTAGTGGTGTCAACCGTGGTGCCTCGCATCAGTGGTGTACCATTTACCTTCAACTAAGTAACCATTTAATCCATATCTCATTTCCTTCTACAAAAGTATAACTGTTTCTATCTGCCATAATAACTCAACAGAAACATCGCCTTCTTCATGCAAGCTTTAACGCTTCGTGTGGGAACTTGGGGCAAATAAGCGAGGAGAAAAAGGGAGGGTGTTGCTACCTTGAAAACATTTATTTAATCTAGGAACCTTAATGGCACCTAGTTGGGAGCGTATGCATTGACACTAATGGCGCAGTGATTTGCTGCCCCCGAATGCATGGAGCACACAGGAGAACGCTCGCACTTTGACCTAAAGGGATACTGAACAAAAATTTTGCTGCCGAGATTCTTTGCCCAAATGAAATATTGAGTGCTGAAACAGATTGATACAACCTCATTTTCAGGCAGAAACTGCCAGAAAATAATAAAATAATGCATTTTTCTGAAAGTGCCGCACCTAGCGAGTGCTCCGTGAGTTAGAGGAAGTGACTTTTCTGTGATGTATTTGGTGCCAAATGCTGGCGTTCCTCCGAGTTCGGGAGCATATCCACGTTCCTTTCTCCAGACCAGTCGCTTCTCTTCAGCCGCATCATCACCCCTGCCGCCGCACTTTCTCTTCCTATATATTTCGCAGCTCCCCCCCGATTTCCCTGAGCTGTGCCGGTGGCCACTTAGCGCATCCTCTTACAATGCTGGAGGTGCTAAGTTCAAAGTTGAGTGCTGCCTGTAATCCAACCGTTTTACAAATGGAAAGAGAGAGACCCTGTCCGTGCGCTCATTAAAGGTGTTGACAGTAACGATGTCATGGGTGAGGACACCCCCCACCGCAATGCGCACAGGAACGGGCGACAAATGGAACGGAGAAAAGGAAGGGAGCTCACGATATGAGCAGCAGCAGAAAAGACACAAACACATATGCACACGCACAAGCCCTAGCCTCTCTACACATTGCGTTGTATCAGGTGGAGGGGGACAGGGGACAGCAAAGGCAGTGCAGCGGCATGTCTCAGAACCCGATGGGAGCGGGAAGAACACATCATGCAAGGAGAATTGGGCCACATTCCACAACGGTTGTTGCTGCTGCTGCTGGGGCACACATGATGTCACAGCCTCTACGGTAATGCCGACGTTCAGCCACCGCATGCTCACAGTCCACCGCTTATACAGGCAGCATATAATCAAAAATATGTGAAAGGAACAATTTGTGCAGGATCAAGTGTGTTGTTAGTGTTGAATTTCAACGCTGCTGCGGTATTTTCATATCTTTGTTCAGTATCCCTTTAAGGGCATAGTCCCCTGTGCTTGCGCCTGTGCTCGTGAGCGTGTAGATGTTCATTCACGCCATGTTGACACATTTGTGATGGATTCTGCACTGTGTACAAGTGCCAGGGAAGCTTCGGTGCCTTCTTCATCGGCGAGTTTTGATGGCGCATTGCCGCTTTGTACTTTGCCCATTACATTGCAGTAATTCACAATCTCAACTCCACGAGTAAAGACATACAATAACAAGTGTGTTGTCACGACAGTTACATGGCTAGGAGACTAAAGAGCATGGCAAGCAAAAGCGCACAATGAGAATGGGGCCATGCATCACCATCACGTTCAACTCTTAAGGCAAAGCTTAAGAGTCCCACGACTTTTTAGTAGTACTGCTAAAATGCTGCTTCCTCACAACCATAGTTGTTGCAGCTGAAGGCCATGGTATGGCTAGTCCACTGATTTGATAAAATCAGCACACTGGCTACAGCAAAAGTAGCACTACGAAACAGTTATTGAACTGCCTATTGCAAGAATTCCTTGCATGAAAACACAGCAGTGCAACGCCGAGAAATTCCACAACCGAGGTTGCGCTGGTCACAAACGAACGGTGTAAACCAATACAGCCACCTTGCTTGCCCTCCGGATGATGTATCAGCCAGTGGCCAAGCATATCAGCGTATGTATATATTCTAAGCACATTTAAAAAAAAGCCAAGTGACATGGGGCCTAAGTGACATGATTTGTTGAAAGAAGAGCGGGCGATTTCCAGCTGTGTTGGAAATTGAATTGCGAATTCCCTGGTACATATATTCACAGTGGCCACCAGGACTGATTGATCACAGAGGAAAAAAATTGAGTCATAACACATAAAAAGCCTCTAGCTTTAATTGAATACCACAGTGATTTGGCTGGACATCTCCAGCATAAGGCAGTGTCACAGAAAGCATCAGCAGCTGTGCACTCCAAGTATCACATTTCTGTCGCATGGCACTGTACAGTGCTCTGCAGTTAAAATGTGATAATCAGGGCATGAGACCGCTGGCATGTTTTGGGGCAATGGAGGGATCACAAAGAGATGAAACTGAATCGGAATGCTCCAGAAGGTCTGTCGTTTTCATTGTGTACCACATGAAATCGGCTCGGTATCTCTAGGTCAAAGTGATAATGCAGCAAGCATCGGCAGCCGTACATTCTGGTAATTGCATTTCATACATTGGGGAGCGCTGTACATACTTTATTCTCTGACTGTTCTTTGCCACACAGAAACCTCCTGAAAACCTGAAGGCACTATCTTATTTAGGTCAGTGTGCAGCACAGCTAGCAGCATAAGTGGGCAAAGCTTACCACTGGCTCCAGTGATGTAGGCAGGTCAAGAGACCATAGCTGTGCGGTGCCGTAGTGGCCACAATAGCTGTATTATACAGAGGGGTGTCATAGAAAACAGGTTTCTCCATGGCTGCTGACAGCAGCATCTGCTCACGACAACAGCTAAACCCTCCTCTCCTGCTAGCAACTGTACTATTAAAGAAAACAGTGAATCTACATCACCAGGCCATTCAAGGCAGTTGTTTGAATAGGCCTAACAGCATGCTAATCACTAAAATAAGATTTCTGTTCAAACTAGATGTTTTCATTGCACAAAACATACATTAAGACTTTTCTTGAATGGTATTTCAACAGTTCACGATGACTTAGTATGTGCCCCTCGCCATGTCACATTTCGATCACACACTGGAGGCTGAGTGCCCGATAGGGAGCCCCCTATTGCAAGAATTTCTTTAAATGTACCATTATTAGCAGAGATGAAAATGTGTCAAGCATACCGAAATCAGGGTATCAGGAGGCGAGGGTCACTGCCAGTACGACACTCTTGCTACATGCTGAAAAAGAAGCGAAGTGTGCACTATTGTGCACTATAGCTGCATGCAGTATTGTGCCTGCAGCTGTAGTGTACAATTAGTGAATGCATACTGAAGCCGTGAAATCCGAGGAGTGAACCTCCAGAGTGGTGCCTCTCGATTGGACAATTTGTGGTTTGGGCATGCCGCCGCGCATTCTCGAGTGTTGTGTTTTTTAGTAACGCAAAAACTTTTCGTGATGTTGCAGCATGCTGTGCCAGTGCAGAACATCATCCTTGCCTCTGGGCACATGATCCTTGCAAAAAGAGAGGAAGTGACACTCAGTTTGAAATGTGAGCACATTTTTTGGCGCATAGAAACGCAATTATTGGAAAGCATGATCATGAATGCTCGATGTACGCAATGCATTTGTTGGCTCAGAATGGTAAAACTTTGTGAGGGGCCCTTCAAGGGGGCACGGTAAGAAAAATGGATCACCCTGGTTTTAGTTCTATATCTCAAAATGATTCCACATGTTATTGTGAAATTTTGCCTGTTTTATAGAATACATTTGGCCTTCATTAAAGGAGTCATTAAAAGGGCTGTGAAATGTTTTCTGAAGATTTTATACGAAGTGTGTATTCGGGATCCAATCAATAGTATGTATTGTTTCATTGCATCGTCCAAGTTGATTTAGAGCAATAAAAACATGGTTTATATTTTACTGCGCACATTACCCTCAACTCATCTGAGTCTCCTCCAGGCGTCCGAGAAAATGTGCTGCGGTCTTGCTTACGAACAGCAGCACCACAAGGCTTCCAAGTACTTTCTTACTTTCTAGCTTTGAAGTAAATGTATTACTTTAGAGCAAATGCGACTCACTATACTTTTACAGTTTCAGCTATCTTAGGATGACTTCACCGAAACGTCACTGAATAGTACTGATGCCAGCCTGTAGTGTCGCATAGTCGTTTTGGGAGTGCAAGAGCGCTGGGATTTTAAATGGGCATTATTAAATGTACACCATATATTTCTCCAAAATATTTCGGAATCGGCTTGTCGAATGCGTATTGAAGCTGTGAAATTGGCAATGGGGCAGCTCCATATTTTTTTCATGACCAGTATTTTTTTTCATGTAATACATTTACAGCATCCATTTTTAATGTTTTGTGTTTGAGAACCAAATTTAAGGCTGAGGTGTATTGTTAAATACACCTCTACTCAGAAACAAAAAATAGCATGAGAATCAGCATTGGCATACTAATTCCACATAATACTGACACTAATCCAAAGCTTAAAATTTGGGTTCCTACATATATACCACAAAAAAATGTTGCACTCACTTGCCACATATAGTTATGTAGGCTATACTACTTTTTTCAGAGCTATACCTGAAGTGTTTTCTAAAAAATTTGGATTCTGTCTACGTGCAAGGAATTGAAGTGTAACATGAGAGATATTCAGTGTAATTGGTTGCGTACTTTCCCAGAAGAGGTGCACCAAATTCCAAGAAATTTCAAAAGCATGATTTTGAGAAAAATGGAATTTTAGATTTACACATGCACTATAGTGGTTCACAATGCATTAGAAAAATAAGCATGCTTTCTTTCAACCTTCCTTACTTTCTGATGAGCTTCAAAACTCGCCCCTTTAAACACTCCTTGTAATATTGGTGGGGTCAACTTATACAGAATGCACATCATGCAGTGCCAAGTATTATCAAAAGTGCAATTCATGCTTCATTACTGTTGCTGCAGCATTTCAAGTGAACGTGTACCTCCCAACAAATTTTTTTCAGACACAGCTCATTTGTTGACTCATCGCTGTTCTGTGGCTAGCCCTGGTGGCACTTGCTTAGAAGGCATCACAATGAAAGTGCCTGAAACTGTGGCTTTACTACCTCCATAGCAGCTTTTGGCGCTGTTTATATGGCACTATGCTCCACGATTATCTTCACTCAGGGCATATTTGTATCTATGCCATGATAGTTTAGTCAGTCATTCAGATTATTGTCATTATATAACTTATGAAAGTAGACTGTTGTCCAGAAACTTTCTTTTCCTCATCTACGTTGTAGTTGTTCTTGCTATAGTGAAGCACTGCCAAATAAGGCTAGAGAAACATGCGAGATAGGGTCATCAAAAAGAAAAAAAACCACGGCGGAGCTTGCAGTAGTAGCGCAAGGCTAACGAAGCTGATGGGCACTTCGCTGGTCTGTGTTTGTCTCTGGCACACCTGCATTTCGTCATAGTCCGAGCCTTCGGGAAGCGCCTCACAAACGCTGCGAGTCCCAGCAAATGCTTCTCAAAGTTTCGCATCGAGCTCGGCATACGGATGTTCGCACCGAGCCAGAGACGGCAGGTGCAGCAGCTGTAGCCTCGGCTTGGTGCCATCCCACCGCTTAGCTATACTACACTATGCATGCCTATGCTTTTGAGGAGCTGCCTGTATGCCACAACAGGACGCATGCTTTCGGGGTGCGAAGCTGTGCACAAACACATAGGTTTGCACGATGCACCGGACAAATTGATGCACACTGTCTTCTGCTTGTGCCAGCAACACCTGTACCCACCAGCTGCAGTTTTTCCAGTGTAGTAGTGAGATGAGGATATGAGCGCAAGAGCAGGAAGAAGTGCGTGTGCAAATGCCACAAATTGGACATTGCATAGAAGAAAGGCACGTATACCCTTGGGGACCAGAAATAATTTCCTTGTGACCAAGGACGTACGACTGTCGGCCTGAATAGCTTCACTCTTAAATACCCACAAGGACACTTCACTGTGTTCCAAAGAAATAAGCATACCCGGTGGAGAAATTTCCCACTAAAACTGATTAAGATGGTAGAAATTGAATATGTTTAACCAGTAGGGCCATATTACAGTCGAACCTCATTAATTCGAAGTCGCATAATTCGAACCAACGGATAATTCGAACTGTCCCATTAGTCTTGGCAAAGTTACATGTATTTGAATGGGGAAAAACTCTTTAATTCGAACCTGAAACGCGCCACGGTTAACTCGAACAAGATTGCCCGTCCGCTAAGACTACATTTCGTGAAATCTCAAGCCGATCGCAAAAGATTGAGCGCGCTGCCCGAGCCAGCTCGCCAGCGGGCTCGTATGGCAAGACTTTGGACAGCCACGTGGCTGTGCCCCTCGTTACGCAGGCGAGCGCAGTCATACGCAAATGGGGCTGCAAGTGCGATGCCCCTTTTTCTGGTCCTTTTCTCCGGAAGCCCCCAGAGCCCACAGCATGGTCGCTAGAATAAAACCACTCGAGTGGGGGCAACGAAAGTGGCAGAGATCAAACGAGCCCGGCTCACCCATCTCTGTCGCTTGGAGGGCGCACGCGATAACATCACCCCGATCGGGACGCCTGCTGTCGAAGCGGTGAGGAAACGCCCTGCCCCTTTTTAATGAGCATGAAAAGGCGCGAGAGGTGGGGAGGGGCGAGGGAATGCCGCTGGCTGCCAAGCAATCGCATGGGTGCCAAGATAGCACTGGCGCACTGCTATCTCAGCAACCATCACCAGGCAGCTCGTAAACCATTCTACGTTCTTCGCTCTCAACGTGAAGGGACCGCGAATAGTGTCCATGGAGCAGCCTTATTCTCTTACACCAGCGTTTTGTAGTGTTACACGAGATCGTACCCAAAAGAGTTACCATATGCTGCACGTGTTACATTATATTACACGTTATTTCGAATATGTTCGTGAAGTTTTCGCATATTTTGCACGCCTAGTTTTTGGAGCTCTAAAATCGCAGAAAAACAGTGTGCAAATTACGCAAGTCAATAAGGTCAAGGGCTCGTTCTTTATTTGTTAGAAACAACTTAATGAGCAAACAGACAATGAAGCATAGGAAAGCATAGGGGAAGTTACTTGTGGTATTGTAATTGTGGAGAAAGTAGAAAAGAATTAAAGTGGACGAAAAGACAAACCTGCCTTCGGTGGGACCCGAACGCACGACCTTTAATTCCTTTCTACTTTCTCCACAATTATAATACCACAAGTAACTTCCCCTATGCTTTCCTAGGCTTCATTGTCTGTTTGCTCATTAAGTTGTTTCTAACAAATAAAGAACGAGCCCTTGACCCCTCCCCTTTCGTTACTTCATAGCTTGGGCCTCGTTGCGGCAGACTTGGTGCCTGAGGTAGCATGCGAGGGCTTATTGGGCAGCAGCCATCTCATCTAAGTTCACATTCTACGTGATGCCTCCTGGTAAGAAAGTGTGTTCTACACACGCCGCCTTGGCCACGAGTGGCGCCGCCTAACACTCCCAGGATAATACGTACATAAATACACAATAAAGTGGATGGGGGGACGACCGCCTTTGTAGCTCAGTTGGTAGAGCATCGGACGCGACATCCGAAGGTCGTGGGTTCGGGTCCCACCGAAGGCAGGTTTGTCTTTTCGTCCACTTTAATTCCTTTCTACTTTCTGCACATGCACAGTGGCATCTCCGCTGGCCCGCAAGCGCGCTGCAACCGGTGACGGCAGCGCGGGAGTCACAGTCAATAGCGCGCATGTTTATAATGTTGGTATTGTGTGCTAGTACCGCCAATCAAAGGGACCCTCGCTAGTTCGAACTCCGGTTAAATTGAACAGATTTCCTCTTCCGTCAGAGTTCGAATTAACGAGGTTCAACTGCATAAAGAAAAAGTGCATACACACATCAAAACAGTTATGAAAGAAAACATGTAAACAAACCCTTACATCCGTCACTTTTAAATATCTTTGAGCACTACTGCACTGCTTCGTCCTGCCCAGGTGTGTGGTATTTTTGGCCCACGAAATGAAGAAATCAATTTTTTTTCAAAGGCTAACCTTACCATACCCGCTTAAATGGGCTGTGTACTGCTGTTGTGGGTTTTCTGCGTGCACACTCACTATATCGACATGAAGTTTCCAATGGAGATAACCCTGAAAACTGTGTGCAGTCTCTCTACAAACCGAAGCCAGAATACGGGAACACAGAGCCACAAGCCAACAGATTGCAGCAGCACTACTATTGTATCAGCCGGGCCACGTTCAATGAAACCCACACGCAAGTCAGGACAGTAGTGAACGCCTGTGTTTATTGTTGTCAGTCTTTTATACCAAAACGAGGCAAAGGGGGAGGGGTTTAGTAGATAGTAAAGAAAGGCACGTGTAGTTCAACAAAGATAGGCAGCTTGCGCTGTTGGGCCTGATACGATACATCTTCCCCTTCAACGTCATTGACTTATCTGCTGAAAGTTTTGATCGTATCCCAGACGTTCCGGACGACGTGTTTGACGCTGCGACCTTCGCTGCGGTAGAACTGGCTGCAACGGTGGTTGCGGACAACTTGGCACCACCGTGGGCGAGCAGGACGTGGGAGATTCTACAGAGGCAGGTACCTGCTCTTCGTCGCAATCTTCTTCGTCGGAGGTGTCCTCAAAAGGCTCGCTCGTTGCCAAGAGGTGCTGCCGATTGCGGCGCAGGATGTTCCGGTCTTCTGTTCGCACATGGAAGGAACGAGGCCCCGCTGATCCAAGAACCTTGGCTTTTCTTATCCATGTCTTTCCCCTTATGCGAACGGAGTCGTTGCTCCTGAGGTCGGGAAGTACACGTCTGTTGTGTTTGCTCTGCCTGGGCTTCCTTACTCGCGTAGAAACCAAGGGTCCGAAGTCTGGTATGGGGGTCCGCAGGCGTCTTCCTTGCAGCAGCTCCGGCTGGTGATTGCCCATCCTCCAATGGACTTGTTCTGTAATTCAGGACGCCAAGCCAAAAGTTCTCATTCGCCTCTTTTGTCTTTTTCAAGATGCGCTTAATTATCTGTACACCTTTCTCAGCAAGGCCGTTTGACTGAGGGTACTCTGGACTGGATGTGATGTGCTTGAAATCGAATTGCTGAGCAAATAGCCTGAACTCACTACTGGCAAACTGGGGCCCATTGTCTGTGCAAACTTCGATTGGTATGCCATAACGGGAAAATATGGCTCCCAATTTTTGTATCACGGGGCTGGCCGTTGTACTGGGTAATAGTTCAACTTCCGGGAAGTTTGACATGGAGTCATAGGCACAGAGATAATGCTGACCATCATACTGAAGCAAGTCGACACCCACGCGATACCAAGCTTGTGTCGGTGTTGGACGCATGATTAGTGGTTCTGGCGGCTGCTTATAAGCATAAGTCTGGCATACTGAACACTTGCGAACTAGTCTTTCTATATCAGAATTTAGATTGGGCCAGTATACCAACTGCCTTGCTCTGGCTTTGCATTTTGCGATGCCGAGACGACCTGCATGAACTCGCTTTAGTATGTCCAATTGCATACTACTTGGAACTACGACCTTCGTTCCTTTTAGAAGGATCCCTTTGACCACTGAGAGTTCGGAAGCCACCGCCTTCAGCGGACCTTCCACGGCACACCCATTCGCAAGCTTGTGAATTACCTGCTGAAGGCATACGTCACGTTCGGTCTCACTTGCAAGCTTTGACGTGGTTTTTTCACTTACGAGTGCCGATACTACTGTGACTCCATGAACTTCGACGTCACTTGTGGAAGAGGCAGCGCCGTCTTCAGAAGCAGGTGCCCGGGAAAGCATGTCTGCCACAGCCATCTGTTTACCAGGAACAAAAGTCAAGGTGTAATCATATTTCAATGACCGCAAAAAGAAAGGCTGTACTCTTGGCGGCATATCGGCAATGGCCTTTTTTGATATGTCAAGCAGTGCGCGATGGTCGCTCTCAAGAATGAAAGGATGACCGTATACGAAGTGATAAAACTTTTCGCATCCAAAAACTAACGCCAGAGATTCTTTTTCTATTTGTGAATAACGTTGTTCGGATTCGTTAGGAGCTCTTGAAGCGTAAGCCACAGGTCTCCAGGCGCTCCCGTGACGTTGCATCAGTGCCGAACCGACACCGTACTGCGAGGCATCCGCCGTTATTTTCGTTTCTCTGCCTGGTTCGAAAATTGCTAGAAGGGGTGATTCGCTAAGCTCTCTGCATATAGCCTGCCAGTCGTTCTCATGATTCGGTGTCCAGTCAAAAATAACATCTTGCTTCAACAGCGAACGCAAAGTAGAAGTGCGCTGCGATAGTGACGGCACATATTTGCAGAAGTAGTTGACGACGCCTAAGAGCCTCTGTACCGCTTGTTTGTCTCGTGGCGCCGGCATTTTCAGCAGAGCTTCGACCAAAGCAGGGTCGGGGCGTATGCCCCTGCTGCTGATAATGTCACCAAGAAACAAAACTTCTTCAACGCCGAACAAGCACTTTGACGCGTTGAATGTCAGTCCTGCTTTTGCTGCTGCTAGTAGTGCGTTTCTGAGCCTGTCATCGTGTTCTTTTTGGGTAGCACCCCAAATGAGCACGTCGTCGAAATATACATGCACGCCAGGCAAACCATCAAATACCTCGTTGAGCGCTTTTTGAAAAACTTCGCTTGCCAATGAAATGCCAAAAGGCAGTCGAAGAAACCGATAACGGCCAAAGGGAGTTGCGAAGGTGCATATTTTGGAAGAATGCTCATCCAGTGGTATCTGACGGAATCCGGCGTTAGCATCAAGCCGAGAAAATATCTTCGCTCCTGCCAACTATGCTTCTATGTCTTCACGGCGCGGCATCTGGTAATGTTCTCTCTTAAGGCATTCATTAATTTTTCTAGGGTCCATGCATACCCGCAACCTGCTGTCCTTTTTAAGTACGACGACCAGTGAGCTTACCCAATCTGTCGGGCTGCTGACTTTTTGAATGATGCCTTCCGCTTCCATTCGCTGTAGTTCAGCACGCAGAGGTTCTCGTAGCGCCAAAGGCACTCGTCTGGCTGGCTGGATGACGGGTGCAGCACCCTCACGAAGGGTGATCCTGTACTCGCGTTGTACACGGCCTGTTCCTTGAAAAAGCTGCGGAAATTCACCGACGATCGCGGAGGGGCTGTTGTTTGTTACGGCATCAACGTTCCGTTTGATCAGCCCCAGGTCCTCCGCAGCTTTCAGACCCAGGAGGGCGCCGTGGTCTTTCTTAATCACGAAGAAGTTTGTGCAGACGCTCCGGTCACCAATGGTCACGTGCGACGAAAACGTGCCAAGCTGTTTGATGATGCCGCCGTTATACGATCGTAGAACCGCGTTGCTTGCTTTCACTGGACAGGCTTGACTTTTCCGGTAAAGCGACAGCGGCATCAAGTTTGCTTGGGACCCTGTGTCGATCTTGAAGTTGATATCCTTGCCTGCAATATTCGCCTTCATGATCCAGTCCCGGTCACTGCTAATGTTTCCGATGGTGACGTCCAAAACATCGAAGTCGTCGTTTTGGTATAGCTTCTGCCTTTCATCCTTTACCTCGCAGATGGCTCCGCTTGATTGGCAGCATGACGCAAAATGGTTACGCCCCTTGCACAAGTAGCAAGTTTTCCCGTAGGCTGGGCAGCGCCGTGCGGCATGGGACCGGCTGCAGCGGGAACATTTGAAGCTCCGGCTCGACGATGCTGCAAGGACGTGAAGCTCTCCGTTAGTCTTCCGCCAGAGCGAGTTCTCACGTGCTGATGTTTCCGCCGCCTTACATAAAGCCACGGCTTTGTCCAACGTAAGGCCTTTGTCCCTGAGCAACTTCTCCCGGAGCTTCGGCGAGTTTGTACCGAACACAATTTGGTCGCGCACCATCTCGTCCATCATCGTTCCATACTTGCAAAACTGCGCCTGCTTCTTCAGCGCGCGTAGGAACTGTTCGAAGGGTTCAGCTTCGCTCTGTAGTCGAGACCGGAAGACGTAACGCTCATGAATTGTGTTCTCTTGCTCGACCTAGTATTTCTCGAGCTTGGCCACCACCGTGCCATACTCCTGCTTGTCTTCGCCTTCATCGAACGTAAGGTTGCTGTAGACTTCCAGCGCCTCGTCACCAGCCACGCTGAAGAAAAGGGCCGTCTTTGCTGCCTCTGACCTCGGTTTTTCAGTGCACTCCGTGGCTGCCAAAAAGAAATCAAATTTTTGCCGGAAGAGCTTCCACGTTCTTCCCCCGTTGGTCGAGAGGCCAAGAGGCTCCGGGGGCTTGATGTACTCCATGCTTGCGGTGTTTTGAAGGCTGTGGTGTGGGCACTTGTTACGGTGCTTCCTTCATCGTCGAGCAGGCAAGGCTCCAGTTCCGCACTTCTGACACCATGTATCAGCCGGGCCACGTTCAATGACACCCACACGCAAGCCAGGACAGTAGTGAACGCCTGTGTTTATTGTTGTCAGTCTTTTATACCAAAACGAGGCAAAGGGGGAGCCTCGGGCAATCTCGGGGACCACGCCATGCAATCGCAGCAATCTCGGGGACCACGCCTCAACCATGCTTAGCTTATCTGCGCCAGCCTGCGCAGCACGCGGCAGCGGCCGTGAGGGAACTGCGATAGCACGTAGGAATGCAGCACTGCAAGTAAATGATGTTATCGCCGCTTGCACGCGGCTATGCCTGGCAATGTGTGGCAGTTTATCGGGATGCAGAAGTTATGAATCGGCATGCCAAACGTGTTTGAGACTCCGCGGATCGAGTCAAGCGGGAAAGCCATAGTGCCGCTGTTTGAGGGACTGCGGGGGTTCAAAGTTGGCGGTGCACTTATGTGAGTGCGTTCATTACGCGAGTACGGCATTTACTTTTATGGATGTGATAAGGTTGATTACTAAGGACCTTTTTACCTTGTCAAGAAATATCGATGTTTTACTTTTTTTTGTCGGGGGGAACTGGTGCGCGTTAGAATCGAGTAAATATGGTACTCTCCTGAGAGTACATAGCGAGGTCGCCACCAGTAGTGCTTTGGTCGGCATGCACCAGCTGTATAGGTATAACGCATGAAAGCTTATGAAAGCGCATGAAGCTTATGAAAGTGCATGATAGCAGGCTTCTTTGCTTAAGGAGCCTTACATTGTGGCTGTGCAATAACCACTTGTGCTCTCTGGATAATTTTGGATCTCAAGGATCTGCCTGTCTTCATGATGATCCAATTGCGCTTTTAAAGCTAAAGGTGCAAATATTAGGATGTGAACACCATTTTGCAATAATGGTAACAAAAGCTGTTTAATATTTAAAAAGTATTTATAGCTTATGCCACTATCGGATTCTGTATAAAAACAGTGTTTACTCATCCCTAGGTGCCATTGGCACACCGATGCAGCAGAGTGTGCCATTTACACTATATGTAAATTATATGTGCTCATTATGTATATGTGCTATTGCCACCTTATTGCTACATGTACTATAGCCGATCAGTACAACAGGCACATCAGTACAAAACATGGGAGCAGATATGCATGCCAGTACAGATGTGAATATTCATGCCTTCCACTCATGTGATAGGGCTAGGGTCTTTTATACCACTACGTATCAGAAAGAATTGTTGTAGAGGATGGACAGGCCCGTTGTAACACAGAGTTGGTGCGTCAGCCTGTTTTCTGGTGTGGTGCATTGTGCCTAGTTGTAATGACTTTGAATGTAGCAGCATTGTCGCTTGACTGTGACCTGTCAAGGGTCGGGTGACTAACTTTTCCACTATGGCTCTCCATTTGCTAGGAAAGTGGTCCTTATGGTCTTACTCGACCCTTTCCCTCCCCCATCCACATAGCCATCGAGCAGTCAACTTTGTGCTCACGGGGTGTTTCTGGTGTATGAGAGGCCTAGTCTGATAGCTGGTCTTCCGGTGAATAGAAAAAAATGAAGCCAAGGAAAGCCTAGGAGGTGTTATTTGTAATTAATTTTCAATTGAAATGTAGTGTTTGTGAGAGATAAGAAATTGAAAGTGGATGAAAAAACAGCTTGCTGCCAATAGGGACTGTACCCACAATCTTAGCATTACGTCAGCAAAACTACATTGGTAGGTGCCTGCCAGGAATGCACCATAACTACAACACAATATTGTGCTTTGCAGTAATTCCCAAGCAGAAATCTTTTTTTCCTCTTTCCAAAGTGTGCAAGGAGTTTGGTTCTTTTGCTTGACCATGCAATGGCGCATGGTGGAAATTTCGAGGAGCATTTCAGAACTGCGACTGTGCAAACAGCCGCTGATGTGGTGGAAAAGTGCCTGGATGACTCATTTGGATTCCCCCAATACGTGTGTGTGTACATCTGTAGTCTGATATCCCACTGAGCGAAAATGAGCACTGCTTCACTGAAACATGGTGTTCACTGCCACGTGGAACTGACTGTTCCTAGCTAGTTTGTGCAGTGCGTTGGAAACTAATGTCTACATTGCTGGGAAAATGCTGTACTGTATGTGCACATTTACTGTAGGAGTGTGTGTACCTGCTCTGCTCCTGATCATGCACAGGTGCTGCAGGCATTTTGTTGTGCCTCCACTATGCCAGCAAGCTGCTTTCATCCCTGCAAGCAGCGTGTACTCTGCACCTCTATGGTTCACTATTGCTCTTGTGCAAGGAGGTGGCAGCGAACAGTAGCCCCGCTGTGTTTTAGTTGTCACCCAGTAAAAGTGCACCACTGCGCTTACAATACTAGCACCAACAGGGCCGTGCAACACGGTAGACCTGCAAGAGCTTTGTACATACAGGCTACCATTTAGAGTGAAGCATGGGACTGTCTTACAAAAATTTGCTCGAGAAAAATGGATAACAAATTTATGGCCGGCGATTCTTGCCTGACGCACAACACTCCATTGTTTTTGGTGCAGGCACGACACATTGATGACACTACGCGCAAAGATGGATCCACCATAAATGACGGCCATTTTCTGCACCGCTGCCTGGAGATCGGAAAGCAAGGTAGGCACTTAAGCGGCTGGTGCTGCAGTTTTGCAAGACAAGTGGTGCCATCTATCGGCACAAGAAGGAACGAACTGAATAGCGCAAGTCCAATTCCCTTACCAAGTTGGCTGCACGGCTGTTGGATGCAAAACAACGAACCTAAAGGGGTGGAGACACAAAGGGGTGCTGACACAAAGACACAGATGGCCCTGAAATGTATGCTGGTATTCTTCGCTGGTCGCCCGTCCCGCCCACTGTCGTCGGCATCATCATCGTCAGGTGGCAACAGTTTTCTTGAGACCTGGTATCGTCAGGAGTCTACTAACGCAAGCGCGGCAAACAGGCAGTGGTGGCTATGATGTCAACAATGCCAACTACACTGCTCCACATAACTTGGTCCAGCAGAATTTTGACTTGGGCTAATTGGTTCATACTCTTCAAATTGCAGCGCGACCAAGACTAAGACAGGAGACACATGAATCACACAGACGAGCGCCGACTTACAACTAGATTTATTTGCACTTCACCAGTCCTTTTTATGCAAATTCTTGCCAGATCATGCCAAGCAGTCCAACAAAACACATACACACAAAAACCAAAGATATGTAAAGCATACAGGCAAGATAAAACCTGCACCTATGCACTCCCTCAAGGTACACACTCAGGCATGACAAAGCGGTTCAACTCTGGGGAAAAAAAAAATTTTTTTCAACGCAAACCTTCAGAACGCAATCAGTCAAGGAAACAAAACAGCAACGAAATCCTAAAGATAACACAAGTCGAAGATGAAACCGACGGCCAACAATAAACGCGGAAGGCTCGTGAGGATGAAACGGATAAAAACTAGAACAATAACTTAACGTCGAATCGTAAAACACACGTCGAGGATGAAACTGATGACCAACAAAAAACACGGAAAGCTCGTGAGGATGAAACGAATAAAAAACTAGAGCAATAACTCATCGTCGAATCGTAAAACTAAGAAAAGGAATGAAGGAATGACCATAAAACACGTGACAACGGGTGAGGGTGAAAAACGAGGCTAGGCATAACCATCTAAAAATTCTACTTCGGCGTCAGTAATTAAAAGTGAAGGCTTGCTCACACATTTATCTCCTGCTTTCTTAATGTGGAATGCTTCAACAAGTTCCCGTGCCGTCTTGTCTTTTGATTTACTTAGAAATTTGGCTTGTTTGAATTTGGGGGTGCAACCACAACGCTTGCAATGCTCACTTAAAAATCCACCAGCATTATTTCGTGCCTTCCAACTGTGCTCCTTGGCTCTTTCATTGTAACACCTGCCTGTTTGCCCTATGTATTGACGACCACAACTTAGCGGAATGTCGTAGATGACCTTCTCAGAGCAATCGGTAAATCTGATTTGGTGCTTGGTAGTGCACTCAGGTAACCTTTCTCGGTTGGTCATGCTACACAGTTTCGACAACTTGCACGGGGCAGAAAACACTACCGGTACATCATGTCTGGAGGCTATCTTCTTGATACTGTGCGATAACTTGTGAATGTACGGAATCACCTGTACTTGCCTCTTATTAATCTCTGTATTCTTTCCCAGATGGGACCGCTTAATTTTTTGAAGCAAAGATTCGCAAACCTCAGACACTAAGAATAGAGGATAACCAGAGCTGCTTATATTTAAAACGTATTTACAGCTTATGCACTATCGGATCTCTGTATAAAAACAGTGTTTACTCATCCCAAGGTGCATTAGCACACGATGCAGCGATGTGCCATTTACACTATATGTAAAATTATATGTGCTCATTATGTATATGTGCTATTGCCACCTTATTGCTAATGTACTATAGCGATCAGTACAACAGGAGCATCAGTACAAAACATGGGAGCAGATATGCATGCCAGTACAGATGTGCATATTCTGCCTTCACTCATGTGATAGGGCTAGGGTCTTTTAACCCTATGTATCAGAAAGACTTGTGTAGAGGATGGACAGGCCGTGTAACACAGAGTTGGTGCGTCAGCTGTTTCTGGTGTGGTGCATTTGTGCTAGTTGTAAGACTTTGAATGTAGCAGCTTGTCGCTTGACTGTGACCTGTCAAGGGTCGGGTGACTCTAACTTTCCACTATGGCTCTCCATTTGCTAGGAAAGTGGTCCTTATGGTCTTACTCGACCCTTTCCCTCCCCCATCCACATAGCCATCGAGCAGTCAACTTTGTGCTCACGGGGTGTTTCTGGTGTATGAGAGGCCTAGTCTGATAGCTGGTCTTCCGGTGAATAGAAAAAAATGAAGCCAAGGAAAGCCTAGGAGGTGTTATTTGTAATTAATTTTCAATTGAAATGTAGTGTTTGTGAGAGATAAGAAATTGAAAGTGGATGAAAAAACAGCTTGCTGCCAATAGGGACTGTACCCACAACCTTAGCATTACTTCAGCAAAACTGCATTGGTAGGTGCCTGCCAGGAATGCACCATAACTACAACACAATATGGTGCTTTGCAGTAATTCCCAAGCAGAAATCTTTTTTTTCCTCTTTCCAAAGTGTGCAAGGAGTTTGGTTCTTTTGCTTGACCATGCAATGGCGCATGGTGGAAATTCCAAGGAGCATTTCAGGACTGCGACTGTGCAAACAGCCGCTGATGTGGTGGAAAAGTGCCTGGATGACTCATTTGGATTCCCCCAATACGTGTGTGTGTACATCTGTAGTCTGATATCCCACTGAGCGAAAATGAGCACTGCTTCACTGAAACATGGTGTTCACTGCCACGTGGAACTGACTGTTCCTAGCTAGTTTGTGCAGTGCGTTGGAAACTAATGTCTACATTGCTGGGAAAATGCTGTACTGTATGTGCACATTTACTGTAGGAGTGTGTGTACCTGCTCTGCTCCTGATCATGCACAGGTGCTGCAGGCATTTTGTTGTGCCTCCACTATGCCAGCAAGCTGCTTTCATCCCTGCAAGCAGCGTGTACTCTGCACCTCTATGGTTCACTATTGCTCTTGTGCAAGGAGGTGGCAGCGAACAGTAGCCCCGCTGTGTTTTAGTTGTCACCCAGTAAAAGTGCACCACGCGCTTACAATACTAGCACCAACAGGGCCGTGCAACACGGTAGACCTGCAAGAGCTTTGTACATACAGGCTACCATTTAGAGTGAAGCATGGGACTGTCTTACAAAAATTTGCTCGAGAAAAATGGATAACAAATTTATGGCCGGCGATTCTTGCCTGACGCACAACACTCCATTGTTTTTGGTGCAGGCACGACACATTGATGACACTACGCGCAAAGATGGATCCACCATAAATGACGGCCATTTTCTGCACTGCTGCCTGGAGATCGGAAAGCAAGGTAGGCACTTAGACGGCTGGTGCTGCAGTTTTGCAAGACAAGTGGTGCCATCTATCGGCACAAGAAGGAACGAACTGAATAGCGCAAGTCCAATTCCCTTACCAAGTTGGCTGCACGGCTGTTGGATGCAAAACAACGAACTTAAAGGGGTGCTGACACTAAGGTGCTGACACAAAGACACAGATGGCCCTGAAATGTATGCTGGTATTCTTCGCTGGTCGCCCGTCCCGCCCACTGTCGTCGGCATCATCATCGTCAGGTGGCAACAGTTTTCTTGAGACCTGGTATCGTCAGGAGTCTACTAACGCAAGCGCGGCAAACAGGCAGTGGTGGCTATGATGTCAACAATGCCAACTACACTGCTCCACATAACTTGGTCCAGCAGAATTTTGACTTGGGCTAGTTGGTTCATACTCTTCAAATTGCAGCGCGACCAAGACTAAGACAGGAGACACATGAATCACACAGACGAGCGCCGACTTACAACTAGATTTATTTGCACTTCACCAGTCCTTTTTATGCAAATTCTTGCCACATCACGCCAAGCAGTCCAACAAAACACATACACACAAAAACCAAAGATATGTAAAGCATACAGGCAAGATAAAACCTGCGCCTATGCACTCCCTCAAGGTACACACTCAGGCATGACAAAGCGGTTCAACTATGGGGAAAAAAAATTTTTTTCAACGCAAGCCTTCAGAATGCAATCAGTCAAGGAAACAAAACAGCAACAAAATCCTAAAGATAACACAAGTCGAAGATGAAACCGACGGCCAACAATAAACACGGAAGGCTCGTGAGGATGAAACGGATAAAAACTAGAACAATAACTTAGCGTCGAATCGTAAAACACACGTCGAGGATGAAACTGATGACCAACAAAAAACACGGAAAGCTCGTGAGGATGAAACGAATAAAAAACTAGAGCAATAACTCATCGTCGAATCGTAAAACTAAGAAAAGGAATGAAGGAATGACCATAAAGCACGTGACAACGGGTGAGGGTGAAAAACGAGGCTAGGCATAACCATCTAAAAATTCTACTTCGGCGTCAGTAATTAAAAGTGAAGGCTTGCTCACACATTTATCTCCTGCTTTCTTAATGTGGAATGCTTCAACAAGTTCCCGTGCCGTCTTGTCTTTTGATTTACTTAGAAATTTGGCTTGTTTGAATTTGGGGGTGCAACCACAACGCTTGCAATGCTCACTTAAAAATCCACCAGCATTATTTCGTGCCTTCCAACTGTGCTCCTTGGCTCTTTCATTGTAACACCTGCCTGTTTGCCCTATGTATTGACGACCACAACTTAGCGGAATGTCGTAGATGACCTTCTCAGCGCAATCGGTAAATCTGTTTTGGTGCTTGGTAGCGCAATCAGGTAACCTTTCTCGGTTGGTCATGCTAACCAGTTTCGACAACTTGCACGGGGCAGAAACTGATACTGTGAAACTGCGATACTGTGAAACTGATCTTCGACTTGTGTTATCTTTAGGATTTTGTTGCTGTTTTGTTTCCTTGACTGACTGCGTTCTGAAGGCTTGCGCTGAAAATTTTTTTTTTCCCCAGAGTTGAACTGCTTTGTCATGCCTGAGTGTGTACCTTGAGGGAGTGCATAGGCGCAGGTTTTATCTTGCCTGTATGCTTTACATATCTTTGGTTTTTGTGTGTATGTGTTTTGTTGGACTGCTTGGTGTGATGTGGCAAGAATTTGCATAAAAAGGACTGGTGAAGTGCAAATAAATCTAGTTGTAAGTCGGCGCTCGTCTGTGTGATTCATGTGTCTCCTGTCTTAGTCTTGGTCGCGCTGCAATTTGAAGAGGACATAACTTGGAGCTCAGCTGCTCCGGTGACGTTATGCAAGTTGGGGGTCTTCTTGGGTCACCTTTCGCATGCACCTCGACCGCATGGTTCGCATGCACAGTAGAGGTGCATGCGAACTTCAATATTCATTTCAATTGCCTTCCGAGTTATGTTCGCTTTGGACATTTGGTAGATGACATGTCTAATGCAGGCTGTCTAAGCAACAAAATTTTGGTGTAAGTGCCCCTTTAATCATGGTCCATGTTAGGTGTGTTTCGTGCACTTATCACTCTGAAAGAGAGCTGAGAATTCATCTCTAATAGGTGGACATGTCACCATATCGCTATGAAGTGTCTTGTTGGATCACTTGTGAGACCTATGAAGAAAATGAAAGTAAGTGTGGTGGCTCTGGATGCGATCTTGAAACGGCAGCAGGGACGCTACTGTGGCGTTGTAGGCTGCCACATATGGGGAAGAGTGGATGTGAGTGTTTAGTTTCACCGGTTTTGAACCCGGTTGCACGAAACAGGTGGGCGAGAATGCTGGATGCAGGCAATTCGATGGGCTGCCCGCAGGGGCGTCTGCTTCTGCAGGCGTTTGGTGTGTGGCGACACCACAGACCTGAGCTAATGGTGGGGTTTTGACCTCCTCCCATGTGCTGCCCTGTGTGGCTTAGCCGTGTCCGGGGAAAAGGGGATCCTGGGGGCTTGAGCCGACGCCGAGTGGTTGGATCTTTAAGGCCCCCTGGAGGAGGCAACACGCCCCTTTGGCCCCGGCTTCACCTAGACGGCACCCCCGGGCTGACCCACCCGGGGGAAATCGGCAGTCGTCTTTTTCTCTCCCTCTCTCTCCCCTCACATCTTTGGCTTTCCTCCTACTTTAAGTTTTTCCTGTCTTGTACTCTCTTCTGTTTACTTCTGTTTTTCCTGGTGGCTAGGGTTAACCTTGTGTGGATAGCCTACCTACGTTACTTCATATTAGGTTATAGTAGTAACGTACAACTGGCACCTGCAAGCCCTTACAAGCACTGCAGCATCCCCTTGTTAGGCTCCATGGTGGGTGGTTGGCGTTATTACCGAAACACAATCTATTTCATGACTAGTTCCTTCCTCAGCCACCCTGATCGCTCTCGTAAAAGAGGGCGCACCGATGTATTCAGGTTTCTTGGCCGCCAGAAAGTTTTCCTCGCTACTGCATGATCCATTTCGAAAATGCAGCCAAACCAGTCAGAGCAATCTCGCCTTCTCTCGTCTCACGGTGTCTTATCGGAATCTTAGGTTCAGGATACAAAGCATCGAAGCTTGCCAGTGGTGATTTACTCTTGGAACTTCAAGACAAAAAACAGTTCGGCAAGCTCCATAATCTGACCTCCTTTGGTGATGTAGAAGTTACAGTCACCCCTCACCATACTGTGAACACCATACGTGGTGTCATAACAGATGATGACCTCATAGAGCTTCCAGAAGCAGAAATCCTAGACGGATTGAAGGAGCACAATGTGACCAACGTTAAATGATTTCCGATGAGATGTGGTGGGAAGGAGATCAAAACAAAGCACCTAATACTTACCTTTCAGTCCGGCAGTTTACCAGAAACTATTGAGGCGGGATATGTCAGAATACGTCTGAGACCCTACATACCAAATCCTTTGCGATGTTTTAAATGCCAGAGATACGGGCACAGTTCTCAGAATTGCCGAGGTCAGTTCACATGTGCTAAATGCAGTGCCCATGACCACCCTGTAGAAACCTGTCAGAACAAGCAACAGTGTGCCAACTGCAATGACGAGCACCCCGTGTATTTGCAGTCCTGCCCATCCTAGAAGAGGGAGAAGGAAATCGTGGCAATTAAAGTAAACAGAACATATCGTTTAGGGAGGCACGACGACGGGTGTCCTACCATATTTATTCGAATATAGGTCGACCCTTTTTTTCGAAAATGCTACTCATAATCAGCTATCAACCTATATTCGTGACCAAATAGTCTCGACCTATATTCGCGATCAAAGCGATCAAAAGCACCGAGCTGATCGTGTTCAACTGCCACGCCCGCTGTTCAAGCAGCTCCTGCTACATATGCACATTATATACCATAAAATCTGGAATAAGGACCGCACCAGTCCCCCCTTTTCCGACTAAGTAATTAAGAAAAAAACCTTATTCATGCTATAGCTGCACACCTTTTCAAAGCCCCGGCGAAATGCAGCCACTCTGTCATGTTTGCACCCACAAATTCCCTAGGTAGACCGTGAAGTCCCTAGCTGTGCTGCCTGTCAGCGTGCAGCCGCACTGGCACTGACCTGAGGCCTCCTCTGGTCTCACTCTTTGTTTGTCGTTCGATCTGACGTGACGGTTAGCACTTGCTTTAGCGTGATTGCAATGATGTCACGTCGGCAGAGCTACACAGCTGACTTCATGCGTCAAGTTATACTTTTTGCCGAGAACTTGAGCAATTGTGCCGCTCAGCGCGAGTTTGACGTCAATGAAAAGTTGATCAGGGGTTGGCGGAAGCAGCAGGACCGACTGTTCGCGTGCAACGGACGGCGTCGTGCTTTTTGCGGCCCAGCAACCGGCAGGAATGACGCTCTTGAAAAAGAACTGAGGCTCCACGTGGAAGAGCAACGCGCCAAAGGCCTCCCGGTTTCCTGCGAGTACTTTCAAATGCAAGCCTGGCAGTTGGCTCAACGAGACGGAATTGACCAGTCAACGTTTAAGGCAAGTCGAGGCTGGGTCCAAAAGTTCATGCGGCGGAACAGACTGTCTCTTCGTCGTAGGACAACCATCTGTCAGCGTTTGCCGGCAAAGTATGAGGAACGGCTGATAGAGTTTCTGCATTATATGTTAAAGTTCCGGCGTTAGAATAAATATATTGTGAGGATGCGGTTGTCGCGGTGTACTTATTAGGCCTCGATGATGCAGCAAACCGGCCGCGCCCAAAGCACCGAACAGACTACAGATGATTACCCACACCCGATGAAGAAGAAGCCCTTGTGATGATGATTATGTACAGATGACAAAGAGGAGCCTTTTAGGTGCCCACACTAATTTCCCCCGCGTGAGAGCGGCCATCCTTGCCGCAGCTGAAAGAGAGATAACGCGCCTTGTGAAAGGCTTCATACGCAAAACGCGGACCACCTCAGTTGCGCGGCAGCGACGGTCTGTTGGAAGAACAACAGGTGCTACGCGATAGTTCACGGGAGATGTCTTCGCTAAGACGGTGTAGGGACCGATGAAACGAAACTGAAATTTGTCACACAAGCCATGAGTGCGAATTGGTGTCCACAAAAGCACTTCATCGCCAGGCCGGAAGGACACGACGCGACGACAGGCGTCATAGTTAGTTTTACGATACTGTTGGCTTGCTTCGGTATTTGTGTGCGCGAGCTGGCGAGAGTGCAAGTATTCTTCAGACGACGAACAGGCTTTGATGGGTGCAGCGAAGGAAGAGGCGTCAAGGAAGGAAGACGGCGAACGGCCGTAAACAAGGTAGAAGGACGAGTATCCGGTTGTACGTTGGACAGCGGTGTTGTATGCGAATGTGCGAATGTCACGAAAGGCACAATGGTGTCCAGTTTTTGTGGTCTGGCCGTACATACATGGCTATCATGTCTGAAAGCGTCCTATGGAATCGCTCAGTCAAGCCGTTCGTTGCGGATGGTAACTCGACGTAGTCTTGTGAGTGATGCCAGATGCTTTGAGGACTTCGTCTACGAGTTGCGACAGGAACGCTTTTCCACGGTCGCTCAGGAGAACGCGAGGAGCACTGTGACGCAATATTAGGGCTTGAAGTATAAAGTCAGCGACGTCAGAAGATGAGGCAGAACTCACGCAAGCTGTTTCCGCATACCGTGTCAGATGGTCAACAGCTGTTA
Organism: Hyalomma asiaticum; assembly: GCA_013339685.2. Classification (NCBI taxonomy): domain Eukaryota; kingdom Metazoa; phylum Arthropoda; class Arachnida; order Ixodida; family Ixodidae; genus Hyalomma; species Hyalomma asiaticum. The sequence goes on along the minus strand of CM023481.1, from coordinate 46,918,702 downwards.
CGACCCACCTCTTACCGGTGAGCGTCACCGGAAGGGGACCATACATGTCAATTCCAACGACTTCGAATGGTGCGGAGGGACACGGGAGCGGCTGAAGCTGTCCGCTTGGAGCAGATGTACGAAGCTTTCGACGTTGACAAAGTGGGCAGGAAGCGACATATCGCGCCACACTAGCAGATAAGCCGGGCCAGTAGAAACGACCTTTTATTCGGTCGTAGGTATTTGTCACGCCAAGATGGCCAGCAGTCATGTCGTCGTGATACGCTTTCAAGACATGGGCCCGAAGCGAGCGAGGCAGGACAGGCACCCAGCGTTGACCGTCAGGGTGATAGACATGGCGGTACAGGACGGTGTTGTCGAGCTTGAACTTCTCCAGCTGTTGACGAAGGCAGGCGTTAGGAGGGCGCGAAGCTCCTTGAAGGCGGTCCATTATGCGTCGACAATAAGAGTCCGCAAGTTGATGAGATACAAATGAGTCATGGTCGTCCGGAGGCATCGCATCTGGAGGTGTTAAGGACAAAACACATGAAGTGTGAGCGTTTGAGGGCGTGTCACGGATGGCATCTGAATGACCACTACATGGTGCGGTAGGAAGTGGACAGCGAGAGAGCGCGTCTGCGTCTTGGTGTTTTCTGCCGCTCTTGTAAACAATAGTGAAGTCGTGTTCTTGCAGACGAAGAATCCAACGACCAAGGCGTCCGGACAAGTTCTTAAGTGTCGAAAGCCAGCACAATGCATGATGGTCTGTGACGACAGTAAAATGGCGCCCGTGAAGATAAGGCCTAAACTTCTGGATGGACCAAACGACAGCTAGGCACTCTTGCTCAGTGATCGTGTAATTTTTCTCTGCATTAGTCAGTACTCGGCTTGCGTAGGCGACGACCCTTTCTCGTGAAGACTCCTCACGCTGTAACAGAATACCACCAATGCTGTGTCCGCTTGCGTCCGTATGCAAGAGTGTAGCTGCAGACTCATTGAAGTGGCAAAGTACAGGTTCCGATGTTAGGGCGCGCTTAAGACGCGCGAACGCCGATTCACATTCAGGTGACCATGCGAAGGGAACACCAGCACGAAGTAACTTGTGCAAAGGTGAAGCGATGGAGGCGAAGTCACGTATAAATATGTGAAAGTAGGAAGCGAGGCCCAAGAAACTTAGCAAGTCTTTTGCCTTTTCGGGACGGGGAAAGTGCATAACCGCCGAAACCTTGTCAGGGTCGGGACGAATGCCATCCTTGCTCATGTGGCCTACCACTTCAATGATCTTGCTCGCAAAGCGGCATTTTTTGGTGTTCAACTGGAGGCCGGCGTTGGCAAGGCACGTAAGAACTTCGTCAAGGCGCTGCAAGTGCTGCGAGAATGTTGATGAGAAAATAACAATGTCGTCTAAATAGCACAAGCAAGTCTTCCATTTCAGGCCTCGGAGAACGGTGTCAATCATGCGCTCGAATGTCGCGGGAGCATTGCAGAGGCCGAATGGCATGACATTGAACTCGTAAAGTCCATCTGGTGTTGAAAATGCTGTTTTTTCTTTGTCGTCCTCATGCATAGGAATCTTCCAATAGCCCTAACATAAATCTAGAGTGGAGAAGTACTCTGCGCCCTGCAGAGAATCCAAGGCATTGTCAATGCGCGGCATAGGATATACATCCTTGCGCGTGATCTTGTTGAGAGCTCGGTAGTCCACGCAAAATCGCACAGAGCCGTCTTTTTTCCTCACCAAAACGACAGGGGATGACCAGGGGCTAGTAGACGGGCGTATTATATTCCGTTGCAGCATATCGGCGACGTTTTCTTCGATTACTTTCCGTTCGGCTAGCAATACGCGGTAAGGGCGGCGACGCACGATGGATCTGCCGTCTGTCTCTATCTGATGTGTGGTAACGGAGGTCTGTCCTAATGAAGCGGAGTGCACGTCAAATGAAGTCTTGTGTTTTTGTAGTAAGGCGAGCAGCTGTTGCGACTCTAGAGGCGACAGGTCGGGACTAATGGCCGCTGCAAGGGCAGATAGAGAAGCGGAACTTGCAACAGAAGAAACTGCAGATGAAGCTTTCTTTAGGGGAACAACACAGAGAGTCACAACCAGTGGTGGAAGCCAGTGTAGCGCCTTTAGGGATGAGTACTTTTTTCAGATGTTGTGTTTGCTGCGCAAAGATGGGCGGATCCATCGGCAAACCGAACCAGGCCTGTGGCGAAAGCAATGCCTCTTGTGAGCCAACGTTCGGAGGGAAGTGCGAGCACGTAGCCTCTGTCGATGACATCAGACGTGATTGTAATAATTCGCTGATGGCCCGGAGGTATCTCGGTACCTTCGGCAGCAAGCAAACGAAGTGGTGCATCATCTGCATGAAGCGAATAGTCGGTGTCGTCCATGTGAAGAACACGTTGCCGGCAGCAGATGGAGGCAGATGCTGCAGAAAGAAAATCCCAGCCTAATATAACTTGGTGCGCGCACGAACACAGCACTGTGAATTGTATGTAATGCAGTATTCCGTCGATGTAAACCCGAGCAGTGCACATAGCGGAAGGGCGAATGGCGTCCCCTTGAGCAGACATGAGTGCAGGACCGTCATAGGGGGTCGTAACTTTTCGCAGACTTGTACACAAATCACCGTGGATAACCGATACAGACGCACCCAAGTCAATCAAAGCTTCCACTCTAATACCTTCGACGACAACCAAAATCACATGGGCGCGCTGGAGGAATTTCTGTCCTGTCGTTAGATGCAGCTTTTCCTCCAAAAGCTGCATGACTTAGTTTTCCTGATGGTGATCGGAGAAGTGGGAGAGTGGTCGTAGTGGCGACGTAGAACGACGAAGTGGTGACGGAGAACGACGTCTGGCAGGACGCTGCATTTGGCGAACCAGAGCAGGCGGGAGGGGTGAATAGGGACGGCGTTGGACGGAGGTTCGCACAGAAAAGTCGTCCCGTTCGGATACATCGTATCCGCGACGCTCGTCCTGCTGACGCTTATGGCAAAAGCGTGAACTATGGCCCCGATATCCGCAGTAATAACATATGGGATGTGTCGGGCGCCACTGCGGATAAGATTGTGGGCGAGGTGCGCCGGTAGAAATAGAAGCCACGTGGGCCTGCGTCGGTGTAGGAGGCATCGGTTGTACAACGACTGGCGAAACTGCGGCAACTTGAGCGTACGTTGACTGGGGCCTAGGGTGTACAGGTTCCGTGTAGCCGGTGCCAGCCATAGACGCCAGCTCCTCCTTTACGACGTCTCGCAAAGTGGCACTGGAGGCGTGCTGAGGCAGAGGGCTTACGGCGAAGCCAAGAAGCTGTAGTTCTTCCCGTATGATTGAGCGGATCATCGTACGCAATGAGGGGTCAGTGGCGGTGATGTTATCACTTGTGTCCGGTTGCAAACGAACAGACTCGAGTTCGTCAAGGTGCTGGCACGTAGCGATAATATCGGCGACGCTGTTGGGATTGTGGATGGCCAACGCATTGAACGCGACAGCACCGATGCCCTTGAGTATGTGTCGAACTTTTTCTAATTCGGTCATGGCTGTGTTCACACGTCGACAAAGGGCGAGGACATCCTCGATGTAGGAGGTGTAGGACTCGCCGAGTTGTTGTTGACGAGTGTCGAGCGTCTTCTTAGCGAGCGCAGATCGAACGGCCGGTGTACCGAAGACTTGTCCAAGCTTTTGCTTGAAGCTCTGCCAGTCTGGAAAATCGATTTCATGGTTGAAAAACCAAGTCTTGGCTACTCCCATAAGGTAAAAGGACACATGGCTTAGCTTGAGTGGCTCGTCCCAACGGTTGGCTGCGCTCACCCGGTCATAGTCGTCTAGCCAATCCTGAACGTCCTCTCCGCGGAGTCCAGCAAACAGGTGGGGGTCGCGCTGGTGCCCGTTGACAATCACATAGGGAGGGGATGCAGCAGTCGGGGCCGAGAGGGCGGAAGTAGAAGGATCGGCCGGCGCGTCGTGGGACATGACGGCGGAGAAATGGCACAATCGGCGACCTGATCGGAGCTCCAGGAGTGAGATCGGGATGGTAGAGGACCGGGGACCGAAAAGCACTCTCCACCACTTGTGAGGATGCAGTTGTCACGGTATATTTATTAGGCCTCGATGATGCAGCGAACCGGCCGCGCTCAAAGCACCGAACAGACTACAGATGATTACCCACACCCGATGAAGAAGAAGCCCTTGTGATGATGATTATGTACAGATGACGAAGAGGAGCCTTTTAGGTGCCCACAATATTCTCGGCCAGATAGGAAACACGGACCAGACCACAGTCTACTTTGACTTGCCCAGTCGCACAACAGTCACAACCAAAAGAGTCAGGCACGTGCGCCTGTTGACAACAGGTCATGATCACACAAGATTCACTGTGGTGCTGTGCTGCACGGCAGATGGGACGAAACTGCCGCTGTACATTGTATTTCGCTGCAAAACCCTCCCGAAGAATGAGCGGTTCCCCAATAACGTGTTCATCCGCGCAAATGAAAAGAAGTTCATGAATGAGGCAATGGTGAAAGAGTGGTTTCAAGCGGTTTGAATGAAACGGGCGGCAGCAGACATGCACCTGCCAAATATGCTGGTCCTTGATTCATTTAGAGGCCACATCTGCCCGGGCGTCAAGGAGGCCCTCAGAAGGCAAACACAGACCTCGTCAATCATACCTGGCGGTATGACGTCCCAGCAGACACTTCACGTAGCCATCAACAAGCCTTTCAAGGACCGGATGGCAAAAAGTTATAAAGAGTAGCTCATGAAGGAGGATGCCACAATGATGCCGACGGGACGCCGCAAGAAGGCTTCCCTCGGTGAAGTCGCGACATGGTTCAAGGATGCATCGAATGACCTGCCAGCAGCAATTATCGTTCATACATTTAAGAAGTGCTGCATTTCTAATGCGCTCGATGGCACAGAGGACGGCGTCATTTGGGATGGCGAGGATGCCTGCCATGAATCGGACAACTTCCCTTCATCTGACGAAGATGACACTCCCGACAGCGACTAGGGTGCTAAGTTAATGTGAATAAAGGTGTGCTATGTTTAAATTTTTGTTTCTTATAGAAAAGAGCGGTTCGACCTATATTCGAATATTTTTTTTATTTCTCATAGAGCGCTATAAGCAGGGGTCGACCTATATTCGTGCCCGACCTATTTTCGAATAAATACGGTACCTGCCTATGGGTAGCTTCGCCGATGTGATGCGTCAGGGAGCAGCGTCACAGCGGCCGTCGGTTGCTGTCCAGCACACACGCACTGAGCTGGCAGTAAAGCCACCTGCTCCCACGGTGGCCTCCTCGGGGAACCCACTGCTCGCTGGAGTGGGTGTCCAGAGTCCCGCAAGAGGCGATGGACACAACCCCGAGCAAGGAGGCTCAGCACACACCCAGAGTGCAGCGCAACTCTGTTGACCACTCTAGGAAAGAGAGAATTCCCATTACGGGACCCCAAAAAGGCCTAAGCTAAGTGGTCCTTATTGAATAGACAGCACTAACCTATTTTCAGTATGGATACGCAGGTTTTACACTGGAATGTCAGGGGGCTTCTTCATAAACTTGACAATATTCAAGAACTCTTGCATAAACATAACCCAAAAGTGCTGTGTGTTCAAGAAACAGATCTTAGGTCGACGCAAACAAACTTCTTTAGACACTACACAATCTTTCGTAAGGACCGCAAGGATGCCACCGCTTCGTGTGGTGGTGTTTCTGTTACTGTTGATAAGAGTGCTGCGTGCCAGGAGTTGAAACTCTGAACGCCGCTTGAGGCAGTGGCTACCCGAGTTATCCTCCTCAACAAAGTTGTCACAATCTGCTCACTTTACATACCTCCACACTGCAACTTACACAAACATCAATTTCATTCCCTCATAGATTAAATGCCAGAAACATATCTAGTCATAGATTTCAGTGCACACGGCAGCACATGGGGCGGCTCGTATCGATTTGTCAGGGCGTCACATTGAGGAGTTCCTCTTTTCTTCTGGTGCGTGTCTCCTGAATGGCAAGGAGCCCACCTACTATAGAGTCGCAAATAAAAGTTACTCCTCCATCGACCTTAGCATAGTCCTCTCCATCCATTTTCCATTTTCACTGAATTGGGAAGTCATCAGGAATCCGTACGGAAGTAGCCACTTCTCTGTGCTACTGAGGAGCCCAATAGCCAACAAATCTGCACCACAAGCTCCCAGGTGGAATGCTGACGCAGCCGAATGGGAGAAATTCCAGGCGCTCACCAGTGGCATCTCGTGAGCGCAGATGTCTGCGTTAGGAACTGATGCTGCTGTGGAATATTTCACTGCTTTTATTGTTGATGCCGCTTCTAAATGTGTCGCTCAAATAAATGGACTGTTGAGTAAACGCGATGTTCCGTGGTGGAATACGGAATGCTGGAACGCACGTAACAAAATAAGGCATGGGGGCTCATCCGCGACTCTCCTACAGCTGAGAACCTTGTATAATTCAAGAAAATAAAATTTCAAAGGCAGCAGAACGTGCAGACAGGCCAGAAGAGACAGCTGGCAAAAATTCCTATCAAGTATCAACACGTATAAAGATGAAGCTAAGGTTTGGCAAAGCATCAACAAAGTGAGAGGCCGGCGAACGCATCCACTTCCTTTGGTGGACACCCAGGGAGACAGCCTGGGGGACCAGGCCAACTCTTTGGGTGCACATTTTGAAAACGTTTCCAGTTCATCACACTGTTTTGAAACGTTTAAAAGACACAAAGTAGCAACAGAACTACAGAAATTAGAACTTAAAAGCACCAGAAACGAGGTATACAACCAGACATTCTCCTTAGCTGAACTGTTTGCATCGCTTAACTCCTGCAACAGATCTGCCCCAGGTGCCAACCGCATAATGTATGAGATGGTAATGTGCTTACCATCTGAAACAAAGAAAACCCTCCTTTGTCTCTATAACTCTATATGGTCTTCTGGAGAAATGCCCTCAGCTTATAAAGAAGGCAATAGTAATTCCAATACTGAAGCAGGGCAAGGATCCGTGTTCTCTTACCAGCTACAGACCCATAGCTCTGACGAGTTGTTTATGCAAAGTCCTTGAAAAAAAATGATAAACCGTCGACTGCTACATTTTCTAGAATCAAACAAGTTGCTGGACTTATACCAGTGCGTTTCCGAGAGGGTCGATCAACAATTGACCATTTAACTCGTATAGAGGCACAGATTCGTGAAGCCTTTGTCTACAAACAGTTTTTCCTGTCTGTGTTTCTTGATATAGAACGTTTTAACAACTTTCATCGCAGCATTAAGTTTTCCATGCAGCACTCTTCTAGTAAAATTGATTTTCTCGACACGACAGTATCTATCGAAAAAGGAAAACTAAAGACGACACTTTACAGAAAGCCAACGGATAGCCAGCAATATCTAGATTATAGTAGCCATCACCCGCGACACTGCAAACAGGGCATATTTATAGGACAGGCAAGGCGCATAAGAAGGATTTGTAGCAACGACGCGGATTACGTTCACCACTTAAGCAATTTAAAGGCAACCTTAGCTGAACGAAATCACCCGCACGACGCTCTCAACAAGGCATACAATGACGCGCTTAAACTAGATAGGACACCAGCACTAGAAAAAAGAGCCCCTAAAGCGCAGGCCAACCAGCCGCTAGCATTCGTAACGAAATACTCCAATGCGCTTCCAAACATAAATAATATTCTTCGGAAAGACTATCCAATACTAACAAGCAACGATCGCCTCAGAAAAGCGTTTCCGGAAATACCAAGAGTCACCTACCGCCGTAATAGAAACATTAAGGACCTGCTAGTACATGCCAAAGTTAACCCTCAGCGCACCGCCTGCGTAATAACTTGCTCCCGTCCCAGATGTAAGACTTGCAAGCATATTCAAAATGATCGTACTCCCACCCGCTCGAACTTCTCGCCGCCTGTTCAACTCCAACAGCGTTCAACGCCTTCACGGTTCGACCCTTTCATTCAATAAATCATTTCTTCCGGCAACCATCGAGGACTGGAATTGCCTTCCTGAAGGCGTTGCCCTCGAGACGAACACAGAAAAATTTAAGCAATCTTTAGACACGTTTTTTCTTAAATAACTTTAGTTATGCACTCTTTTCTTGTTGTAATATCTTTGTAATTGCCCTACGTTTTAAATTTTAGCTCCCTCGCATCCTTGCGTCTACGCCTTTTTTCAGCGGTCATTAGTACTGAATATTTGTTCTTTTTGTATGCTCTTTATTTGCTGCAATGCTGTTGGGCTTCGTTGCAAGAATTTGAACAATCATACGTCCCATGAACTCTGTAACCCCCCCCCTTATGTAATGCCCTGTTCGGGGCCCTTAAGGGTTAATAAATGATGATGATGATGATGAAAAGCACGGGAAGTGACTATGTCCATCATGTAAAATCAAGTTTCACGTGCACTAGTTCGAACGTTATTTACATGTTGGAATGTTCACTCTGTCACAAGCAGTACATCGGCAAAACTGGTCAACCAATTAATGTTAGATTAAACAGGCACCGCGCGGACACCGCGAATAACCTGCCGAAGGCAGTGGCACAGCATTTTAATATGACAGGTCATAATTTCGATGAACTCAAACTCTACATACTCCAAGGAAACTTCCGCTCGCTGAGGGACAGAAAATACAGGGAATCGTATCTCATATACAGGTTCAATACTCTCCAACCTACGGGCATAAACCTTTCAAAGGGAACTCTTGAGTCTATTAGATACTGTAGAGTGTTAACAAAGACAACAAAAGGTTGAGGTATGCAGAAGCTAACAATGTTTCTCCCAGAAAGTCTACTTTCAGTTGCTGAGCCCCCATCCAGTTCCAGGAGAACAAGGACGTTAAACAGTGTAGTTACTTTTCTTTAGCCCCAAGCTTTCGGTGAAATGCATCGTTGGTGCGGGGCAGGTGGTGCGGGGTGGAAGGGGGGACACATGCCATAGGAGTAACTTCTGTTCCGAGGGTGTGTTCCTTTTTTCATCCTGCTTTCTAGCCCTGTGCACACAATGCATTTGCAAGATATGTACAAGGAGCGGATTCTCTGCAAGCTCTCGCTCTTGCCATTTATATTAGTCACGCTAACACGTGTCACCCAAATACCCCTGCACCCAAACATCCGCCCCTTTTTTTTCTTTTGTGTGTGTGTGTGTGTTCGCACGTGCTGCTCTTCTCCTCCTCTCTTTCTGAGGACGGGGGAGAGTGTGCAAAGGCGTACATAAACGAACGCTGGAGAAGGCAGTTGCCGCCCTGACGAAGACAAGTCCGCTTGTCGAAACGTTGGCTCCCGTGACATTCCCTGTTTTAAATCGTACCTTGCGATTTGTTCATTGATATAGAAAAGGCTTACGATACCACATGGCGCTTTGGAATACTTGGAGACCTCTCGCACTTAGGTATACGTGGTAATATGTTAAGTTTCATCGAAGGTTATTTGTCCAATCGCACATTCTGTGTCCGTGTAGGAAATGTACTATCACGAGCGTTTATCCAGGAAACCGGAGTGCCACAGGGTGGGGTTCTCAGTTGCACCCTCTTCATCATTAAAATGAATTCTTTACACCTGTATATCCCACGAACTATGTTTTATTGTGTGTACATAGATGATGTGCAAATAGGATTTAAATCATACATTTAACATTATGTGAGAGGCAAGTTCAGCTATGTCTGAACAAGGTATGCAAATGGGCAGATGAGAATGGGCTCGCCCTAAACCCTCAAAAGAGTTCATGTGTCCTTTTTTCTAGGAAGAGAGGTCTGCACATTGACCCTTACATTTCAATGCAGGGTGAACGTGTGGCTGTAAAAACAGAGCATAATTTCTTAGGTGTTGTACTAGACACTAAGCTAAGCCTTATACCCCACATAAAATATTTAAAAAGTAAGTGTATGAAAACAATGAATATCCTAAAGGCTTTAGCCAGTACAACACGGGGTAGCGATAAAACGTGCCTGATGAATTTATATAAAAGCTTGATACTTACACAGCTAGACTATGGCGCCATAGTCTACGAGTCCGCCGCTCAAAGCGCTTTGAAAATGCTGGAACCTGTACATCATTTGGGTGTCCGTCTGTCGACAGGGGCATTTAGGACAAGCCCCATACAAGGCCTTCATGTCGAATAAAATCAATGGTCGCTCCCTTTTCAAAGGGTATACGCATCCTTTCTGTACTTTTTTAAAGTGAATGAACATCCACTCATTCATCCAACAATGAACATCCTACTCATTCTCCTATGAATGACCTGTCCAGCTCTTGCATCTTTCACAAACGCCCTTCACTGAGAAAACCCTACTCGCTGCGCTTGAGATGTCTGGCTGTGGAAATGGATGTTTCACTCCTTGAGCATTGTCTCATGACTCCGTCAAAACAGCTGCTGCCGTGGCATTGGCAGCTTATAGACTACAATGTGTCATTTGAAGAAGTCACGAAGTATGCCCCTGTTGCACGCATTCGAATGCACTTCCTCAAACTTAAAAGTAAATATCCATGTAAAGAATTTTTTACAGACGCGTCGAAGTCCTATGCTGGCGTCTCCTACGCTGCGATAGGCCAGTCCTTCTCAGAAGTCAGTGTTCTTCACCCACAAACCAGCATATTCACTGCCAAGGCGTACGGAATATTGTTGGCTGTCAAGTGTCCAAGGCAATTATTTACACAGATTCTCTGAGTGTTGTAAAGGCGTTAAAGTATCTGGAAATCCACAAGAACCCTTTGATTATATCACTACATTCTATTTGGTGCTCCCTTTATGCTGCAAAACAACACGTCACAGTGCGCTGGGTACCAGGCCATAGAGAAATTGAAGGAAATGTGCTGGAAGACCAGATTGCAACATCCATCTGGTCAAAAAGAGGAGATCCATCTATCCCTGTCGCTGCGGCAGATCTCAAGCCTTATCTCCGCCAAAGGCTCCTAATTTACTGGCAGCACTTGTGGGATGCCGAAACAAGTAACAAGCTGCACCTAGTAAAGCCACAAATAGGAAAATTGTCCCCAACTGTCAAATCGAGATAAACTGATGTAATGCTTTAAAAGCATACCATAGCGGAACAAAAACAAGGACATAGAAAGAAGCACACAGGACGACCGCTAGTAGCGGTCGTCCTGTGTGCTTTTTTCTATGTCCTTGTTTTTGTTCCGCTATAGTATGTTTTTAAGTCATGACCAACTAGCCCAAATTTCAGCGTTGATATAATGCTGTCTCGGCTCAGAATAGGACATACTTACGGCGCCCATAATTACCTTTTGACTGGTGGTGACCCTCCTTCATGTATTAAGTGTGGGGAGACAATGACCGTGCTCCATGTGTTGTTGGAATGTAAGGATTTAGGCCGTCAAAGAAAGACGCGCTGTTCTCAAGACTGTCCACTTCCGGGTGACGCGCTTCCGCCGGGCTCCCGTGTTCGCGAAGTGTTTTGTTGGTGCTGTGCCGACGCTCTGAGCTAGCGCTATCCATCGTGTTCTGACAGTCGCTGCAGTTTCTGGTTGGCTTTACCTGACTTGCACTTGCGTAGCTTAGTGCAGTTACAAATTCACAAGTGTGCACATGCGAACATCCACACAAATGACACACGACGAGGAAAAACAAACAGGCAGGGAGCACGTGCATTTGCTAGCCAACTAAACGGAAGTCAAAGTTCTCCTTAGACCAATCAGCAGAGCTCGGACTCCTCTGGCATCACCAAAAAGTCCATTGTCGCCGCGGCTAACTTTGGTATGCCAGAAATGGCTGGCAAGGCGCATGGGATTGTTTTTTGAGCTCGTGGCGCGGCTGCTGTGCACTGCCACATTTGACATGGTTCATCATGGCGCCATTCTCAAGTTGAGGTGCATGTTAACTTGAAATGTTAAAAAAAATGACGGGGGTGGTTTAGGGGCCCTTAATAGAGACACGCTACTTCTCTGTCTTGGCTAGACATTCTCGCTCTTCGGCCTTTGCCTTGGAATTAGGCTCCATAGGCCTAATGCCTACAAGAAGAAACAGTCAGTACCCAACAGAGGGCAAACATAAGAAGTGAAGAGAGTCATGACATGTGCACATTGTCTTTTATCATGCTGCAACAAAAACAAGCTGCGTGCCATGTAACGCTATCCACCTTTTCAAAACTTCTAGTTCAGAGGTGTCCCGTTAATTTACATTTTAAATTTAGAGAGCCTCAGTCACATCATGTGTATGCTGTCTCATACCTTGGTATCTTATCTGCCGGCTCACACAGCCAATCACGGAGGATGCGCGCCACAATGTGCTCCTTGACGAAGATGGTGCCGTACAGCAACACTTGTTTCCCTGTGGCATCGTAACTGTACCCTTCTGCGACTGTTCCTGTAGTCAAAAATACCACAGAATCTGTAAAATACCACAGGGAAATACCACAGAAATACCACAGACTGTTCGACAGTGCCCGAAGCGCATTACGAGGCGGCCATTTTGATTCCGACGGTGATATGGTAACAGTGTCGTTCGTTTGCACTCGATTCTAATGCACATATGATTTTTAGACCCATTTTATCGGAAAAAAGGTGCACGTTAAATTCGCGCAAATACGGTAGTTTGCTGGCTGAGTTCAGAGAACAACAGAACCGATTTTAATTTTGCGAAAGACAAGAATTGCCAAAAAAATTCAGATGTCTCCCTTTAGCCTGAACAACTTTACATGAATTGTGTGAAAATGTAATTTCGATGAGCTCCCGGAAAATGTTGTTGGAGCTGTCGGTACGAAAACTTTCAAGGCATACTATGAACAGCGCATGTTGTGGAAAATGCTCTTGTTTGTTTCATCACGCGTTGCAACTGCGTGACTGTGGCTAATTAAAATGGGATCCCTTGATCCTCTCTATTGCCTATGCCCTTGTGAATGCTTCATGCAATTAAAGACAAAAGCGAAGAGTGCAAGCCATTGCATTTGCAATATCGCACTTTGCGATAGCTGGTTATTCTGCGATGCCACTTCATAGGTCGGACAAAATATAATGAAGCAGAAGGGAATGTCACACGTAAACCTTGTCATTTCCCCTGTCTTGTTCTTTGTTTCTGCACCATGAAGGTAGCGACTGTTTGGTCTGTTTTCATTTCAGTGGCCCGGTGCAATCAAATGATGGACCGTCAAGTCACAAGCAGCCGCACACTTTTTTCCATGGAGGGAAAAAAACAAGGAGGTGGCATCACGTGATTCCACTAGACTTGCCAAGCACACCTCATCTGACACCTTGTGTGCAGTGCCTCACAGGTAGGATTAGCTTCACATAGTTGGCGCACCACTCAAGGTTGTTTTGGATGCTGTAACTTTTAGTGGAACTTGACCGTACAATAATCTGCCGTTTGCCTATCACATGACGAGCCCACAAAAAGTTGCCTTCTTTCAACTTTTTATCACTGCACTTCAAGATTGCCACGTGATGCCCTCTCCTAGCCCTTTTCCTTCCTCCATGCTTTTGTCCTGCCCACCTGGGACTTAATGAACTCCTCTTTCCAGCGCTCCTTGCTCCAATTGTCCATGTCCATGGCACCGATATAGCCACCGACGCGCAGGTCAGTCTCGCGCGCTATGGCCTTTTGTTGCTGCACCACAAGGGGCACCGGAAAGCGAGAAACAGAGTTAGGACGGTCTTAGGGCCAGCACCAGCTCTCACAGTCATCGCACAGAAACCAATGTGAGAGCTTAGCAGTTACATTTTCACTCTTCAAAACAGCTGGGCGCATGTCTGATTCGCTGCCATGGAGGTTGCATTGCAATGTGAGTGAAATGTAAGAGCACACGGGCACTTGGGATTAGGTGAACCCATGTAGCCAAAATAAAATGGGCCGTCAAAAGAATACAAAGCTGTTCAGTTTAAATTTTCATTGCGTCAGTAAGCGCTCGACATGTTGTTTCTGACAGGTCTCAAATTTTCTGCTCCATACAAAACATGCATCGCCCAACAAGGCTCCCAAACATCTGAAAATGCTCACCAATACAAACTACTGTAACCCTGTTCATTAACATGCTTATATTGCCTTCCTTTTATTGCTTGCCATGTTATTGCAAGCTGCTTCAAAAGGTACTCGAAGCTTAATCTCAATAGGTTTCCCACCACCCAGAGGAGACAGCACAGTGTCACCTGTAACAAGAAAGATAAAGGGCGGGCAGGGGAGGGTTGTCAAACTACAGCTCACTTAGCTGTGGCAACTCAGTCTGTGGCAGAGCACAGCAAGGCCCAAGCACGAGTTGAAGGACAGATCCCATCACTACCCACAGGTTCATACCACTTGGCATCTACACCTGGTGCTTGTGCTTTCAAGAAACACTGTAGGAGAATATGAACACTTGATAGCGTGACTTATGCCAAGGACACAAATACCACACTCCAAGTATTCACTAAAACAGTTTGGACTAGGCAGTCATTTGTGACAGGCATGAGGACAGACCACATCAGTATGCTACTACTAACACTTACTGGATAGCTGCACACAGCTTCCAACAACTTCCAGCATCAGCCTACACTGTAAACCATACAAAAGCTTCGGAGAGTCGCACATTATGCATTACTCCAGTGGCCTGTGGAGTCAGCACACCACCTAGGATCAGCTGTCCCTAGACTGTGCCATCTTTGCGATTGGCTCATTTAGCCACTGTCCACACGAAAGTGACAAGTGTCACAACTACTTTCACTCTAAAAGAACACTTCTGACGAGTCCCTCGTTTTATGTCCAGTTCGTAGCCCATTTTTTAGAGCTGTTTGCTACGATTAAAAAAGTGTATTGCAGCCTGCTCAATCCTCTGCTGTCGACACGAGCCTGCAAAATGGTGTACAAATGCAAAGCAAGGTGTGCCATTTTCAGCACGTCTAATTAAGGAAGGATATGTGTCGATCACTTCATGTATGCTTTCCATGGATCATAAGTGTGGTACAGCCAACACAATAAAGAGACGTCATTGCACAGGCCTCTGCTTAGCCAGCTGAGGTTCTTGTTGTGTACAAAAGGCTCCACACAGAAGTTTCTCTCTCTTTCTCACTTTTTTATTCCAGTCCTCTAAAGATGCAGCCATTGCGACCAACCAGGAATCACACATACGGGCTACTTAACAGCAACAGATGTCACAAACATCATGTTGAGCACATCAAGGTGTCACGATGGGCACATAGGGTCAGTGGCGCACCGACGGGGGGGTCCGAGGCTGACCTAACCCCACTCCCCCTCCTTAACTGCTCCTATGTCCTTGCACCGAGTGCCCAACGTACTCCTTCAAGGGGCCTGTTGTAATTTCAAGTCACGATATGGCTTAAGGTCGATTTTTCCTGCCCCTAAAAATGCATTGTATTCACTCAGCTACTTATAAACTGAAAGCGTGCAAATAGCAGGAAGGTTCTCATGTGGGGCCGGCAGCGTGCGTGGATGTACTGCTCATAATGGGGTCTGTGCATACACGATTCAGGGGGTAGGGCGCATGCGCCACATTTGACGTACTGTGTGTGTTGTATGTTGTTTTATGTTTTGGCATTGGCATTGTATAAGGTGATGTAACGTATCACCAATGATGTATTAAATTCGGCTGGCGATATCGTGGTTTGTAAAAGCGGTAATAAATGTACATGCGTTTGGTTGCCTGATGGCATGACTGTCCATGTGAGCATGGCGAACATTACGAGGCCCCACAACCAATGGGCACTGTGTTCTGAATCGAGTCGTTTTACTCCAGCTTCCACATGCATGTGCCTATAGCTGCTGGTTTAAAATTCTTAATTCGTTTGGTTTCGCTCTTTCATTTGTGCTTAATCATACAGATTACGGCTTTCAGGCTCTATCCACACTATATTATCTCACTCTTCCCTCACTTCACTGGCTCATTATCAATTTATTCCTAATGTTAGTATAGAACTCTAGTTCAGCCCCTCTGGCTCGAGTATTCTCTTCGTTGTTCCAGCTGACTTGCGCAATCCTAGAATTCGTGCACTCCATCAGTCATCAGCAACCTTTTAAAATGCTTACAAGACTCACCGCTGCCATGACTGTTTAGGTAAGAGCTTCAATGTAAAACCACCACTTCTCTACAACTTGTTGTCTTTTTTAATGTAACCACAGACGACGCTATAGTGCCTGTCATCACCTGCGCGACTTGCGTGCTTTCCCCGCGTTGACATTTCATCAGAGTTTTTCTCTGGCATTATAACCACTTTTCAACTAGAAAAAGCGAGGTGTTTTTTTTTGTGCCCGTGCTGCTGACCTAAATAATGTATAATATTTACTTCTCTCTGAGTTCTCTTGCTCAGGTCGCCAATATCAGCAGCAAGACAAGAGTAGGCACACGAACTGCACCAAACCAACACACCTATGATCACGCAGCTCGTTTGACAGGCAAATCCTTCTGTCAAAATGTCGGCCAACACGACAGGCACTTAAAGTGATCCCACCTTAATTTTGCGAACCATTTTATGATAATGCACGTCAATGGCCAACTTATTTCCTACAAAAAGGGTTTTCGGAAGTATTTCTCATGTCAGCGTGACTTCCAGATTTAAACCGTGCTATATGAGCTTGAGTTAGATTTATCAATATTTTGATACTTTGTACCGATTGCAAAACTAAAACGAGTCCTGCCTCGCCACGGTGGTCTAGTGGATATGGCACTCGGCTGCCGATCTGAAGGTCGTGGGATAGAATCCCGACTGCGGTGGCTGCATTTTGATGGAGGCAAAATGCTGAGGCCAGCGTGCTGTGCGATGTCGGTGCACATTAAAAACCCCAGGTGGTCGAAATTTCCGGAGACCTCCACTATGGCGTTTCTCATAATCAGAGCTGGTTTTGGGACGTTAAACCCCCCAAATCAAATCATAAAACGAGTCCTCTTGTCCAAACTTCTTTACAAACTTCTCTTATGGAAAATCATTACATTGATGTTTAAGTGAGATGTGACCTCGTTGTAGTAATTTTGGGTGTGGGAGCCTCCTTTCGCACCAGTACCTTGTGAGAAACATTCATGTAGTCTTAACCACAGATGATAATTGAAAGAGGACAACGAATTGGTGGAACTTGTTACCGTAATCATCATGCGGGGAAAAAGGGGTCCGAAAGATAGTAATTTAATACCTTTATTGATGTCTGGTAATACTAAAAAATAATCGGACTTCCAGTAACATCCTGAAACTAAGCTCTACTACAGCAAGACAACGGGAGTTACTTCTCAGCTCTACAGTAATGTGTTATATGCTTGTATAAAGAATTTCTTGGAGCCTTTGAGCCTGTGTAGCGTCATTTCTCTACATTTTTAACCCTAGACACATTGCTTCTCTATAACGAATTATTTCATTGATTTTATGATTTTTTTTATGAACTGTTGGTCATAGGTTTAATGTACCTATTCAGACTATGCCGTCTGTACAAATGAAGCTATAGGCTGACATTTCACTTGCAGACATAGACCAGAGCATGCCTGTCTCGCACCCAGGCACCCGCATACCGTCGAAGGCAAACCGGTTTCGAGGGTAGGCGAGCAGACGACGGAGCTGAGCTGCCACGGCGGGCAGTGCGTATGCAGGCGCGTGTATCTCCGGCAAGTAATCATGGCAAGCATCAGCTCTCAGACTCGGAAAAAGTATTCGATTCTGCTACCTCTGTATACGTGAAAGTGTCTGGCTGCTACTGTGTCATTTATGGAGGCCGAAACGACCAGCGCTGGAGGAAGAGATTGTTAAGCTCTGTCTGCGACAAGCACAACGCATCACCGGAACCCTGCCAGGGCGGTCTTTTCAGGCGATTCCAGCCATAACGAACAACGCCGAGATTTGCCGCCAGTGGTTCAGTGCAGTGAGCGGGGAAAAATACCAGCCCCCGAGCCCGAGGAAAATGAGCTGACGGGTACGCTAATGTTATTCTACTGCGACGCTCAGCTATTTGATTTTAAGAACGTAACCTATGTAACACACAGGGCCACTCTGAGCAATTTCCGATGCAGAGGCGAGCATTGAGAAACGTTTGGTGTGTCCAAGAAAAGAGGCTTGAGTACACCTAGGAGGACTAATCTTTTCTTTTTTTTTTTCTGATCCCGCAGAGATTTACAGCGCTGTGTAGCGGCCAGCAATACTCGTAGCTGGCACACTGCATGATCAGTCGTAGGAAACTGGCTTGTTTCATACAGGTCAGCATCATTTGCTACAATGAATGCCAGAAAATAAAGCTCCTGTTCAGCACGGAGAATGTAGACACACTTTTATTAACGACGATCATGTGTCGACACAGGTGGACTTTCAAAGCTTCTGTCATTATGAGACGGTGTTCGTCCGCCACCAGTTCATATGTTCCTCTTGTTCATCTCTCCACATTTCGTGCGTATGTTACACAGGGAAGAGTTTAAAGGGTCCCTGAAACGTTTTTTTGACATTGCGTCACTGATTAGGCAACACAATTGTTAAATCATTCACACCATAAATGAAGCGAAGCACCATGCGCCAAGGCAGCTACGGGCTTATTTCTGTCGCCTTCCTCCTTACCACTGATGTTCCTCCTCAACTTGATCTGCTGCGGAGTGCGCGCTAGCGACAACAGCGCCTCCCACGTCAGCCGCTCTGCCAAGCCTTCCGTAGCGACATAGGACCCCATTATCCTCACTGAGGTCGCCCGCCTCGGCAGTGCTAGCCTCTGTAATAGAGCGCCGGCGACTCGTGTGTACGCCGCCAGATGCCGCGACAATACCGTTGGCTGAAACGAAGGAGTGCGTTGTAGACGCACGCTGTTCGCAGCTAGGTTTTGAAAATTGCGTGCACGCGATGGTTCGGGGCCAATCAGTGATCTCCCATTCGTAGTTCGATTGACGGGGGCATTTGAAAACGCATTTTGGCTAGCTGCTGCGACCTTTTGCGATACGCGTGTTCAAAACCTTATTGTAAATTACACACTTTACGCACAGCACTGCAATCTGTCCTCTAATGGTCCTAATGACCCGCTCTACTGGATCACCATGTTTGCGCAAAATCGTCAAAACCGTTTCAGGGTCCCTTTAAAGTGGTATCTGTCCACTGCGTAGCAATAATGAGTTGCTTTTAAACGTCGGTTTGTTTTTGCAGCCGGTTTTTTATCAAAAATTGGGAAGTAGCAGCTGTGGTTTCTAACAAGCGAAAGATGTTGCTATATGGGATAGCACTGTTGGGGACGATCATTGCGCTCTGTCACAGCGCACTGCAACTCTGCGGATCTTTTAGTGAATAAGGGCTGAACTATTGGGTTCGAAACAATATCTGAGGGCCACCGCGGTGTGTGGCCTGCAGCCGCTTGCCTACGCTTGGAACGCATATGCCATAAAAAATCACCGTTTCACCGTCCCAAGTGTCACTGCGCTCCACACGAAGCCAGCCCGTTCTAAAGTGGTCTTTGCATCCTTTCCGCACTACCATCAGTGTCGGCACACCTGTGGACTTTCTTTGCTATTCCCTTTCCGTTGTTTCTTTCCCAACTAAAATTGTTGTTTTACATAAACAGCGTTGACGCCAATCCTTGCAAGTCGTTCCTCTTTCAGGATCACGCCTGCACGGGCCAACTCGCCCAATATGGTTACCTCCCAGAGAGAAGCAGGCAGTCCGTGCAAACCTCAGGACGTTCATCACACCTACACTTGTAGAGCTTGCCATGTTATGTTTTGACTGCACATGTAGTCTAATGTTACCGCTGCACTTCTAAAATTTTTACATTCCAGTTTAGCAACTTCCTCGCAATCTTCCGTGGGCTTAGATGCTTGCTTAGTTTCTTTGGGAAAGGGAAATACATCTTCACTAACTTACAACAGTAGCTGCTCTACAACAGGAGCGACAGATCATCCAGCGGGGGTGAAAACATCACAGCAAGCGGTGCCAGCTCACCTTCCTGCATGCGAGTACTCCAGCAAGGACGTTCAAAAAAACTTATTTTTTTCTCTCTCTCACCCTGTTGCTTCATAATAAAATTTATCCATTGATTCCCTCAGCACAACAGCATAGGTGGACACACCTAGCATCTTTGAGACGCGCGTGCTAAGCTAAAATCGAATTACAACTGTGTAGCAACAACCTGCAGGAGCCTGCGCGTGGCAGCTCAGCGTGTTGTTTCGCCACGCGTGCAATAGATGGCGTGATGCGCTGTCCAAATATGGCGGCACGCGTAGAACTCGCTGTGTTCTTGTCTATAGTTTGACAACAGTAAACTTGAACAACAGTAAACTTGAACTAACAGTAAACTTGAAATCGTGAATTATTCCAACGGGTATAACTATTATTGGTATTGATTGGCTGTTTTCTTTCTTTTTTTTTGATTTCCAATGTCTGTTAATACAGTGTATTCTTTGCGTGTAATATTTACTATTATGTAGCATCATTATCTTTTCTGTAATGTGTTTACATAATCCTGTGCTTACTTTCCTGCATTTATTTCTGTTCAACTGTATTTCCGCCCCTCCCCTCTATAATGTACTAATGTACCCTGAGGGTATCACAAATAAATAAATAAATAAAATAAAAGGCTCAAATTGACATATAAAAAAAATGTGGCTGATCCCTCTGTCGCAAGAATCGGTATAACAGGAATGTGAAATGTCTCTTTGCATCAATAGGTGAACGCTTATTATTACATCAAGGTGAACTGGCCCATTGCTTTCAGTGTTTTGCTGGTATGGCACCGTTTGATGTGGTTGAACCCACATTCACAGAGCACCTTCATAGTTTACCTAATCAATGGGCACATTCTATAGTAAGTACCGGGCGACAAAGGTATCAGTCAGATATACTTGCGCCACATTGAGCCCCCAACGTTGTTGCCGTCCTCTCGTTCCTAACACAGCAACTTTCTTTGTCCATCGCACTCGAAGAGCAGTCAGCGGGGAAATGCCACCCACGAACAGAGGTGACCGGTGCCCTACCACTGCACTATGGGCGCATATACACTCGATGCTGCACGAACGCAGCTATGCACGCATTCATCGAGGCAGACTTTGGAATGCAGCTGGAATGGTGCCGCCATCCAAGAGAGACGAAGTAAAGCTGCAGTGATTCGCTTTGCCTCTACTGTATGGCGGCACCATTCCAGGCAATGTGCGCCTGGATGTGCGTGTGCTGAGCCGGATGAGGTAAGAAAGCGTGTTCGTACAGCATCCAGCATGTGCGGCGCCAGCGCAGTGGTAGCACACCAGGCACCTTTCATCGTGGTGCGGCCGGCTGTGAGTTCGATTCCCAGCGCATCAACGGATGTTTTTCTGAGTGTTTTCCTTTATTGTTGTTACATGTTTGATGTAGTGCACGATATCCGTACAGTAGCAATGTATGACGTCGTGGTGGGCCCCGGCATAAAACACTTTCGTGTTAATATATTCCGCTCCCATAATTTAGAACATGCTGACCTGCAGAGTTTTTCTCAACAGCATTGCACGACTGCCAACCGGTCGGCATATGTCGGCACCCTTATGAATTAACGGAGCGGAAAACTAAGCATGTGCCAGAGAACGTTGTTTGGAACTATGTTATCATTGTTATGCATTGCTTTATTCAATATTCTGTTCACTTTCCACGTGTACTGCTTTGCTGAATGGCTTCATGGCCCAGTCAAGCTTCTACAAAAACTATGTAATCACGTGCGCTTGTGAAAATTTGAACCCCCCTCTCCACCCGGCAGAAAGCCTGGGTGTGCTACTGCGTAGGGTACATAATTTTTGGAACACACTAAAAAGAAAGAAAGAAATCCTTAACTGCACAGAAGTCTGAGTGTGCCCTTGCTACTGGAGTTGTTTTGTGGGGTTTAATGTCCCAAAACCAGCTCTGATTATGAGGGACGCCGTAGTGGAGGGCTCCGGAATTTCGACCACCTGGGGTACTTTAACGTGCACTGACATCGCACAGCAAGCGGGCCTCAACATATTGCCTCCATCAAAATGCAGCCGCCGCAGCCAGGCCCTCGGATCAGCAGCCGAGTACCATAGCCACTGGACCACCGTGGCGGGGCATTGCTACTGGATGTACAGTCGACTCCCGATAATTCGAAGTCGCTTAATTGGAATCTTTGGTTAATTGGAAGTGAAGTCGGGGTCCCGTCAGTTTTGCATGCAAGCCAATAGAAAAAAATGCTCGGTAATTCGAAGTTAGAAGTCTAAGCTGTCGGTTAATTAGAAGTTTTTCTCAATCTTATAGCTCAAGATGATCGTAATGTTTGAGAAATTCCGTATCACTAAACTAAAAAACAGCCTTGCGTGCTGAATTTACATCGCTAGCATCCCAGCTGACTACAGCGCCACAGCTCATGAAGCGTCAATGTTAGGTACTGGCGGCATCGCAGCTGATAACAGCGCCGAAAATGATGAGGTGGCAGGCTTAGCCCATCCGCCCAGCGCAATCGCAGCCTCGCATGGTCGCGTTGACGTACTAGGTCCATCTATGTTTCCTCGAGTGTTAGTCTGTTAGTAGTGAATCGGCCCACCGGCATCGTTGCACAGACGCGGTAATGGCAACTCGCGGACGTTATCGTACGCTTGACTTGGCGACGAAAGTTAAGTTCGAAGGCAGTTGAGGACGGAGGCAACGGAGGCATCGCCAAGCGGCACATCGCACAGAATAACGGAATCAAGTGCTCTTTCGAACACCATTAACAAGCGCTCGACACTCGAAGCATTTGAGAACGACAAATTTAAAATGTCATGCATGAGAATGCGCACCGGTGCCCACCCGGAGTTAAAGCAAGCGTTGCTCATTTTGATTAGGGAGGCCCAAAGCAACCAACTTCGGCTCAGTGGCGATATCGTAGCAGCAAAAGCCTTATCGCTTGCGGCGATATTAGACATTAAAAATTTTTCTTCGTCCGATGGATGACTGTACCGAAAGCACCTTCTCGAGCGGATGCTTTTGTGCATGGACAACTCCGCGCAGTGCGAAGTGAGCCGCTTCAGTGCTATCCACATGCAAGCGCAAGCATGGGGTCGCGTTAAAGAGGAGGACCTGCGGTTTTAGTGCAACTGCCTCGAGAGATGAAGGTGGTTCGTCTTCTCCAGCGGAGGAAGCGCACACAACCGAACTTGACAATAGTCTTCGACCAGCTCGTCCCTCTCGGAGAATACGTTGCCGTTCACAGTCAAGTTGAAACGTGTGGTGCGCTAACGGACACCGAAATACTAGGGATCGTTCGGCCCAACAAGGCTGCTGACGAAAGTTACTTGGACGACGATGTTTCAAGCGAGCCGCAACCTACAGCTGCTGATGTAGCTGCGGGCCTTGCCCTCGCGCAGCGGTTTTTTGCTGCAGAGAGCAACGGCGCGGAAGCACTGGGCCACGTATACAGTCTGCAAAACTTGCTCTCCACGGCAAGATGCCGCAAGCAGATTTCTTTTCCAAATTAATTAATAAAAATATCCGTTTTTGCCCGATTTGGTTAATTGGAAGTTCGGTTAATTCGAAGTTTTTCGCGGTCCCCGTCAACTTCGTATTAACGGGAGTCGATTTGTTTTACAAAATGGCTTGTGCTGCAGTAAGGAAATTAACTGTGCAGCTGTGCTGACTGCACTACTGCTTTCTTGTTCCATGCTTGTTAAACACACAAGTCACTCATCCAAATATCACAAGCCACGACACTGGCACGCTGAAGCCGATGTTTCAACAATGGCAAACATACATAGGCGTCAGGTGATGATAATAGTCAGTGAATATGAAATGTTCCCTGAGGCAATATTCCCATAAGGGGGCGTGCCATCATCATGACAGCACTTGCTTTTGCCAAGCTGCCTTTACACATTGGCTCCATCAACATTCCCCCTGTCTTATTTTGCATGACATTATGCTCAGTTACAGAAAAACATACGAGCACGATCGATGTAAAACTGACCTGTTGGCACGAGAAAAAAAGTGTGCTTTCCTCCTTCCTCAAATGGGACTCAAACAGCTGCTTCATATTCCTTGATAAGCATCAGGGAAAGGAATTTTTTCCCACTTCGAGGTCCCAGGCACACGATGGTGTTCTCTTTCACGGCGATTTCAAAGAGTTGTACCTGCACGTAGCATAAAAATCTAGATGCGATGAGCTCAGTGCAGGAGTTGATTGGCACATTAGTTAATAAAAAGTTCCTTCCAAAGCATGGCCCGAAAGGAAAATAAATGACACCTGCTTGGTTTTAGGATCAGTATAGTGGTTCAAGGTTTTAAACTGTAAGCGAGTATAGCTAGAATCCTGTTCACGATTACACACAAACAGTTTACTGGCGCATCAAAGTGATAGACAGTAGACGACCAGCTGCAAATTCTGCCCGTGACAGTCATTAAGCGACGACTATTGCTTCACTTGTACCGCGATCACGCATGCCTTCCATACGTCCTCGAAGCCCCCAAGTATCCTTAAGATACCAAGAAATGCACAGACGATAACCAGTTTCCAGCAACACTTATGCCGTGCGAGAAAGTAAGATTGATTGCATCGACAAACTAGGGCCTGTAATTGACCATTTGTGGAAAAGCGAGCGCCACCTGTCGTGTAAACTGGAAACCATCGCTGGCGCTTTTGGTTGGAAAACAGCTTCTCGAACTGGGCGTTTTCAAGGCAGCACTCAGCAGTTCACGTGCGACTGTTTTGTTGTATTAATTTTTTTCTTTGGCCAGGGAAGTTTGCCTGCATTGAACAGACATGATAGAGATAGAAAACATCCCGTTTCGTGCCCGCCACAGTGGTCTGGTAGCTATGGTACTCGACTGCTGATCCTAGCGTCGCAGCATCGAATCCCGGCCGCAGCGGTTGCATTTCGATGGAGGCGACATGTTGAGGCCCGTGTACTATGCGATGAGTAGCACACTAAAAAACCCTACACTACGGCGTTTCTCATATATGGTGGTTTTGGGACGCAAAACACCAGAAATCAAATTCCCGTTTCCGTTTCTAGAAAAGGGGTGGAGCGAGGATTTTTCGCGTCGCAGCGTTGAAAACGATACCTGCACTTCGCTACTTCTACTCATCGACATGTTCATTGCGGCTGGTCCATCAATGGATAAGGTTATCTGAGACACTTGAAGCTTAATCTTGAAACCGCTGACAATGAATTAGGTTTGCCGGGAGCAGGTGTGAGCGCAGTCTATGAAATCCGGTGTTTAAGTGAAAGAAGGTATGAGCGGGCATGTTGGTAGATGCACATGTTGCAATAGGTAACGCATGGTTAAAGACACGGACGAAGCTTCATCCGTGTCTAGAAAGCCTACGTGTCACGCGCGCCACATGTTGCCTCCCTATCCGTGTCCTCAAACCATGCGCTACCTGTTACGACAGGCAGTGTTACGACACCATCGTTCGTATTGGTGGCATCGTTGGAGCACACTGCGATCGCGTTGCTGGGTGACATATCTGGATTATATACGCATCTTTAGTGCAACACAGCGAATGACCAAATAAAATGTGAATGACTGTGACATTATGCGCTCGCGAGTGTACTACTAAGCACGGCGAGTCGTCAGCAGCTCTTTCTTCACACAGCTGCTATCCAACCATTTCTTTTTTTCGCATGTAGCCTGACGGACGGTAACCTGTAGAACTTCCTGTTTCCTTTCTCAGTAATATTCGTGCATCCGTAGGCCACCAGTGAGCTGCTTTTCGTACACATGGCGGAAGTGAGGCGCCGTCAGAATTTTCACCCTGCTGCACACGACCGGCGCATGGCCGGGTCGGCTGCTCATGTTTTCCAACCAAACTCAAAGCGCCCTGTAGAGGGCACTAGCGGCGCCGTTGCCGCGCATGCGCAGTAGCTTTTCCGCAAATGGTCAATTACGCTCTCTTATCCCCCGCCCCCCCCAAAAAAGAACATTGGGCGGATCAGAAGCTCGTTTGGTATTCTCTCGGGAGGAACTCATCTTTGAGAACATCTCCATCCTCACAAACCACGGAGGAACCACGGTCTGGAACTGGCGTCATTGCAATATTGGCCTCGAGGGCCATCACTGGAAAGGCCGGCGCTGCTGTCGTTGTGGCTTTGCAAACGGCATCACGTGACCCCTCTGCCGCCGCCGGCGAAGTTCACTGGCTTTCTTCCCTAGGCCGGTTACTTTTCTTCTTGCTTTTGCGCATGGAAAACTGCCCGGCACCACAGCACTTGACATATTCGACCGAGCTTGGTGTAATTGTCACGCGTATATACAACAAGACGAAGCGTCTTGGCTGAAAAAGCTGAGCATGGAGAAACAGGAAAGTGCTCATGCATTTCGAGTGTGTGTGAAGCATTCTGTGAAGTCAATTTTGTGCACGGCATTGGAGCTAAAATGTTCAGTGAGTATGGCATGGACTTTCTCGGACTTTGGGCATTCGAATTTACGTCGTCTATTTGCTACAGCAGAGGAAACGTGTCTTGTTTACGAAAGCCATTAATGATCATCATGAACATATGATGCACCTTATAGATACTCAAACTGCGCCAAACGCCACAACGCAACTATAGTTGTCACTGTTACACATCTCCGGCTGATGATGTGGTGATGATGAGGTTTCTTGAGCCGTAGGCATGGAATTTACGACGTGTATTTGCTTCTGTAGAGGAAAAGGAGAGTGCCATCGCAAAAAATAACAGGCTGCTTTGATTCTGTCATCAGTTAAGATACCGTGCACAGAGATACATGCACACAGTATCTGGCGATACATGGCGGAACCGTATGCATGAATTTAAGGTAAAATTTACTGGTGATAAATAAGCTCGTGGTGAATCATTGTCCCGCGATAATACTGGCAAAAGTGCCAAACTGCGTCCATTCTGCATGTCAATTCCTTTAGGAATGGACATGCAGGTTGAATTAGCAGTATCAAGACCTCACATATATTGCCCGCTTAATCACGCGCCCAAAAATGGGGTGAAGGGATGGGAAGGTATGCCGTGAACCACGTACAGCTGTCAACGCGAATAAAAATGTAACCTATCGCCGTGCACCGTCCGCGCAAATGCAGGAGATGTAGCGCCCATTCGCGCTTCAGTAAGTAACTGTACGCAGGATGTCTGAGTATTCCCAGTGAACGCTAAGTAAATTTCCTGAGCACCTTTTTACGCGAGCGACCCTGTCATTTTCGTCGTGCATAGCACCACGGGCACACCTTTCTGACAAGCGTGGATGATACGGCGATGCCTCTTGTTCGCTCGCAAAATACTTTGCAGACCTGTAGAACGGGTTCTTTTGCAGCAAAGATACACACAGACAACTGCTGCAACACAACAAAACCATGTCTGAACAAGCTGTGACATTGTAGACATCGTACGCTGTGCGGCTGATATCACGTGATGTCATTTCCTACGTCACAGAGAGGTTCCGGCAGATGGCGCCATGGTATGTCCTTGAGGCCAATACTGGTGCACACGGAAGCACACTGGCAGCTGTAGCCATTTCGAACTTCGTTTGACGCTCCCGACGTCGTACAGGTCGTATGCGTATGGGCTTTCTATTGAAATTATTGGACCTATTCTGAATGCTCGTGCCAAGAGAGGGATGAGCTAGTTAGAATTTGCAAAGAAACACGGCCTCTCGTCGAATGCATTCCTCTTGTAACCAAAAGAGAACCTATGAGGTGGTTTCGAATTCACAGGGTACACGTCGCGTACGCATTTCCTGACGTAGCAGTATGGGGCAGTGCTGTCGTCCGTAGCGATGGCTAACCTGCGTCGTGCACATAAACACGCCTACTCCACCAGTCCTTTGTGGTCCGCAAAACTGCATACTTCATTCTGTAGGCGCTTCTGCAAGTGCGCCTGTACAATTAACACCTCACCGCGTTCTAATTTCTATCAGTATTTACAGCGGATGCCTAAGGCACAGCCATGGGCACGTATAACTTTCATAATTTCAAAAATACCCCTGTGGTTCCTTTTTTAGTGAATCGACTTATAGTGTGTTTCGCCATACAAGCAAACAAATGGTCTGCTTCGTTTTAGGATCAGTATGGTACGTGGTTCATCAAGGTTTTAAACTGCAAGCGATTATGGCAAGTATCCAATACAAATGTTTACGGACACGTACGTCAAACTGATCGACTCATACCAGCTGCAAATTCTGCCCGCGGCGTACGAGCATAGTTTTTCCCTTTTCCTGGGAAAAGGAATGGCGACAACTACTGCTTCACTGTACTGCATAAAGGTTTAGTGGCACCTGCCACGGCCAAACGTGCGCAGTAGAATAACCGGAACCTCGCGGCTCCCGTCACGCCAATTTTTAAAACCTGCTTGGTGTCTTTCCCTCTCCCATCATTACCACGCGTCCCCAGAGAACACCTATATACCCGTTTTAGAGAACGGAAACTGTACCTTCCACTGTAGAACACAAATAACAGTAGCGGCAGCATAGTGAAGTGCATTTGGGCGAACGGAGATGGCGCTGCAAGTACTATCATCATCATCAAGAAAAGCCGCGTTTTTGCTGGTTTGCGCCCTGCTGTACCCCCTCCCTCCCTTTTTCTTTCCCTCCCATATTTAGCCCCGCTGTAGTATTTTGCTTATTCCTCTCGCTAAACTGCTGCTCACGTGTACTTTTTGTACACAGGTACTGTAGCTTATCGCCTGGTGACCATACAGGCCTCGACTGGCAAAAACAATGTCAATCAAGTAAGGTTTGCATCGTTTATTGCAGCACCACAGCTGGTACAAACAACGTACAGTACAGTGCACACATGGGCCAACAGTTTGCACTCGCATCCAAACAAAACACTTACATAGTGAGTGCGCTCCAACTCGTGCATAACGACGCTAAATGCTGACAAAATATGCTTGGATACATGGAATACCAGAGTGATCGAACGAATGTTGCTCCCTCATTGCATTGCACCGTCCCATTCTTTTAGCGTTGATTTTAAGACTGCGAGCACGGCTAAATCCATGATGCAGAATCCGAAACGTGCGCGACGTTGGCAGATGTCACTGTAAAACCGATTTAGCTTCTCTTAGTATTACCTAAATGATCGCGGATGCTCTGTCCCTGTATAAAGATAAATGAATGCGTTACAAACAAGAAGCGTCGCACTGTGCCGAATAGGATCGGCACGAATTTCAACCATCAGCTGTGAACCCATACCGTAGGTGTGTAGGTAATGGACGAAAAAAATATTTCACTTTTTTTTCAAGCGCTAACTGCGATAACTCGCTCAACTTTCTGTCCTTTTGAACTGCGATAAAGCATCTATGAATGCACCAAATCTTCACACAGAATTTTCGCAGCACTGCACATTCAATAGCAAGAAAGAAAACATGGTTATGTGTTGAAGTGTTTGTTACACAGTAAATAAATGTAATTAGAGCATAATTCAATGTAAGTTTATTCTAAGGCCAGTCAGCTTTTATCTTTGTCATAAAATGAATCAGAAGCCAGACTTGAAACACGAGTGCAGTTTGTTATAGGCTAAGGTCATTATGAGCCAACGAAAATCATATTTTTGATGTTGCTCCCTGAACATCGTACCATCAGACCACTCTTAAAATATCGTAATGCCTTCACAAAATTGTCTGCACGAATACACAGCACACTGTAGCAAACTGATCACACTCTGAATACATCAATTCATCCAAAGCTGTCTTTCTCGCACTTTCTTAGCCGCTTGTCCACTGAACTGCCAAAGAACAAGTTGCCGAAAACAAGTACACAATTGTGTACGCTGCCGCTGAACGGGTTATTGTGGTTCAGTTACGCAGCTCATGTAGAGCGAGAATGCCATGGCACCGATAACCGCACCAATAAGATGAAGTGTGCTGTGGAGGCAGTATAATTGACAGCAGATATTCACAATGCATGAACAAAATATGAATGCTATAGGCAGACAGAGATGATAGGATAATGCAGGCTGATTACAGAGGCATAATTATGGGCAGATTAGCTTCAGGAATACATTGCACATCTAGGTTGGTGTATACGGCAAAGAATCACTCAGCCATGAGCACAATGTCTGTGATGCATGGACATGTCAACAGAAATTGTGCACTCTCGTACAAACACGCACATGCACACAAATTGAACTGGAGGAGCATTACCGACAGTGCCGGAAAAAATAAAGGTCATGTTTATTGTACATGTGCTTGTTGTTGGATTATTCACTTTTAAACGGGTGCTTCGAAAATAAACTGTATTATTCCTAATTTTAGAACCTCGACATCAAAGTGTCGATAATGTTGCAGTGTAGCTGCACATGTGTCGTATGTACAGTCAACAGCAAAAGTTTGCGGTATCAGAAACTTCGTAAAAGCCTATGTTACCGCTTAGCCCCTGATCATAGCGTCGAATGAATGCTTCAGTGGGTAGAAGTTGTTGCGATGTACAGACTGAAACGTTTAATTAGAGGGTATGTTACGAGGCTAAGCCATAATGTACACTTTTCGAGACTTTCGCATCCAGCAAACTTTGGCTGTTGATTGTACCTCTTTAATATCTTCGATTTCCAAGGCTTTGTTCGTGGCAGCGTTGTGAAGGCTTTCGGCTGTGCAGTATGATAGTGCAAAGAACAAAAAAATAGCGACATGTTAATGGGACCACTGCCACCTGCAGTAGGCATGCTCAGCCATAAAGTATCGATATTTCAGTGCTATACAAAAATAAAATGAGCAAATCCCTTGAACACAATTTGGCCTATAACATAAATATCCTTTACACTCATATGCTGCACCTAGTGCTTGCAAAACTTCATATCTGTTGTTTTTTAGCTGTTTACAATTTAATAAAATGTGCTGTATATGTATTCAAAGGCTAATTGAACTGACTAGCTTGTCAAAGCTACGGCGCTCTTTTTTCTTTGTTTTTTGTAAACTGTTATGATTCAATGCATTAAAAAAGAAAGAACGTTTCCAACAAACTTTGTAAGCCATCTCATAAAGTATGTCTAAATGTCAGAACAATGTCCATGCACTGCCCTGATGTTTGGCTGTAATATGACTAATAATACCTGGAATTTTATGTGCCCAAACCTCTATATAACTGACACACATCATAGCCAGGATTTTGGATTGATGTTGATAATGTGGGACACAACTAATTAGTGCAGAAACCACTCATGCGCTCCTTTGGGTTGCCTGTGGTTTTTTTGTGCTCATTAGTTGTGCCTCAAATCAGTATGTATCAACTAGTCCAACTATCATCCTTATAGTGCAAATATCTTCGGCCTTTTGAGACGTACGTAAACCTATATACGTGGGTGATGTTGCAATTAGCCGCCATAGAAATGTGACCATCATGGCCTTGAATCAAATGCGTATTGTCAGACTTAGCTGTCTGACATGATGTAACTATTGTATAGAGCTTACATTAAATTTCATCATTATTGCACTGAAGATTATATAACACACTGGACACCTGACACCTATGGACAACTATGGGTAACATATTTTCATGACATGCCTACCAACCACAAATTACACCATCACAAAAATGAAGTTTGATGTGACCTGCTGTAGTAGATGTTCAGTTGTTCCATTGTGCTTGCAGGCTGTGTTTTCGAGGGCAGTTAACCTGATGTTGCATGGCAGTTCTGAAAAAAACAAAGCAAGTTATGAAATCATCATGCATTCAGAAATAATGTATGATGACAAAATATTGTAGCAGCATACAAAGTGAGCGAGTAAACTGCAGCATGCTATGCATGAATGAAAACATACCTTGTAAGGCTTGTGCTCTAACGTAAACTGTGCCTTGCCCATGGTGTCGAGGTGCATCCACAAGGAATGTTGACTGCAAATGTCAGTCAGGAGGCTGTGACAGAAAAAGAATATATCCATGATTAAAATGCCGATTTCTATGTGACACTAAATGAAAGTAAGCCTCTAAGTGAAACTGCTATCACGAGATGAACAATAAGGCAACACAGGAGATCCCCAGCTTTGCTGTTTACACAGATTTCACAACGTGGAACTAGCTTTAGTTTTCTTTTCTCTCTCTCTCACATACACTTTTTTAAAAAATTTTAATGTGACTGTAGGAAACTTTATAACACACTTTGTATTGATGCACAGTGAGTTACGGACGTGCATGCGGGGGTGATCGAAGTGCATCTGAACATGTCCAGACTGCATTATAAATTTCAGAAATGCATTTCTGTTGACTCAGCAGCTCGCTCCTATGTGAAGTCGTTGCTCAAGAAAACGCGGATTCTGTCAGTGGAGGGATATGACACGTTGAAGATTTTCGAGTTGCTGTGTGTCGCTTGCCTGTTGCAAAAACAAAAGCAATGGGTTTGTACTCACCGGTCCACACACGCTGGGGCTTCAAACGAACGTCGTTGCTTTGAAGGACGAGGCGCAGGCAGGGGGAAAGCACTCTACGGAAATGTTTAAACGTGCTTTGAACGAACAAGAACAGCAATCCGAGATCACCGATTACGAAAGCAATCCTTAGTTTCACGAAATATTTACAGCAAAACGAAACAGCGCCAGCTTGCGTCGCTGCCCAAACGCGCCGCAAACGGTTACGTGACTCCTGCTGCCGCTCAGTTCGAATTTAAAAAAAAACGAGCATGACATAATATTGATGTCTGTAGACTGCTGAGTCAACCGAAACAAAAACATTTAGTGAAAGAGAGATGGCGTAGTATCTCAAGGTATGCTCACTATAAGCAGCAGTTTGTTGAATGTAAATGTAATATCAGGCAAAGAAAAAGTCTTCGCCTTGTTGAAGAATATTCTGCATCGAAATTAAGCACTGATGCGGGCGCCCCTACATAATAGGGCGAATGGCGGCCTCCATAGCGCGAGCTAAGAGAGGGATCAGTGGATCTACTCTCCGCGGTTGAAGCTGGAACGTGCCGCGGTTGATTTTTTTTGCCATCTATGGCGATTTCTGGCATATCGAGCTTTACGGGGCCTGGCGTCCCTTCCGCGGTTTGCCCGTTGAGAAAATAAAGGCAGTTGCACAGCAAACGTCGTCGTGGTCGGTTCCTCCTGTGCGCACTCTACAGAGGAATTCCTCCATGGCTGCGACGACGATGCCAGACTTCCATACGTCCTCGAAGTCCCCAAGAAATACCGAGAAAGGCACCGACAATAAACAGTTTTAAACATATAAACACCGAGCAGGAACATTAGATGTATAGCTTGAACAATGAAGGAAATTACCGCCGTAGTTACGCGCTCTTAGCCACAAACGTAGGGCGGATTAGAAGCTCACCTGGTATTCTCCCGACAGGAATTCATGTTCAGGAACATTGCCTTCGGCAACGGTGGAAGGAACATTCCATAATGGTGGAGTAGTCGATGGGCTTCGCGCAAATGGTATAGCCATTATGGACTTCGAATTCTTGCTTGAAGCCTAGCTTAGCATGCTCGTGCCGAATTCGCCAGGTCATGTGACACACGGTGCATGCATTGCACCGCTTGGTGCACGTACGCGTGGCATGGTGCACGCATTCCGAGATTG
Organism: Hyalomma asiaticum; assembly: GCA_013339685.2. Lineage (NCBI taxonomy): Eukaryota > Metazoa > Arthropoda > Arachnida > Ixodida > Ixodidae > Hyalomma > Hyalomma asiaticum. The sequence goes on along the minus strand of CM023481.1, from coordinate 46,885,414 downwards.
CTCCAAATTTGGGGAAATTTGGAGCCATCTGGGAAAAGTTTGGAAAATCTGCATGCTTCAACAGCACGCAATTTTCCCAAATTTGTGCCACACTGAAAATTCTCCTAGGATCTACAATTCATGCAAGCAACACCAAGTTGGCTTTTGAAGGGAAAAAAGTATGCTACAATTCATAATTTGCTGCCATGTAGCACTTACTGGCGCGTTGGGAGGCTTTGAAAATCCATTTACGGAAAGTTGCTGTAAATATAAGCAGTTCGACTCCACAACACTAGAGTTGCTACTTTTACAAAGAACCACTCGGACGCCCTGTACTAGGATTTCAAAATGTTTTTGCTGCGGTGCAGGGCGACGACACAGCTTTTTAGCTGCCGCAGTCACCAAGGGTAAGCAGGCGCGACCGTTCTCTCTCCCAACGGTGACGCGCCCGCCGCTGCAACGGTGCTAGCGTCGTCGCGGGAAGTTAGATGTGCAACCTGCCTATGGGGATGGTGCACAAGTCCAGGCGGCTCCACTGTCGCCCCCTGCGTTCAGCGCCAATGCGGACGAAAGCTCCCTCCCGCACTGCATGCATGCCTGCTTGTGCGAGGGTGGCGTCGGCTGCTTGTGTTCCGCCGCAGCTTCTTACATAGAACGTTTGGAAAACTTTCTTCCGTGGGCCTAATATTGCTAAAGGAAAACTTTTATACGAGGCAGGCCATGCGCATCAAGTTAAAGAAAGTGCGTCTGCAGATGGAAGCGTGGTGACCGGGCGATGTGTCTCCCAAAGCGAGACAAAATATTAAAAAAAAATCCAAAAGTTTTAAGATTGCCAGGCTTGGAAACAACAAAGATGCTTTTTATTGTAGTCCTTGTTAATTTGTAATTATTTGGTATCTGCACGTATACACTGTTATCCATATATTAGTCCCATAATAAGCTCCACAATAAAGCAGTGAAAGTGTAGTTGTATCCATCACGTATGAGCATAGTGCTTGTGTGCGCGTGTTGGAAAGAGAAGCTGTGAAGCCACGGACTGCAAGACCTCGTCTGTTTATTTCCGTTAATCGTACTTAGAAAACGCAGCGCCGGTGCCAGGAAGCTTCGACAACGTACGTCCATTTATTTATTTCTAAACAATGAAGGCTGAACTAAGCAATACTGTTATAACTCGTTTTCAAAGATTCTGATAAAAACCAAAAAGAAAGAAAGAGAAACACGACTGGAAAGAAAACAGCAGGACGCCTATCAGTGGCTTTGTTATCCAGTGCCTCAACTCCTTCGTGCGTCATCTAGGCCGGCAGGTGGATGCAAGAGGCATATAGTCTGTTTTTAACGAGCTTTTCTTCTTTTTCATTTTTTTTTGCAAGAGTCATTCCGGTAGATTGGCGGCGGTCCTTGTTCTGGTCGGAGCACCAACGAAAGGAAAGGCCGAACCATTCAGTTGCTGGACAGGGCTCTAGGGAAAAATTACACCATGTCCCCGAAGGGGACCATGGGGTGATGCGGAGCATCGCTGGGAGTTTCAACGGTGCCTTTAACGGTGGTGTTTACAGGTTTGCAGTGTTTTCGGTGTTACCCTTGCGGTGAACCTTGCGCGTTATTTCATTGTTAACTTGGTTCGTTGCCACACATTGTGTGACCGTTGTCAGAGTGTGGATTGATGCTGGTGCGTACTTGCGTCAACCCACTCGCTGACGGAACTGTTGCTTCCATCACACAACACCATCAACTTCTTTCACCGGAGAAGGAGGAGAAACTACTGAAGCGAAGAGCGCGCGCTCTCTCTACCCGCTTTATTTATTGCAGCAGCTGTTGGAGAGAGGGAAGGGAGAGGAGAGTCGCGCGTGCGTAGTGTGAGTGCGGATGGACGCCGCGCGCTCTCTCTCTACCTGCTTTGTTTATTGCAGCAGCTGTTGGAGAGAGGGAAGAGAGAGGAGAGTCGCGCATGCGTAGTGTGAGTGCGGACGCCGGACGCGTGACATATCCGCGAGCAAGAGATGCTCCGCATCTAAAAAAAAGAGGAAAAGAGCAGCAGCGCGGGCCCCGAACGATAGGTATGGAGCTCCTTAGTACAGTGGCTAGCCTTAGTCTAGGCGGATAGGCGTGTCGCAGCCTGATATCCATCTCCCACTCAAGCAGCTTGTTAAAAAAGCGCGAATCGTTGCAAATTGACAACACATGTCGTCTGCTAGTAGAATAGCGTTACCGGAACGTGCGCACCAACTCCCTCTCATCCACAACCCACCTTTCACGTATACTCCACACAGAATGCCGTGGGATCCCCCGTCCGGAAACGTAGGGTTGTTACTACATGATAGTTTCTTTTCTTTTATTATTTTCTGGAAACAGTGCGTCGCATTGCAAACTAGCACCACATGTTGTCTGCTAAGGAGAGAGCGTTGAGGAAACGCGTGCGCAAGTGACTGCGCTTCTCCTTCCGCATTGCACTTTCTGGGCGGCTATAAATCTTTGTCCCATGGTGATCTGCTGTAAGTATTCTTGCGGCGGAGAACCCAACAAACCTTGTTGCTGAACACCGAGGCATAATACGACGACGTTTAGAAGAAAAAAAGTGTGGGAAAACGCGAATAACTTCGCTCTAATGCTACCGCCAGCCCTGCGACCAGGGCTTCTATCACCCCAACGACGGGCGCGCAGCCGCGAGAGGCGCTTCTGTCGGCGGAGAGTTTGATAGTATGATCGATTTGATTGAAGTAGATTTAAACGGCATGAGGACAATTTAAAAAGAGAAAAAAAAGAAAAGTTCTTAAATTTTCTTACGAGCCTGGTGGCGCACATGTCACCGGCCCGTGACAAAGGGAACGCTCACAGCATCCATCCATCCAGTTATGGTGAAAATCATGATGAAAAACACGGTGAAGTGTGCAAAGTGTGGCGTGGGAGTCAGAGTAGATGTTTGCGGAGATGATGGGGCATGCGAAGTAGAAGTGTCATGTAGCCAGTGTGCAATTATGGCGAAATCCCAGCAAATGGAGGAAACTCAGACCGCCCTCTTAAAGCGAGTAGGCGAGCTGGAGGACGCTTTAGAGGCGGAACTCCAGATGAGAAGGGAGATGGGCAAAAGGCTCAGAGCAACCGAAGAGCAGCTGACAAAGGTCACCATACAGAATAAGAGTCAGGTGACTATCATGGAGAGGGAACGTCCTTGACCCCACAAGAAAAGTCAATAAAAGGAGCACAAAAGCAGGGCTCGAGCTACAGCGAAGCTCTGGTGAAAGAGCGAGCGGACAAAAGAACACCCGAACCCCACTCTGAAAGTCACTCCAAATGTCGAGAGCAGACAAAGGCAGTGGGGCAGCTGGAGAACATAATAATAGCGGGGGACTCGAACCTCGCTCGATGCTCGCAAGCGATTCAGGAGAGGCTGAAAAGAGACCGAAGAGTAGCTGTAGGGACCCTTCCAGGAAAAATGTTGGGACAGTAATGCAACAAGCAAGGGAAGAGCTGACTCGTAGAGATCAGGGGCGCAGTTTGGTTGTGATAGCTGGCGGGCTGAACGTGTTGAACAGAAGGACCCCAGAAATAGAGAAGAGGTTAACAAAGGGAGTAGATGAGTTGTGGGAAGTGTCCCCCCAGGTGCAAATTGTGGTGTGCACAATCCCCGAGGTACCCTTGAAAGACCGAAACCTCCAAAGAGCAGTTGTCACCGCCAACGAAACGATTTGGCGGGTTAGTCGAGATAAAGGCTTTGTCGACGTAAACAGAGAAGTGCACAGATGGGGTGGTTTCCAGAGAGATGGAATCCACTTTGACCGTAAACTTGGGCATGAGGTGGGCTGGCGCCTAGCAGGTTGCGCAGTAGCTTTTTTAGGGGGCACACGAGCCCTCCGGTGTCCACGGAAGAAAGGGAAGAAACATCTATGAGGGACCCTTTGGAACACAGAATTGGTAACGAAGGGAGAAGGGCAAATGGGAAAGAGAGAAAGAAACTGCAGCGTGGTTTAATAAGCTACATAAATATACAAGGTGGCAGAAAACCGACAAAATGGTTAGAAATAGAGGAACAGTTGAACAGAGAACAGATAGTGGTGTACGCGGTTACAGAAACGCACCTTCGGGACTCGGAAGAGCCACCAATTATTGCAAATTATGTGTGGGAAGGGTGCAACAGGACAAAATCAGAAAGGAAAGGTGGGGGAATCGGTATCTAATTCATCGGGAATCAAATTGGTGTAGGGTTACTTCGACATGTGAAGAACACCTCTGGGTATCTGGAATGGTAAGCGGGAAGAAAACTATGTTGGGTGTAGTTTACATGTGGACTGGAAATAACTGCAAAGAGAAAAATCAGGAGTTAGTGAATTGCATAAGCAAGGATATTCAGAAATTTGGTAAAGGGGCCGAAATAATCCTCTTAGGAGATATGAATGCTCATGTGCATGACCTCGACGGATATACAGATTATAACGGGAAGTTGACGGTAGAGCTCTGCGAACAACATAGTCTCGATATAGTTAACATGAGTCCTAAGTGCGATGGGCAGGTAACATGGGAGGTCGGAAGCAGGCAGTCAACAATCGATTACTGCCTCATGACAGAAGGAATTCACGAAAAGTTGAGACAAATGGGCATAGATGAGGAAGGGAGTAGCAGCTTGGGGAGTGACCATAAACGCATAACTTTGCGAATGGGATATGTAGATCATAAAGAGAGCATCGAATTAAAGTCGGGCAGCTCCTTTCTAAGTGAAAAACAAATTAGGAACGTAGTCGCAACAATCGAGGACATAGTGAGCGGAACAAAAGGCAAAGTGTGTTATTATAATGAGCTTCTTAATCTAATAAGGACTGAAATTACGAAAGAGAAACAAAGGAGTTGCTGGAGGGGAAAGCGAAAGCCAAAACGATGGTGGAACAGGGAAATTCGGGACGCAATTGAGAATCGACGGGAAGCATCTCAAATACATAGACAGGCAAAAAAGGAGCAGAGGCCACAAGGTGAAGTCAAGAAAAAATGGGAAACATATCTCGAGAAAAAAGCCCTGGGACAGAGTTTAGTTGAAGCTAAGATTAAAGGCCAAAGTGAACGGTGGATATCGGACATTCGCGAAAAGAAGGACGCATCTAGGCTTTTCTGGAACCACCTGAAATCGCTGGGTAAGAAAACCGTAACTATGCAACGGCGTATTGTAGATAAAGAAGGAAATAAATTGGAGCGTTACAATGCACTGACTTATATTCGAAACGCAACAGCCGATTCCTTTGAGAAGAATGACAAGCCTCCCTTTATGACGTGTAACAGTAGCAAGGAAGACCAAGTGGAAGAACTACTTCTGGAAAACTTCAATTGGAAGAAGGCGGAGGAAAAGATTCCCAGACGCACAGCCAGAGGATTAGATGGGGTTAGCATTACTGTAATAAGTGAGCTCGGAAGAAACAGCAAAGAAGCCCTGTTAAAAGAAATTCAAAAAAGCTTACAGGACAGGCGAATACCGGACAGTTGGCGTCAAAGTAGGATGAAGTTCATTTATAAGGGCAAGGGAGAGAAAAATAACATTCGCTCATATAGACCACTGACCATTACATCCTTACTCTACAGGTTGGCGATGCACGCAATCAAATTAAAAATGCAGATATGGACAGAGCATAATGGCACTTTTGGCAAACTCCAAAATGGATTTCGAGTCGACAGGAGATTAGATGATAGCCTTCTTGCGCTTACGCAGTGTACAGAAATAGCCGGAAAAGAGAACAGGCCTTTACATTTGGCATTTTTGGATATTAAGGGTGCGTACGACAATGTAAATCAGAATATTTTATGGGACATAATGAAAGAGGCCGGTATAGGGGATGACTGTATAGAGCTCTTAAGGGAAATATTCAGTGGAAATACAGTATGTGTTGAATAGGAAGGTATGGCGAGTAATGGGAGAATGGAGGTCGTCGATATAGGTAAGGGGTTGAGGCAGGGATGCCCGTTGTCCCCACTATTATTCATGCTTTACATGAGGAGAATGGAGAAAGCATTGGAAATGAGCAATATTGGTTTTAAGCTGTCACACAGACAGGCAGGTATAGTGGTAGAACAAAAGCTCCCCGGGTTTTATGCAGACAATATTGTGCTATTCGCAGACAGTCGAACAGATTTGCAGGGTCTGGTTAATATATGTGGTCGGGAAAGTGAAGATTTAGGACTAAAATTTAGTGTGACAAAATGCGGTTGGATGATGTTCAATGATAGCAATGATCAGACCATATCAATATAGGGTGAGGAGATACCCATAGTACGAGAGTACAAATACCTCGGGATATGGATAAATGATGGGAATAGCTACATAGAAGTATAAGAAAAAGCTATGATATTAAAAGGAAAGAGGAACTCAGCAATAATGAAGCATAGAGCGCTGTGGGGTTACAACAGGTACGAGGTAATTCGCGGTTTGTGGAAAGGTGTAATGGTGCCAGCACTTACATTCAGAAACTCAGTGGTGTGCATGAGGTCAGAAGTACAGTCAGGGCTGGACGTGAATCGGGGGATGCTCGGACGTCTCACATTGGGCGCCCATGGGAAGACCACAGGTGAGGCTGTTAAGGGGGATATGGGATGGTCTGACTTTGAGGGAAGCTAAGCTCAGAGTAAAATTAGGTACGAACAGAGATTAAGGAATATGAAAGAAAATAGATGGGCAGCGAAAGTATTGAGGTATTTGTATAGGAAGAACGTTGACTCACAATGGAGGAAGAGAACTAGGAGGCTTACCAGTAAGTATACAGCCAGTAACGAAATGGATGGGATGAAAAAGAGCGTTAAGAGCATGGTCAGAGCGGCGAAGAACTCGGATTGGATAGCAAGAATGGAGAAGAAACCGGCATTGAACAACTACAGAAAAGGGAAAGACAAAATCAAGAGAGAAAAATTTTACGGTAATTCAAAGAGAAGCGCTTTACTGTTTGAAGCAAGGTCCGGTTGCCTGAGAACCCGAAGTTACAGAGCGAAATTCAATAAAGAAGGGGACACATGTACGTGCTGTGGAAAAGCTAGGGAAACGACAGATCATATTTTGATTGATTGTACAGATGTCCACCCAAGTGTAGCTGTGGACACTACCCTACAGGAGGCCATGGGTTTCAGGGGTAACACGGGAAAGCTGAACATGTCGGTGACAGAGATAAGTAAAAGGCGCTTAGAGTATTGGCGGCGCCAAAGTATGGAGCAAACAAAAGCGCAAGGTAGTTTGGGTAAGATTGTTACATCACAGCGGAACCATAATAGATACAATAGGTAGGCGAGGAGGAAAATTAGTTGTGAAAATATGTGTGATTCAGGAAAAGAATTGTTTGTAGAGGAAAAAGAAATAAAGCTAGAGCTAGGTGGCCCGGCTACAGCCCCGTCATAAAGGGGACGCTCCTAATATCCATCCAGCATCATGTGATGTGTTGTGCATGTCACGGTGCTGTTGAAACTATACAGCACATAGTGATGCAGTGCAGGGCAGTCGGACCCCACTGTATAGGAGACACAGCACTGCATGTCGCACTGGGATTCGAGGGATATGGTGGGGAGATAAACAGGGGAACAGTTGAGTACACTAAGCGGCTCTTGGAAAGGTGGAGAACTGTATCACGGCAGAAGTGCGTGAGTTAGCAGATCGCCCCATCCCTCCAAGGTGTGCTTGGTGCCTTGACTCTTGTTCCCCCTTTTCTCTAACTTTTTCCCCCTCGTGACACTTGTTCCTTTTTTCTTCATTTTTTGTTCTTCTTTTTTTAGTTTTTTCCCTCATGATGTTCCCTTTTCGTTTTTCCCCCTTTATTGCCAAGCCGTTAAGGGAATGGCATGGCACCACATCATCATCATCACCACCCAATACAATATGGGCGTTGCGTTGCTGTTGCGTGCAGCTGGTCACGCAGTAATGTTCCGTGCAGGGAATTTTGCCTTTTTCAGGGAATTTTTGACCGTCATTTTGGATGAACGGGAAGAAGGGAACCTTCGCAATATTGCAGGGAATTTCGGAAGTGGAGAAATATTCTTATAATGTTCGAAACACCGCGGTTACGAGGCGCTTTCGGTCTCTGCAATCGTTGCTGGCATACATAACGCTCAAAATCACAGCTTTGAAGATTAGTTCCTCTTACTTACACGGAGCGTCTTTTTGTTCATTCCGGGCGTTAGGCTCGAAATCCACATATGCAACAACTACATCAACATGCAACTGCAACATGCAATATGCAACTACATGCAACAACTACAATCGTATATGCTAACTACACATCATCCACTTCGCCCGTTCTGTCTGGTATACCCCAAGGCACTGTTCTTGGGCCGCTCCTCTTCCTAATCTACACCAACGACCTGCCATCTACTGTAACCTCTGTAATACGCCTTTTTGCAGATGATTGCGTCGTGTACCGCCCTATCAATAACCTCTCCGATGTTTGTACTCGTCAGGAAGACCTCTTTCGTATTCAAGACGGGTGTACCACATGGCTCATGTCACTGAACACCAGTAAGACCGTGATCATTTCATTCCATCGTCGATCCAACTATGCACCCTCTGTGTACAAAATTAATAACTGCATTTTATCTAATGTGCATTCCTTCAAGTACCTAGGACTTCACCTCTCTCAAGATTTGTCTTGGACGGATCATGTAACCCACATTATCATTTCAGCTAACAAAATGCTTGGTTACCTTCGCCGTAATCTTTTCATGGCACAGCCACACGTATGGTTACTTGCCTATAAAACGCTCGTGCGACCTAAACTAGAATATGCCTGTGCTATCTTTGACCCCCACCAATCTAATCTCGCCAAAGCCCTCCAATCTGTTCAGAACCGTTCCACTAGATTTATTCTTTCCGAGTACTCGTATCACACAAGTGTTTCGTCTCTAACGTCTAAACTGGACCTAGTACCTCTTGCCTCTCGCCGTCGCATTTCACGCCTATGCCTCTACCACAGATTCTTTCACACCATGCCTCGTGACAGCCGGTTGATTCAACTGACTCATCGTACATCCCGAACAGGCCACCTGAACACAGTAATTCCACCCCGTACCCGCACCACTACATTCCATCAGTCGTTCTTCATCCGAACTGCCCGAGACTGGAATGGCCTACCAGGATATGTGTCACTCGTCCATGATGCAGCACGCTTCCGTTCGGCTACTGAACACTTACCCTAATATATGGAACTTCTGTTTTTAGACTTGCCTTTGTAAATAGATCATTGCCGCCTTTTGTATTTATATTTCGTATTTTCTTGTTGTTTGTTAATATATTTTTTCTTTTTTCTATCTTGTGTTCTTACTTCTGATGCCCACCCCTCATGTAATGTCCCTCGGGACCCTTGAGGTACCAATAAATAAATAAAATAAATAAATGTATTTACAGCACATGAGCTCTGAGATCGCAGGTCGCCATCATAGCACCTCCTAGTGGAAGCCACTATTTTTTCGCCAAAAGTTGGCAACTATGTGTGCAACAAGCCAAGAGCTCTCAATAGCCAAAACAATAATAATAACAAACCTTCTCATTTGATACAGCGGCCGTGTGTACACAAACAAGTATGTATGCCCAGGTGAAAATATTGCTGCTGGAAACAACTGAGACCAGTTCAAGTTGTTTATGGTCAAATTCCCAGTGGCGACCAGTTGCAATGGGTCCCAGATGGGACCCACTGGCAACTGGTCCCCACTGAGAATTTGACCATAAACCACTTGAACTGGTCCCAACTGGTCCCCATTGCTAGTGGTCCCCACTGGGAATTTGACCATAAACCGCTTGAAGTGGTCCCAACTGGGCCCCATTGCTACTGGTTCCAAGTGGCCCCGCTGCTACTCACCTCACCTATGTGAGGCCAGTCGTAGGGGGTGAAACCTTTACCCCTGTTACACATGCGTAACAGAGATTGTGAACTATACTCAGCTGTAACCGTACATCATTATTTAATGAGTGAAAAGATCGCTCCTTGCCATCGCTTGTGACCGAGTTTGTAACTGCATGCAGGCCACGAAATCTGTAGATCAAGTCATACAGCAGAAGCTCGGTGCTGAAACGCGACATTTATTAGAAATATTGCAGCTTGTGCTCTGGCTGGGAATCTTCTTGAATGCTTTCATGGAGACGCGGCAAACTCTTGGATATGTCGTGGGCCGTGCACATATTTTATCGCCTGAAAGCAATTGTATTTCCACGCTGTTAGCAAAGTTAAAAGAAAATCACTGCTATTGTAAAGAAGAAGCGCGCTGTACACAGCCCCGCACCAGTGAATCGCAAGTGGGGCTTGGGCTGGATGTTGTTACGATCTTGGCCGCGAGGGCTACACTATGTCGTCTTACGTTAGCGCCATACGCTGCGTCCACGACTACGTCGGATTTCTTTGTTATAATTGGTGGAACCGTAACAATATCCAGACCTAGCCCCAATTGTGATTCACTAGTGCGGGGCTGCACACAGCGCATTTCCTCATTACACTATAAACATGCAACCCTTGCAAAAACGCCAAACATAAAACAGCCACTGGCTGATAATAAGAGTTCAACTCAATGCAGTAACTTCCAAGCACTTTCCAATGTAAAAATTCATACACTGAGGCATCTCACACCTTCAAATGCTAGCATCAGCACCAAGGGAAGCAGTGCCAAGTCGTTTGCACACAATCGATCCATAAGCATGTTGTCACGGGCCAGAAGAGTTGTCATGTGCTGGTCCGAAGTGTCATCTCTTCCACAGTTGCCACGTTCAACAACAACTGAGCATAAATTGAGCACGCACGCAATGAATATCCACACATTCCTCTGCGCAAAACATGACAACGTTTATCACAGCACAGCGGCCCGCACTTATGCCTCGCCTCGGCTATCCACATGTGCTCTACGAAACTTGCGCACGGGCGCTTCTGAATTTTCTGTTACGCAGCTTCTTGTTGTCAATAAATATTGCGCCATTTGCACAAATTAATTTCACTTTTTTAATGTCTTTCGTGCATGTATTTGTTAATTGTTTACTCTGTTTTCTTCGAACAAATTAGATACGAAACTAATAATGACCGTCAAGGCAACTGGTCCCAGTAGAAGTGGTTATGGTTTTGTTGGTGTCCAGATGGGCACAGCGGGAACCAGTTGCCCCTGACTTCGTTTCTAACTGGTACCGTTCGGCCGGCAACTGGGACCACTTGGAGTTGTCCCCAGTTGAAGTGGTCCCAACTGGGGCCAGTTGCTCCCCAGTTCACCTGTAACTGGGACCACTTGTTTCCCATTTAGCTTCCAGATGGGACCAGTTGGCTTTGAACTGGGACCATTTGATTCCATTTACTTCCTGTTGAAGCAATTTAGATTCCCAGCTGCACATTTTCACCTGGGCGGCATTTCCTCCATATCGCATACATCTTGATGTCAGCCCGAAGGTAGGTCCCTCGTAGTAATAAAAGCCGTTCCCGGAGGCAATGCTTTGAGTTGCGTACTAGCGCAGGTGTAAAAAGAGAACAATAGCAAGGGCCCAAAACATGTCAAACACATATATGTGCGTGGATTTGTGCAGGGAAATATGCGGGGATTTTTAGCGATGCATGTGGGGAAAAGTGCCCGAAGTCGGGAATTTTCATGCTTCAGAAAGGGAATTCTTCGGCGCAGGACGGAACATCACTGGGCTGGGGCTGGTCGCGACGTTCACTCGCTGGTCCTTGGCGTGCGGTGACTGCTGTCCCGAGACGTTGTTCTCGGGACTCTAATACAAGTATAAATATTTACGTTATATCGCCAGGTGACCGAGAGATCTCAACTGGCAAAAAATCCGCAAAGCAAGTAAGTTTACGTCCTTTATTGGCAATCAGATCCAGCACACATATAAGTGAGCAATGCTGTTGCTCACAGATTTGAACATACAGGCAACATAAATATACATCAGTTTAATAGAATTACAAGCTGAAATTTATCTAATCTTCGTAAGCACAACGAAGTTTCATACAACCATATTTAAGCTGGGCTGCCCTTGAAACAAAGTACATACTCAAAGCATGCGGCTGACAATGCTTTCTGCGTCGTCGCTTTGCTGTGAGGCCATCGAGCTGATTTCTTGCTGTACTCAATGGAAACGGGAGGCTTTCTGAAGTATTGTGATTCACTTCGGTTTCTCAATGATTATCAAGTGCACACCAATAGCGATAGCACGGAATGTGCCGGCCATCGCGCGATTTGAGTATTATGTTTCAATCACTTAGCACTGTGTACATACTGTATTTGTGTACGCTGTTGCCCGATGTCGTTACCTCTACTCGTCTGCGTTCATCGATTTCGGTGCTATTAAAGAGGCAGCATCAAAATTTCGCCGAAGGTGTATAGTGTCAGCAAGCTTATTGCCCCGAGATACTGTTTCAACAACACTTGGCGAGGGGCACATTGATATTAAAAAAAGTGATAATAGACCACTACTTTTGTGCACATGCTGTGTGATTTTGATATTGCGTTCCGTTTCCCTTCTCCTGCGTCCCTGTCTGAACTGCTTTCTTGCAACAAATTGCTACCAACTAGCGCATCCTTCAGTGGTTCTCAACTCGTATATTATATAGTACTTTAAGGCAAAATTTACGGCATGCCGTTGAAAGATTAGTTTAGTTTATGTACTCTAAAGGGGTGAAGGGTTTGCAGTGGTATAAACACTTCAATGAAGTGACAGTTGGCTAGCAAGGAAAGCCTCGGCCTGTAGCCAGCACTTCAACTGGCACACATATTTCTCAAGGTCGTTACAGAAGACAAGTTCCAAAGGTCAAGCTATACTCTTGCTTGTCCATTGTTGATCAAATATTAAATATGTAAATCAGTCAACCATTTCCGGTTATGTGAGTGTATAGTCGTCAAAGCCGCTGCTAAATTTACAGTTTTATTCTTCACTACCATTTGGCTGTGCCTAACTCTTAGCATGGGTGTCACACAAAACCAGGGGTTTCCCCAGGAATTGAAATTAGGTGGGTATAGGCATCAGTGGGAGGTGTGAAGCACCAGGTATTTTGTATTTGTTACAAACGTTTAGAAATTAAGGGGGTTCCTTTAGAAAGACAACGAGGTGTGAACATGAACACTTCCCCTAGGGGGTCTAGGAAATCTCTGCTCAAAACAGGCATTTTTGAGGTGCATATAGTAGTTCAAGGAAATAGCACCTAGTACACATTCAAATCTAAAATACGAGTAAATGCTGGCCAAATAGCTATAATGGGGTCTGAGTATACCTCTTCTGTGTACTGTACAAACATACTTTTTAAAACTTGATGTACTTTGGACCTCTTGTCTGGAACTGATTTTACTATTTGCCATATTCCTGTGAATGAGCCTCACACACAAAACAAGTTGCTTGCACACATGCAACAGTGCTTTCTGGATGGAATGTCTGTTGTTTCATAAGCCCTTTGATGGACCGGCAAAATTCATTCATTGCAACGAGGAATGACCTTTGTAAATGCATGAGAAGTTACACAGACTATTTAACAAAATACTGCCAGAAGTTTTACGTGCAGCCTTCCTTCTGCTCTAATAATTAAACTGTGCTTGGAAGTAGCTTCATGACCGCTATTCTCCAGGTGACCACTACATGGCATCTCTTTTAACGAAGAGTCAAGTGCTTGTATGCAGTTCTCTTTCAAGAGCATTCACAATGTAGCTCAAAATATGCCTTACTGTATCATTCGCTGCCATTGCTGTGCAAAATAATGTTCGCATTTATAACGATCTACACTCAGTGCGAGGAAGAAATACTGTGCTCGGACAACCTGCTGCTGGCTTGTTTTCCACCGTGTTATATGTAATACTTGATACAAACATGGACATACACTTACAGAAGCATACCATGTGACAGTCACTATCCAAGAAATTCTAAGCCACCACATTTCCCTTGCACTGGTTACTTCATGCATCAAAAATCATTTGTGCAACCAATCTGGTTCTGGTTCAACATACCACACACTAGTGCTGCATTTCTGCATACATTTTGCATCCCTTCACCTGGTGAGCTTGTAAACTGTTTTTGGTAAGCGCTGGAGTTCAGGTAGACCCCTTTTCACTATGGCAACTTTTGAGCTTCTTATGGCTTGGTAGGGGCCGCTTGAAAACTAACAATCCTGCTGTTATCCATTGTCCTGAACAGAAAAAATAAATGAGGTCATGATGAAGCCATAAAAAGGAAAGGTGAATCCAAAGTTGATCTACTGAATAAGTGAATCAGAACCATAAATGAAATGTCCACAAACATACGGTGTGAGGATTTTGGCCCCTGAGGTTATATAATCCCAGTGGCAATGCAATCTCTGCCAACTTGAGGTAGGTCCAGAGATAACAGCAGCCAAGTGTGTGCAGATATGTGGAGTTTCTTGAAGGCTGTGGTTGATAAAAGAGAAAGAGCCATGGTTGCTATGGTAGAAGAATGGATAACTTTGTAATTCATGCCTAACAACGCGTACAAAAATGCTGCAGACATGAATAGCACATGCATAACATTTATTTGAGCATCTGTTTCAGTGGTGGTGCCTTTCAGTGTGCTGTACTTAGCAAAGCCTCGATCAAGGGGCATTTGTTTGTTTTAATAAGCAAGTAAATTGTCCCACTACATAAACATGCAGTATTAACAATTATGAACCTATTTTGTATATTCAAATGTCGAAATCATTCTCTGTACACTTATGTATATTTGCCTCTAACATACCGAGAAGTATGTACATTTCGTGCTGTAGACTCAATTGGCAGAGAGAGGCAAAGCGTATGCTGTGGTCCGTAAAAGCTGTTTCACGGTAACGATATTCTGTACACTTGTGAGATATTTAAATAGATATTTTTATACAATATCATTGGTACGCAGAAGCCGCACTGCTGGTTAGCCAGACAAGAAATAAAACTCAATAAAGTGTGTTGTTTAGCCGCATTGCATGCAATAGCAGTGTTACACAGGCATTTTTGATTGCAATCTGGACTGACCTGGATCGAGTTTGGCGCCGACATTGCCAAATCGTGATATGGCTTCCAGATCGCGATCATCACGTTTCCGATCGGGCCTGATCATGCTCAAGGATAACCATATGGCAGCAGCTGAGCACCATCGAGCCTAATCGAAATCTGCCCTAATCGCGACCAAATGTGTGCGTGTGACACAGGTGTAACAATAATCGGTGTTGAAGATGCACAGAAGCGCATTTTTACTCATCGGTGCTCGTGCCCACATGGTGCAAGGTCAATCCGTTTTACTAGGTTGTCTACGGGCACGCTGTGCTTAGTTCCGGCAATCAATTTTTCATGCCAATGCTATGCAAATGTTGCGCCCGTGAACTGTCGCAGCTGCCAAAATTCACCGTTGTTAAACACGTTCGCTGTGTGGCAGCGGCGATCAAAACAAAGTAACCTAAAGCGAACCTGCGTGGTGAAAGGAAATGATCGCGGTACAATTTTAAGCAGACAAGCGTCCTAAATGCACTCGATACCAATGGGCTGCTGCTCATTGCACGTCAACGTAATCTCAAAACTTGGACTCGAGCACGTGCGTTATGCTTTCAGTCCAAGAAAACACATCTTTACTTACTCTATGAAAAATGACACTGTAATTCGGCTTCTAAAATACTTTCATTACGTTTTTACATCATTCTTTTGCTCACGTTGAGCACCCCTAGCAGATAAGATGCAAACTAAAGTATCCTACCATTACAAGAGGAGTTAGTAGCTTCACTTTGTGCGCAACTCGATGGTACGCATTCTGGTCAGAATAGAGAGAGCGAGAGCTCTTTATTGAACAGCAGAGAATTTAGCCGGCGTTGAAATATCGCTGACATGCTACTCTGCGTGGGGAGGGAGTTTGGGGAGAGAAAGACGACTAGAAAGAAGTACAAGATATAGTGAACAAGAAAAGAGAAAGAAAAATTGGGCTTTGTGTCTCTGACTGTGATGCCTAATTGCGTCCAATGATATTTCACGTTTGCACCAACCCGCAGTGATGTGATAGGATGTGTTGCGTGATGGGTGCGTGATGGTGACGACGGAGATAAAGTTAAAGTCTATCGAGTTGACCTATGCTATTTAAATATGTAAATAAAAAGTCCATCGCACGTCTCTGTTGTGTGGGGCAAGCTAAGGGGCTTAAAACACACTGAGGTGATAAAGGGAGCTGCGTAAGTGATTGCATGCAATGTTCATAGAGCGCACGCTCATCATTGTACGCTCGGCACTCAAACAAAATATGCTCTCTATTTCCACCCGGTGGCAGCAGAGTTGGCCCCCATTATTCCCATGCTGGCTCAACCGCCTTGTTTGAAACTCTCACAGACACTAGCGCCACATTTTCCTCCAGTATTTTAGTAGGAAACTCTATGTGCTAACCTAGCCGCATATTTTAGTTTGCAATTTTCCTGCTCGGGGCGCCCAACAAGGGCAACAGATGGTGGCCCGGCTGCTGCCCCGTTATAAAGGGGACGCTCCTAATATCCATCCATCCATCCAGATTCGGGTAAACAAATGTTTGCAGAGGAAAAAAAAATTGCTCCATCTCGTGCTAAAGGGGACCATGAGGCGATGCGAAGCAGCATGGGGGGTGCACACCACGTTTGCATCGGTTTGACGCTAGCAGACGCTGCCTGCGTCAGCGTTGTCTCTCGCGGGCGTGGACGCGTTCTCGTTCCTTGCGAGCTGGTAAAGCGTTCGTTGAAGAAAGAGCGTTTCCATAGTCAACGCATGCCATTCGGAGAGGAGAAGTATGCCGAGAGGAGAGGAGGGGGAGGAGGATCCGCATGCGCAGTGTGGGTGTGGACACCACACGGCGGAGGGAGGGACGGACAAAGCCCCCACCATAAGCTGCTTCACATCTAAAATAAACGTAGAGCTTGGTGGCCCGCGGGCTAGTGCCTTGTTATAAAGGGGACGCTCCTAACATCCATCCATCCATTTAACTTTAAAATGTATTTGAAGTGTGCGACAAACGTGCTTGCCACATAATTTTCCTGCGAACAAGTAAACAGTTTTTTTTTTTGTACTTATGACATAAAGCTACGAGCTTGATTGTTTGAGTACACGTCTTCAGGTTTCACAATCTTACAATAAGCAGTAGCCAATCGATGTCGATTGTGTTCTGGCCCCATGCTTGGTTCAAATTGTACGGCGGCATGGTGATCATTTTCTTTGAGCGCATCACGCAGGTTCACTTTAACCAGAGCCAGTTTATGCCTCATCCTTTCAATAGCGCTACTACAGCGGGAACGCATGTGAAGATGGCAAGTTCTTTTCCAGTAGTGGCGGTTAGCCCTGTGTCTTTATTGACCGAACGGTTGCTTAGCTGGCACTTTATCAGGAAGCGCACCAATTCACCACTGGAAATACGCACAGTCTGTTTAAACAACACCCTAGCTCATGGGCGTAGTATGCACCTTTGACTAAAAATGCACTGTTTTGCATTCTCAATACTGAATATCTGTGCATACAGGCAGCTCATCCAGCTGGCCAGAAGCACAGCTTGTGCCTCATTTAAATGTGTCATGTTTGTGGGAACTACATTGCTTGCTATTTTACTTAAATGCAACAGGCGCTTGCTTATGATTAACGGGGGGTAAAGAAAAAAGCTTAGCTACATTGCCCTCTTTCTGCACACACGTGAGTCTGCTGTGATCAGGCTAAACAATCCACAGCACGTTATAGTCCGTGCAGTTAAAGGGGTCATTAAACGTTGTCTGAACATTTTGTACTAAGTGCGTATTCGGGATCCTGACCCTCCAGCCAACAATATGTGTTGTTCCGTTGCATCGTGTGGGTTGATTTAGAGCGATAAAAAACGCAATTTGGGTTTCACTACGCGCGTTCCCCTCAACTCTACAGATGGCGTCATCTTAGTAGCCACCAGACCTCCGAGGTTGCTGCGCCCTCAGAGGCCACAGGAAAACAAACCGTGCACTTCTTTTCCTGTGTGCATGCCTTTTTGTCATTCTCATGCAATCTTAGGCAGGCATGAATCATAGCATAACCGCAATTCCATTACAGTAGCCGTGGCCGCCCTTTGGTCTTCCCGCCACAGCCTCAAGGGTATGGATTTCAACACTATTGCCACTTTCCTGAAGTCTTCCGTCACCACTGGAAGTAACCTCGGTGGGCCAGTATCCTTGCATGGTACGTTTTGTTTGTCGGCACCTAATTTATCGCTGTGATTTTTTTTATTCCTTGCAACTAATTCTTGTTTTATGATTTATCTTTCCATCTTTTTCAGTACTTCATTTGACTTTTCAGGACCACAGAAGACCGGCTAGCACTCAAACCAAGCTTGTGCAAACACCCATGCCGAGCCGAAAGAAACTCAACAGTCGCATTAGCAACAACAGTCTTCCTGAGCTCCATGCATCACCATGAACAGTTTGCAAGCTTACAGGGCGGACGGATGCCATGCCTAAGAATAAAAGCATACAGTCTGCATCTGCAGTATGTCGACTAGCTGCACAAATGCTTAGTGATTAACTAATTTAAAAGGAATGTGCAAGCTTCACGTTTCCTATGTGCTTCTCATGAGATATATTTGTTATACTTCAACTACGTGTCCATGTTTGCATATAACTGGGTACCAAATAAGGGAGTAGTGATATGTCTTTCATGAGATTTATTCTTTGCAACAAGCGCAGTAAATAAATGTATGGCTGTTGCACAACAATGGCAGGGAAAGCTATGCAATGCTAAAAAAAATCGGTTATACACATTGTTCCCTTGCAGTTAGTGGCACTATAAACATTTTTGAAACAGGATACTGTGCCCGTCCCTTCGTCAAAAGAAACATGTCATGTAGTGATCAGCTGGGGCACAATATCTGGGGCATTACTCTGAAATGGAAAACGTGGATGATGAGAGCAGGACAATGGAGGTCTTTGTGTGTGTGGACATTTTGAGCAGTGTTCTGTTGAACATGCTATAAAATGCAATGTAAAACTTCGCAATGCATTTGAGAAAATTAGCCTTGCGAAATGCACTTTGCCATTGTAGTAAAGGGATGAGCACACTCTGTCCACAAAGAAGGTAAGACTGTTATATCTATGCAAGCAGTTTGTTTTCAATATGAATCTCAACCACAGAAAAATGACAGATAATGAAAGTGGTTCTAGGTAGGAGACGAAACGCATGAGTTTAAAAAGCATGTTTACATTTAACAATGCAGTAAATGATGTGGTAGAATCAGATTACATTGTTTGGCCAGTGTTAAAACATGCAGTATCAGTTTCTGTAAGTGTCCATCACTGTATTTAATCACATGAGCAGAGACTCAGATACCTACTCTCTCATAGCAGCAGAAAAAGTACCCTTTGCTACCTGGTAGTACATATAAGTTGCAGTGCTCAGCTGCTGGCCCGAAAGCTGTGGGTTCGATCCCAGTTGTGGTGGTCACATTTCAATGGAGGTAGTGCTCGTATGTTAGAAGTCCGTGTACCATGCGACGCCAGTGCACATCGAAGAACCACAGGCCATCAAAAGTTCTAGAGCACTCCAGTACGATTACGAGAAGTGCCTCATAAACATGTTATGGTTTTGGCATGTGAAACCCCGGCAACTATTGCTAGGAGAAATGTTCTAAATGATCTATTTCTCTTTACAAGACATACAAAGTGATGACTCAAACTAAGATACTAAGATATGTTAAATTAGGAACACTTGTGCTCTGCAGTGCCGTTTCGCTTTTGATGTACTTATGTTCATCCTTTTCTGTAATTTTATCCACTCTGCACAGACTTTACATCTGCAGCATGTATTAAATTAAAGAACAATGTAATTAATTCAAAGCAAAAATACTAATTATACTGCCATTCAGAGTAGAATCCGTAATCACTTCCAGATTCTATTTTCTGGCATTCATACTGCGACATACAGATTGAGGTGGGCAGAAAAATTAAAACGAATAGTCTATGACAGTAGTTCCTGGGTGCCTCGTGTATTGCTTTTCTAAATATCCCCTTCTTGTGTACACATATATGTGCAGTGTACTGTTAGTGCTATCCACTGATCCGTCACTTCATATTACGGTTGGGTGCTTTTAACAATGCATTCAGACTTGCTCCATTGCATGTGTACACTGACTGACAGTGAACGAGTAAGGGCAGACGAGGCGTGAAACTTTTCTTTGATCATGACCTCCATAAATGTGTTTGCTTGCTGAAGCACTGTCTCCAGGATGAGGCTTCTCTTATTCGTTTAATGATACTCAGTTCAAGCATGAATGCTATTGCAATGCATTCTCCAGTTTACAATTCTTAAACCACATTTCTTGTACTCCATCGTTATACTAAATATCGCGTTTTCCAAGGGTGTGCATGCTTAGAAGAACACGAAGTTGAGCTGGCTCATAGGAATCCATTGTGAAAAAAAAGAAGAGGCAGGGAGGGGGAGAGGCAGAAAGAGTGCCGACACAGGCACAAAAGATGGGGAACAGACAATAAAAATGACACTGGCCGTAGAGTCTGCAAACCCTACTAATCTTGCTTTCACGCCTAAATTTTTATACGATGGTTCTGCACCTCAGTTACGTTTATTTGGTGCCCTCGTTCTATACGCACAATCCTTGCGTAGTTCACTCCAAGTACTTTTCCTTGCTTGCTTGACTTGCACTTGACTTGCCCCGAAACATGTGCTAGTGCCGTTAAACACTAAGTGTGCAGCAGATATATCAAAAGTACTCAATATATATATATATAGGAAAATTCAGCATAAGGGTTTGTTTTTGCTGTTCATGATACTTTGCCAGCATGGCGTCACAATAGGACATTGAAGCTGTCTTATCTCGTGGACATTACATTTGAATTTTTCATGCTTTTTGCTTAAAAACACACCTCATTTAATGCAGATATATAGTGTGAAACACGACGCAGCACTTGGCAAGCCCAACTTCAACATTGCTTCATCTTACTTCCGAGTGCCTTGAGCAGTACTCTGAGTGAACACGACGAGATACATTTGTCAATTTCATCTTGTGACTTTATTAAATAGAAAGCCGTATGGGTTTCTTGCTTACAGTGATATACTGTACACTGCTTCATTTGCAATTGCCAATAAACGTTGCACGTTTACTTGGCGTTTTTATTGCTAGTTGAGCGCTCTTGGTCACCTGGTGACATAGTACATATGTCTGTACGCACGTTAGAGTACCCTACACACGAATACTGCTCCGAAAGGGCAGTGAGCGAGTACCGCAACCAGGCGTAGGTGCTAGGAATGCAGTGGCCATATTGCATATAACAGCTGCAGCGCGGCCTCACCGGCACCATCAGTCCGACCTGCCTAATGTGTTCGTGGTGATCACCGACGTGATACCATTGGCTGATGCTGCCCCAGCAGGGGGGCGCAGCTGTGGCGCAGCCTCGCCGGCGCCTTCAGGCCGACCTGCCCGCCAGCGCCACCCTTTGTTTCCCGGGGTTGGGGCGCCTCGGCCTGCCATGGAAGACTCCCGCGCCGCTGCTGGACATTGTCCGTCCCCTCATTAGCCCTGTTGATGACCGCGGGGCAAGCCAGTGTTGCGGGAAATGGCGACGACCTGCAGTCGGCCAGAGCGGGGGACCACACGTGCAGTCAAGGTGGTGCAGTTCGGAGAGGCCTTGGTTGGTTGACAAGCGTCAGATGACTGCGGGCCTCCTTCCCCTCCTCCTGCCTGTCTTCAACCTATGGCAGGGGAGGCAAGTTTTCGTCGGGGGCTACAGAGCCCATCGACAGGAGACGCCGACTCGGATCCCAAGAGAGATTACATACATACAGTACCATCTCTCGCCCCCTTATTTTAGTTCAAAACGCCACCACTACTCTTATTCTCGTAACACTGTCAAAGGTACAGTTTCCATTCTCTAACTTGGTTATAGATAGGTGTTCTGTGGGAATATCGCTCAGTGGGCAGTAAGTACCAGAAGGATGCTAGTCGTCTGTGCACCACTCGATGCCTGTGAAAGTTGCACAGTTATGTTCACATCATGTACGCAGTTTATACTGGTACTCTGAACTCAATCGTATGGCACGATCGCAAAAGTGCAGGGACATCGGCAAAGGTGTGGTTAGCAGCTAGAAGGTAAACGTGGGTCCGCTTTTACCTTCTGCGCAACCCGACACTTTTCTTCCTCCATTTATTTCTTCATTTCTTTCCCTTCTTTAATGTCCTTCGCATAATCACTATCACCTAGCAGCAATGTGGGTAATGGGTCGTGACAACTCCACTGGTATCTGTCAACACTCTGCAGGGATTTACATAGACTCTAAACAGCTCAGCTGTTAAAATATAGTGTTTGGCCTTCAAGTGTCCAGAGAAAAAGAAGGAAACTTACAAGTGACATTGTCACATTGTGTCATTGTCAGTGTGTCATGACATGACCTATAGTCCTATACAACTCAAGTCTGCAGTGAAGCTCCTCCCAGCTACTGTAGCTCCGCCAAGCTTCAGATAGTTTTTTTCTTTGAACTTTCCATGTTTCCAAAATAAAGCGAGGGTAGCACCAATAATGAACATATGCATAAATTTTTGTCTTTATATTTATTATTGTAGAATATAGAAAGGATAATTCTTTATTGAGCTGAAATAAAGCACTTGCGATGCAAAAAATCCAGCATGCCACAAGCACCGCCACCCAAGTGTTTCAACTCAGTTCATTGAAATTTCACGCATAAATCGGGATCGGAAATGAGCTTTACCACGGCCTTTTGCAGAAGGAAATGCTGAGACTCCACATATTTTTGTCCATGCTTCTCAAGCACATCATGGCATACACTTGACGTTCTAAAAACGTTGGCTTATACTGATGATAGGACTCAATAACAGCAGACACTCTGCAAGTACCGAAGGCATAAGCACAGCACCATTTTGAAAAGGTCCCATGACAACTATTTCGTTTGCTCCTGTGATTGGCTGGCAGAGTAACACCAGAATGCAGTCTGTAGACCCTTGCTCCCAACTGCTGTTGTTTTAAGTTGTATCCTACTATACCTGTAATCGTGCTCTTTGGCCACACTTGACCCTTGCACTAATAAAAACTTGATATCATTGCCATCAAAATGGTCGCCACATCCAAACATGTGCTTTTGCATTCAATGGGGCAAGGACGCTGTGAAACGTTTAGCAGTCATATTGAATACTTGCAAAGTACCGATGGCATTTAAAAACCTCCCTAGCACTGCAACAAGTGTCTCTTGCACAAGAACGTGTGACATTCTTCTGCAGTTTTGCCGTACAAATAAAAAAATAGTGTAAGTACTATAGTGAGATACAACTCAAGTCTGCAGTGAAGCCCCTCCTACACCCTTATAACTGCCAGGCACTGTACAGCCTTCAGCACACTTAATATGAACGCTCTACATGCGTGTCCTGTACCACTTCGACTGGTGCCAGCGCTGCGGAATGGTTAGCACTGGTGCCGAAATATTGTTTATTTATTCATTCAATAAATGAATATTTAAACCATTATTATGGCGTCAACAGTACCCATCACTTCGTGGCACTGGCCTCAGACCAGGTGGTCCAGGTCACGCATCAAAATGTTCTTGCTTCTGTGATTGGCTGGCGGAGTAACACCGAGTGCGGTCCATCGGCCCTTGTTGCTAACTGCTTTCTTTTTTCATCATCAGCCTACCTTATGTCCACTGCAGGACGAAGGCCTCTCCCAATCCTCTCCATTCTTGCCTGTCCTGCGCGAGCTGATTCCATTTGACGCCTGCGAATTTCTTGATTTCGTTCCCCCATCTTACTCTCTGTCGCCTGCGGCTACGCTTGCCCTCTCTTGGTATCCATTCCGTCACTCTAACTGTCCATCGGTTATCTATCCTTCTCATCACGTGGCCTGCCCAAGTTGTATCCTACTATTTTTAAACCACAAACATGTTAGCTTGACCATGCTTGCTGTTATAAATGTCAGCAATCTATTGCTTTTGTTTAACTGCTAACATGGACTTGTCCATTTGGTGTGATGCTTGGCTTCATAAAGGTCATAAATGTATAAAATAGGCCTCTGTTATGCCACCCACTTGTGATAATGCTCTTGAAGCAAATGCAGGCCTATGTAATAAATTCACTGTCCTTTCAATTCTTGGAAACATCTTGCCACACAACTCCTGATGGTTGTCACTTCCTTCAAGACCAAATTTCGACCTGTCCCATGAGCTCATGTTTTGAATGATCCCCACTGAGCCGTCATATCAACATTTCACATTTCTAACTCATGAAAAAGTTTAAATTCTATGTTTGTGAAAATTGAAAAGGAGCCCTAAATGATGTATTTTAATGACAAATAGTTTTATCTTTACTATTATCTTTAGCGTGTTTTGACAATGCTATTAGCTTACTTCTAGCAACGCAGGAGACTCCTGACAAGTGCATGACCCTGAATCTCCAAATGACCAGAATTGAAATACCTGCAATGTCTCAGTTTTCAACCTGATGTAATTTAATGTTGTGAATTGCCATATTTCAAGATCTCAAACCAAAGCTGCACACTCTCAGCGAGATTTGCTGCAAGAACATGGTAGCGGGATGGAAACAATACCAGGATAAATGTTTCCAACGTTTATTAAATGCTTAAGTGTGAAAGACAAAAAGGGAAATGTGACAAAATGTTTTGTGCAATAGCTGCAAAGTGTTAAACAATAAAATCTTGAAGTGTCCTCATGTCTCTGGACATTTTAAATGATGAGAAATGAACGCCAAGTTGGTGTCAAGCTTAAACCACTCCTGAATCACATCTAAGGGCCAATATGTCAAAGCGAGCCCAACTCGAACCCGTGGTTGCATAGTAAGGTACTCCTTAGGCATCTCCGACAGTGCCTTTGGTAAAGCCTTGCCAGTAGGCAGAACATCCTTGGCAGGAGCAAACAGCTTGTTGACAATTGTGACTAGTTCATCCAGAGCACCAAGGGGAAGGTGGTGGCTGTGTGCAAAGTTCACCAGCATGCTGATCGCTTCAGCAGCGGTTGTCGTGGAATGTGGCAGAGTGCCTGCGCCGAACTTTGCCTTGCATCTTGAAAGGAGATCCCCCTTGGGGGAGACCAACATCTTCACTGCCTGAACCACTACCTCGAGCACCAATCAGTCTGTTCTTGGAACGGTATGGTTGGAGCACGCTAGCAGGAGCTATGACACTTCCAGAGGTCCTCCCTCCTTTTGTCTTTGCCTCAAGGATGTCACCGTGTTGGTCGTGCGTTGCAAGTGCCTGCAATTGTGACTCAGTCAACATGTGGCTCACCCGATGTATCATACAGCGCCATCTGTAACGAAATAAAGAGAAAATCTTCTTGTGAAGCAGCTCCTGTGCCACAGCTGCGGCAACACTGCTCTTAGCAGGACGACCACGCTTTGCAGCCTGCTTTCCACTTGACTTGGTCCCTGCCCTCTCGCCATCTTCAACATGTGCGCCAGCAGGTCCGGAGTGGGCCGACTGTGGACGAACTGGGCTTCCGGCGTTCCTCCCGCCTTGTGCCTTTGACACATCGACAGCAGCGTGTTGACCATGTGTTGAAAGTGCCTGAGGCTTGGCGCCTTGTCGAGCTGCAGTGCGCCCTCGCTTTCCCGCCTTGACAGGGCGCTGCTCGGCCATTACTGCGGTGCCGGCCGTAGCGTCGCCGTCGGATGTGTTAGAACGGCTTGGGCTTGTAAGTTCCTCACCGGGATCCGAGGCGTTCGCTGCTGCTGCCCGCTTAGCTGGCGTGCCCCTCGCGACAAGTCGTCGCTTTGCCGCAGTCTTGACAGCCGGTTCCGTCGTCACTGTAGAGCCGTCCGCGCCGGCCGGTTCGGAGCAGTTTGGGCTTTCGCAGGTCTGCTCAGCGGGATCTTTCGGCGTGTTGGCCGGCGCGCGTCTTCGCTTAGCGACTCTGCCAGGCCAGCGGGCAGGCTTTCCCTTCTTTACCTGTGAATGGTCAGGAAAGCTTGCGGTACCCACGGCGGCGTCTTCGTTGTTCATTGCAGCTGCTGCTCTGGACGTCGAGACAGGCGCGGTCTTCTCTGAGACAGTGTCGCCAACGCCGGCTTGAGAGCGCTGTCCGGGTTCAGGTGTGCATGCGCTTGCATTACCGGCAGACGGATCGGGAGACGAACGCCGCGCGGTCGGCTCGGACGCGTTCTTTCTGGTCGCGTTCGACTTTCTCTTCTGTGGCATGGCGGTACGATGTGACACACTGACGTGCACAATGCGAACGTGGAGATTGGGACGAACCAAGTCCTACTGATTCGGCCGCTACTTGCAATTGCGGTGAGCAACGTGCAAGCCGCGCAAGCGCAGAACACCTATACCAGTGATGTTCGTTCTGCGCCGAAGAATTCCCTTTCCGAGGCATGAAAATTCTCGATTTCAGGCATTTTTCCCTGCATGGATCGCTAAAAATCCCCACATATTTCCCTGTACAAATATTCCATGTTGGTAAACAGCAGAGTTCCAAACTCCCCATAGGCCCCATGTATCAAAATCCGGACACGCCAAGTGCCAAAACGGCGGAGGTTAGCAGATTGTCGCGCCATCCGTCGACAGAGAAACCAACTAATAAATGCTATGTTGGTGTGTTTTGTGTTATGGAGCGCAGAAAGCTCCGCCGCGTCAATGAAGCGAGCCTTATGCAAACGATGTTGCGCGCACAGAAAATCCGTCAGTTCGCCGTGATTCTGGCGTCCCTGGCGTCTTCTGCAGAACAAGAAAATTCACTGACCTTGTGCCGTCGCTTCTGCTTCTCCATGAACACTGAGGGTTCACGAAGTGTTTTGTCCGTGCCAAGAAACTCTATGGTCCGTGCTAACTGCTCTCACGAAAGAAGCAGGGAATCGTCTGTTCGGCTGCCGAGGCCGCTGGTGAAAGAACAAGAAAGCTTTTCGAACGGCGGACGATTTTCGGTGAATAATTATTCTTTTTTTTTTTCGTCTGAATGTCGATGTGTCATTGGGAATCCAGCACAAAGCGCGCACCAGGGGTATTCAGTTCACATGACTACTGCCACTACTGCGTCGATGTGTCAACACAGCAGCAGAAGGCCTTTAATGCAGAGCGTGTCGTCTGCAAGCGAAAAAGCGTATGGTGCAACTCGACGATCCGTGTGCAGGCGAATTGCCATGTAAGGCGTCTCTATCTCTCGCTGCTTTCTTCTGCCCCTCTTTAGCCGCGTGATGAGAGAGCCATTAACAACTGTTACGGTGCTCCAACGTTTGTGGCCGCCACTTTCATGCAATAAACATCGCCTCCGAGATCCGGTGATTGTAGCGTTTCTAGTTACGGCTCCCAGATGGGGCGACAGTCTGCTAACCTCCTCCAATTTGGCCGTCGGCTTGTCCAGATTTCGGAACACAGTTTGGCAACTGGTATGATTGAAGAACTTTGGGTAAACAGTGGTAGGCACCGGCGATATAACCAGGGCTTGTGTCGACGTCGCGGAGCGGAGGCCCCGCCCACCGCTTGCCGCGGCCCCGCACGGTCGCGCCACCGCCGCCGGCGAAGCGCGTGCGAAAGCTGCCTCCGAGCACGGGGCGTCGGAGCGCCGACGGGTGTTTACAACAGTTTTCGAGGGGCAGCCGCGTGAGATGAAGTCGCGTTAGCTCTGTAGGAAGCATTCGATGAATGTAGAAAAGAATGTGCTGACGACCAGCTATGACAAGATGTGAGAAATTGATTGAAAGGATAAGCACCTTGCAACATGATGCGAACGATCGCGAGCTATCATGTCGGCATCGCTTCATGCGTATGCTTTAATTCGGTAACTAGCGCAAGGATGAACCACTTGCAACAGTGAGACTTGTTTAAATACGACTTGAAGATGCCTCAGCTAAAATACTGTTTCGGACTAAAGCCTCTAATCCCTACACGAAATCCTTGCGCAAAAACAAATGTAACTCAAGCATGCGATATTGGTGACGCTAGAACCTATGTAAATACGGCTGTGATAACGCACACACACAAAAATGCAATGACGCGCCAAGGACAAGGCTCTCAAATAACTGACAGCAAGGCGCATAACCGCGGCTTGCGGCTCTGCGCATACGCTCAGTTCCGATCGTGACGGCGTGAAGTCCTGTGACGACGCGGCACATTTCAAGCGTGTAGTTCATTCGAGCAGTCTGACAATCGAAAAAAAAAAAAATTAAAGCGCATCGTAACCACTACAGCATTGCCAAAGACACTTCTCGTGTGTATGCTATCGCAGCCCCAAGCAATTTGCAAAAGCGTCGCTGTAATCGGCCTTTCGCTCACGGCTACGTGAATTAAGCTCTTATATATTTGTTTCATTTGAGTGATTGAAATTCGTATGACGTATGTATAGCTTCCCCACTTCGATAATACACGGCGACCGCGATTACTTCTACACATCGAGCTAAGCTAACGTCGTGCGCGCTTTGCGGTAAGCGTCATCGCTCTGTGTCCGCACTTTGTTTATGCCAAGAAATTTGGTGTCGAGCATTACACTTGCCAAACTTGCGACAATGCTATTTCTCTCAAATGAAACAAGCCGCACTAATGCCAAATAATTACCCATACGCTTAACCGTGACGAAAATGTTTGGCGCATAACCGATGCGCCAAACAACCGGCATTACAGGTTCGTCCCTTTCCTTAAGACAGACATAAGCAGGAAACCGATAAAAACCTATCGCACATATCTTGTGCGTTGCTGAGCAACTAACCCACGGCGCAGGTGATCGGTAAACACTTTTTTCTTCATTTCACGGCGGTGAGAAGCGCACGCACCAGCGAAAACACAGCGGCTGCTACGGTAGGCGCGCCGGCGGTTGCCTACCATGCGAAACCAAAACTCCCGACGACAGCGCCACCGCATCTTCGTGACGTAGGCCGGGTGGAATAGGTCTATAGGTACAGTTTCCCTTCTTTTTTGTTCCGTGCAGAGAATTTTCACTTTTTCAGGGAATTTTCGACCGTCGCTTTGGACGAAAGGGAAAAAGGGAATCTTCGCAATATTGCAGGGAATTTTGGAGGTGAAGACATATCGTTATAATGTTCGAAACACTTCTGTTACGGGGCACTTTCGGTTCGTACTCGGTTGGCAGTTTTCGGTTTCTCCAATCGTTCCCGGCACATGTAGCACGCAAAATCATAGCATTTAAGATTCGTTCCTTTTTTTTTTATTGATATGATGTTAGATGTTGGCGCACAAATAAGGCGCCGGCTACTCCTTGGCTCCTGGGTTGGTCTGTACAACATGTATGATTGCTAAGCAGTATGCGAAGCAATCTGGCATAATCACAAGAACAGTGGTTTCGTCAGAACAGTAACGAAGAAACATGCACAACGTATACGAATATAAGTTCAAACACATATGGCAGTACTTTCGAGTAAAAGTCCCTAATAAATAAATAAGAATGTCACTGGCACAGAAACGTCCATAGTCAGTCACAGGCACAAAAACTTCCATAGTCAGTCACAGGCACGTGATCGTGTAAAGATTCATAGATTTTCGTTCCTGTTACACGAAGCGTCTTTTCGTTTACTCGGGGCGGTAGGCTCGAAATCCACATATGCGCTATGTAATTACATCACATGAGCTCCAAGATTGTCGATCGCCATCGTAGCACACCCTAGTAAAAGCCACCATTCTTTCACAAAAAGTTGGCAACTATGTGTGCGACAAGCCAGAAGCTTTCAGCAACAAAAAGAATAATAATAGCACACTTTTCATTTTATACAACTGCCGTGTGTACACAAACGAGTATGTACGGCATTTCTTCTGCATCACATACGCCTTAAAGTCCGCTCGAAAGTAACTTCCGCGTGGTATGAAAAGAAAATCTCGGAGGCAATGCTTTGAGTTGCGCAGGAGCAAGTGCGAAAAGAGAGAACGATAGCAAGAGCCGGAAACACGCCAAACACGCATATAGACCTATTCCATGTTGGTAAACAGTGGTAGGCACCGGCGATATAACAGGGGCTTGTGTCGACGTCGCGGCGCGGAGGCCCCGCCCACCGCTTGCCGCGGCCCCGCACGGTCGCGCCACCGCCGCCGGCGAAGCGTGTGCGAAAGCTGCCTCCGAGCACGGGGCGTCGCCGACGGCGTGTTTACAACAGTTTGCGAGGGGCAGCCGCGTGAGATGAAGTCGCGTTAGCGCTGTAGGAAGCGTTCAATGAATATAGAAAAGAATGTGCCGACGCCCAACTATGACAAGATGTGAGAAACTGATTGAAAGGATAAGCACCTTGCCACATGATGCGAATGATCGCGAGCTATCACGTCGGCATCGTTTCATGCGTATGCTTTAATTCGGTAACTAGCGCAAGGATGAACCACTTGCAACAGCGAGACTTGTTTAAATACGACTTGAAGATGCCTCAGCTAAAATACTGTTTCGGACTAAAGCCTCTAATCCCTACACGAAATCCTTGCGCAAAAACAAATGTAACGGAATAGGTACTCAAGCATGCGATATTGGTGACGCTCTAACCTATGTAAATACGGCTGTGATAACGCACACACACAAGAAAAAACAATAACGTGCCAAGGACAAGGCTCTCAAATAACCGCCAGCAGGGCGCATAACCGCGGCTTGCGGCTCCTGCCCATACGCTCAGTTCCGATCGTGAAGGCGTGAATTCCTGTAACGACGCGGCAAATTCCAAGCGTGTAGTTAATAATTCGAGCAGTCTGGCAATCGAAAAAAAGAAAAGAACAATTTAAAGCGCATCATAACCACTACAGCATTGCCAAAGACACTTCTCGTGTGTATGCTATCGCAGCCGCAAGCTATTTGCAAAAGCGTCGCTGTAATCGTCCTTTCGCTCACGGCTACGTGAATTAAGCTCTTATATATTTGTCTCATTTGAGTGAATGAAATTCTTATGACGTATTTAGCTTCCCCACTTCACTAATACACGGCGACCGCGATTACTTCTACACATCGAGCTAAGCTAACGTCGTGTGCGCTTTGCAGTAAGCGTGATCGCTCTGTGTCCGCACTTTGTTTATGCCAAGAAACATGGTGTCGATCATTACACTTGACAAACTTGTGACAATGCTATTTCTTTCAAATGAAACAAGCCGCACTAACGCTAAATAATTACACACATGCTTAGTCGTGACGAAAATGTTTGGCGCATAACCGATGCGCCAAACAGCCGGCATTACAGGTTCGTCCCTTTCCTTAAGACAGAAATAAGCAGGAAACCGATAAAAACCTATCGCACATATCTTGCGCGTTGCTGAGCAACTAACCCACGGCGCAGGTCATCGGTGAACAATTTTTTCTTCATTTCACGGCGGTGAGAAGCGCACGCACCAGCGAAAACGCAGCGGCTGCTACGGTAGGCGCGCCGGCGGATGCCTACCATGCGAAACCAAAACTCCCGACGACAGCGCCACCGCATCTGCGTGACGTAGGCCCGGTGGAATAGGTCTATAGACGATTTTCCGCAGCTAGTTTCTCTAAGCAAACTAGATGGCGCCACCGCACCGAAGCACCATATGGCCTTCCCCTCGGCGGCGCGTTCATGATGTGGCGTGTGGCGTCCGTTGCCCTGGCCTACGGCGAGAAGCGGGCGGCCGTCGGCGACGGTGAAGAGGAAGTAGAAAGGGGAAGGCCATTAGATCACGTGTTCAAACATGGCAGCGCCCGTTCGCCGCTGCGGAAAAGCGTCTATAGACCTATTCCATGTTGGTAAACAGTGGTAGGCACCGGCGATATAACCGGGGCTTGTGTCGACGTCGCGGCGCGGAGGCCCCGCCCACCGCTTGCCGCGGCCCTGCACGGTCGCGCCACCGCCGCCGGCGAAGCGTGTGCGAAAGCTGCCTCCGAGCACGGGGCGTCGGAGCGGCGACGGCGTGTTTACAACAGTTTGCGAGGGGCAGCCGCGTGAGATGAAGTTGCGTTAGCTCTGTAGGAAGCATTCAATGAATGTAGAAAAGAATGTGCCGACACCCAGCTATGACAAGATGTGAGAAACTGATTGAAAGGAGAAGCACCTTGCCACATGATGCGAATGATCGCGAGCTATCGTGTCGGCATCGCTTCATGCGTATGCTTTAATTCGGTTACTAGCGCAAGGATGAACCACTTGCCACAGCGAGAGTTGTTTAAATGCGACTTAAACATGCCTCAGCTAAAATACTGTTTCGGACCTAAAGCCTCTAATCCCTACACGAAATTCTTGCGCAAAGACAAGTGTAACGGAATAGGTACTCAAGCATGCGATATTGGTGACGCTATAACCTATGTAAATACGGCTGTGACAACGCACACACAAAAAAAGCAATAACGTGCCAAGGACAAGGCTCTCAACCGCCAGCAAGGCGCATAACCGCGGCTTGCGGCTCTGCCTATACGCTCAGTTCCGATCGTGAAGGCGTGAAGTCCTTTAACGACGCGG
This sequence comes from Hyalomma asiaticum, assembly GCA_013339685.2. Taxonomy (NCBI): domain Eukaryota; kingdom Metazoa; phylum Arthropoda; class Arachnida; order Ixodida; family Ixodidae; genus Hyalomma; species Hyalomma asiaticum. Next base: position 46,853,178 of record CM023481.1, on the reverse strand, counting down.
CAAATTTGAAGCGTGTAGTTCATTCGAGCAGTCTGACAATCTAAAAAAAAAATTTAAAGCGCATAACCAGTACAGCATTGCCAAAGACACTTCTCGTGTGTACGCTATCGCAGCCGCAAGCAATTTGCAGAAGCGTCGCTGTAATCGGCCTTTCGCTCACGGCTACGTGAATTAAGCTCATATATATTTGTTTCATTTGAGTGAATGAAATTCGTATGACCTGTGTATAGCTTCCGCACTTCAATAATACACAGCGACCGCGATTACTTCTACATATCGAGCTAAGTTAACGTCGTGCGCGCTTTGCAGTAAGCGTCATCGCTCTGTGTCGGCACTTTGTTTATGCCAAGAAACTTGGTGCCGAGCATTACACTTGACAAGCTTGTGACAATGCTATTTCTCTCAAATGAAACAAGCCGCACTAACGCTAAATAATTACACATATGCTTAGTCGTGACGAAAATGTTTGGCGCATAACCGATGAGCCAAACAGCCGGCATTACAGGTCCGTCCTTTCCTTAAGACAAACATAAGCAGGAAACCGATAAAAACCTATCGCACATATCTTGTGCGTTGCTGAGCAACGAACCCATGGCGCAGGTCATCGGTGAACACTTTTTTCTTCATTTCAAGGCGGTGAGAAGCGCCCGCACCAGCGAAACGCAGCGGCTGCTACGGTAGGCGCGCCGGCGGATGCCTACCATGCGAAACCAAAACTCCCGACGACAGCGCCACCGCATCTTTGTGACGTAGGCCCGGTGGAATACGGCCGCTCGATAAAAACGCACGTGGTGCGGCCTGCGACGTCGCCCGAAACCGGCGTGACGAGCCTAGTTCTCCGCGCCGGCGCAGCGTCGCCACTGCTACGGGACAAGCGCGCGCGGGAGGAGCCGCTGGTTCTCAATGTTTCGCGCAGCGGCGCGCCGAGAGTTTACATTTTATTCACGCAAGACTGTGTATTGCTTTGTCGAAATAAGATCTCTGCGCTGCCTGCAAGAACATACACGGGCATTGGCCCGCTAATGGACTCGCACGAGCCCGAACCGCGCACTTTTGCCGCAGGTTTCGACATGCGATCACCGTTCAGTATAACTGGCCAGTTCTTTATCGCTTGCTTGACTACTTGCTTCGCTTGATGCGCTTGTTTGTTTAAATAAGAACCTATTATCACCAGATGCACTAACCCTAAAGACAACTGCGGCCGATGCCACGGCGGCTATTGCCACCCTGAGGACAGCACCGCTGCGTCCCGACGTGAATCCATTCGACGTCCTGGCTGATCCTGAGACGCCCAACGATGGGAAAGGCAAGTGTGACAATTTACTTGTCTCTAACGTACTCATTCTACCAACATCCAAGCATGGACAGAAACGTGCTCGGGGAACGCTGTCCGCGTCGGCTGCAACGGCAGCAGCTAAAAACAAGCCCGTGTTCCGCCATAACGTCCCGCGTTGTGGTGGCAACGACCAAGCAGATTTTAACAAGTATGACTCAGACTCGGATGCTGCTCACGATGATGACAGCGATCAAGGAGGCTGGCAGAAAGTTTCTCATAAACGCCGCGGATCGAAGGGAAACAGGCGAACGCGCGTGAGCAACGCCGCCCTTACTACGCACACACTGATACTAAAGCCTCAAGAGCCGTGCAGAATCATGGATTAAAACTTCATTGTGCTGAATGAAGCCATCTGGAATCATATTATCACCTCCCCTTCAACGCACAGAAGGGAAGAAAATCCGAATATTGTGATCCGATACTTGGACAAGAGCAATCAAATCGCGGTTGACACCGATGATCGTGAAACACGAGACGCCCTCCTGACTTTAATGCAGCTTCCAATAAATGGCAAGTCAACGCGATTTCAAGCGTACGAGGCATTACAAAGGGATCAAATCCGCGGTGTGATCCACAATGCAGGGGGAATGACTTCGGAACAGCTCATGATGAACCTGCACTGCCGAGCGTGCGATATCATCAGCGCTCGCCCAATTGGTGCGAGAGGCACTGCTGTAGTCACCTTTAAAGGGACAAGGCTTCCGTACAAAATTGGGCTTAAGTCTTTTACTATAAGAGTTTACCCTTTCAAGTCACAGGTGTATGCTTGTGAGACGTGCCACAAATTAGGGCACGGGAAACAGCAATGTCCCAACTTCAAAAACCCACGTTGTTCCGTGTGTGGTAGAAAACAACATGACAGCGATGAAGCCTGTCCAAACAAGGTACCGAAATGCCGTAACTGCGGTGGTCAGCACCTCGCAACTACGCGAGACTGCCCAGAACGTGTAAAAATCAACCAGCAGCTTCGCACAAAGTTTACGAGCCGCATGTTCAGGAGCGCCCTCAAAAAGCAGCTACCTTAAGGCACAGTTTTTACACAGGACCCCGCAGTGCCCCATCAACCGAAAATGCACCTGGGCATTTTGACCACGATAAACAAACCCTTGCTAATGTCGTCAAGACCTCTTAGCAGTCATGCCGCGCTTGACGCGAAAGCGAGCTATATGCCGAAACTGCAGAGCAGACTGCACCAACCGCACCCTTACCAAACAAGGGGACGCGGGTTCAAATTCCAGTTGCCGCAGTCGTCAATCCCACTCTAAATGTTGATGCTACCAAACAGATGCACAATAACCAGCAGGCACCTCAATCGACGCTTGAGCCGCAGCCCGATTACGAAGCGCTCTTCTCCGCTCGTCTCATGCAATTGGAGCACATCATGGCGAAAGTGCAGACTATGATTGAGAGAGCTATTGAAACATGCATCCGCACAGTCATGGAGAGGTTAACGCTCAATGGAGCGCTCTCTTTTGGAGGTGTCGCCACTACCTCGACAATAAGCACACCTGCTTTACTGTCTGCTCCGACAGTACCGACGCAGTCTACTCATGTGCAGCATGGCTCAGCTCCTCAATTGCGGTAATGACCGAAGTCGCGGTCGGGATGACGGGGGAGACATCCCGACCGTGATTCAGTGGAATTGTCGCTCGATCAAAAAGAAAAAAGCAGACATGATCTTACGATGGGGGCTATCGCATAACATTAAAAAACCCGCCGTTCTCGCTTTGCAAGAGGTGAACTGTCCCACTACGCGCTTACCAGGTTACGACGGCTATGGCTTCTCCGAAGACACTGACACATCTGCATGTGCAGTGGTGTACGTGGATAGGAAACTCAACCACACGCAGCTTGACACTAAGCCTTGGTGTTCAGGAAATGCCAGCGTCACGGGATGTCGCATTCAGCTCACACCCGAAAGAACGATCCTGGTGTTTTCGGTGTATATGAATCCAGAAAGCACACGAAAGCAGGCCAAACGTAGCGTGGCAGATTTCAGCTACATTCAGCATTTCCAAAGGATCTACCCAAAGGACACAATTCTAGTCTGTGGAGATTTTAATGCACAACATGTGGCGTGGAACTATAAGAAGTGCAGCCCACGTGGTCGTCGTCTAATGGAAGATTTCGATCGTTACGGACTAACCCTCCTGAATCTACCGGAGGCCCATACTAGGCTCGGACAGGACGCAAGGCAAGCAGACACAACGCCCGACTTGACGTGGTCCTCGAAACCCAGAACATGCCACAGGAAGCTTCTTGAGGATCCTCTAGGCAGCGACCATCTTCCAATTGCCATCACAGTGAAGAACAATGGGGTGTCGTGCCGCAACTCATCTCACAAGCGAGAGTGCCTTATTACGCACTGGGATGAGTATCGCACGCAACTACAAGAAACCGCTTCAATTACCGACCTTGACTCTCTAACGAAGGCTATGAGGCATGCTAAGCACGTAGCAACAAAGACGCTGCGGATAGCTGAAGATCACCCAGACCCTGACAGGCACCTCCTGCATTTATGGAACCGCAGGCTTCGTCTCTTGTCAAAATATCGCGCGAAGGGACGCCCGCAAACTCTACGAAGCCAATTGCTGTCAGTACAAAAAGAAATTGAGAAGTATACTAGCCAGCTAGCCTCTGAGCAGTGGATGGAAATGTGCGAGCAGATCAATGGGTCAACAAATTCAAGCAAAGCGTGGGGTATTTTGAGGTCCCTTCTGGGCCGGCGCAAGACATCCGACGGCGCCCCACGTGTTGCGCTAAAGGAAGGCATCACCAATGCAGAACTCGCAGAAAAAGCAGCAGACGTCTTTTTCCCACAGACGAATTGTGCCACGGACAGAACCTATGCGAGGGATGACGCTCCAAGAGAAGACGACGATTTAAACCAACCTTTCACGGTTACCGAATTCGAAGACGCCTTAAGCAGAATGAACACACGTGGTGCGCCAGGAGCTGATGAAATTACGGTAGCACACATAAAAAACCTCACAGCAAGATGTAAAATCGCACTTCTAGCGGAGATTAACCATATATGGAAAGATGGAAATCTTCCAGCGGATTGGCGCCATTCCATTGTCAAGCCTATTCCGAAACCGAACAAGTCGCCGAACTGTCTCAATAACTTGAGACCGGTTTCTCTCACGTCATGCTTGTGCAAGCTTATGGAGAGCATGGTCAACGCAAGATTAATATGGTGGTTAGAAAAAAATAGCCTTCTGCCGCACACACAATACGGATTCAGACTTGGTCTTTCCACTCAAGATATTATGCTTCGCCTAAAGGAGAACGTGCTAGACACGTTGTCTTTATGCCCTCGCATCGTCGTTGGGGTAGACGTCCGAAAGGCGTTCGACAGCCTTCCCCACTCTTCCATCATGCAAGCTGCACGCGAAATGGGCATCAGGGGTCACATGTACCGCTTTCCTAGAAGACAGAACGTTTCAGGTTCAAGTTGGCAACGAGCGCAGCTCTTATCGTCACAACCGGGTTGGCGTTCCGCAGGGAGCCGTAATCTCCCCCACATTATTCAATCTGGTTCTAGCTGCTCTTCCTCCAAGGCTGGAGAAAATTGAGGGTATTGAGCACGCTATTTATGCCGACGATGTGACACTATGGACTACAAAGGGCTCCCTCGGACAGCAAGAGGAGGCGCTGCAAAATGCGCTAAATACCATCGATAACTTTACCAGAGGGATTGGCCTCACGCTAGCCCCAGAAAAAACCGAGTTTGTAGTCATTCATGGAGGCAGAAGGTCAAAGGCGAAAGACGGCGAAAAGGCCAGCGTCAATCTCTCCTTCGGTCGGGCACCAGTTCTCAGGAAGCGTGTCATCCGCATACTCGGAATGTTCTTGGACGAGCAGTGCATATCCACAACATGGTTTAATAAAACTGTAAAAACTACAAAACAGGTCACTCAAGTTCTGCAAAGGATCGCCAAATGCACGAGGGGCGTGCGAGAGGAAGAAATGAAGCACTTCGTGCAGGCATTCATACATTCTCGTATTATGTATGGCGCCTTCTATCACCCCATCACCCGAACACAGCTGCAGTCCCTAGAGCGTCTCAGTAACGAGGCCAGGAGAGTCATCACAGGGTTGCCAAAGTACACGCCCCTCCCTGCATTGAAAAGCTGCTCTGCTTTGGGAGACATTGCTGACCTTATGTCTATGCACGAGGTGACGCAGGTCACAAGACTTCAGCCTACGCATGCAGGGAGAGCGACCTTGTCTAAAATCGGGCATGACGTATCTCATCTTCCTGTGCTACCGCACATATCTCCCCCTTGGGAGCACATACAAATTGCAGACCCCAGACCTCTGCCGAAGAACATGGGAAACGAACATTCAGCAAGGAGGCAGGCCCACGCCCGAAGCCACGAGAAATACACGCAGGAGGTACGCAGTGGAAGCCACCCCCATAGCTCCTGTCAAATAGTGTACGTGGACGCATCCATCGGGCAACAAGAACAACCACCGATGTTCGCTACGGCATGGACCAACCTAGAGGCCACCGAAAGGGGGACCAAACTGCATGTAGTGCCTAACGTTGTTCATACATCTACGGCGGAACTATATGCTATTTTAGATTTTGCCAAACATGCTGATTCCACCATTCAGACCTTACCACGTGACAAGAAAATTCACTACAGAGTATTTACTGACTCCCAAGAGGCATTTCGCGCTTGCAAGCGCACTCGCACTACCACTCCTGTTGTTCAACAACTGCGTTTCTACGTGCGTCGTCTGCGGGAACAAGGACATGATTTGCATTTGCATTGGATTCCGGGCCACACGGGTATACCAGGAAATGAACGGGCACATCGACTGGCGCGCGCAATGCTATTATCCGCGCAGTCGAAACCACCCGAACACATATTGCGCAACGCACCAGAAGAAATTGAACAACACAGCGATTGGTACGATCCCATGGAAGCAATAGCCCAAGCAAAGTGCTACCGGCGAAGCTATCTTCTCGATGTATCTAACCCATTGGATATACCTCCACTTCCTTCAAGCGCTGATACCCGCCGGCAACAGGTACTGTTGCGGCAGGTACAGACGGGAACTCTCCTTACCCCCTTCCTCGTGCAGCGTTTTCGCAGAGATCGAGACCTGGGCACCCCGAATATTGGCATCTGCGGCCACTGCAACACCCGAGCGGACCTGGCGCACCTTATCTGGGACTGCCCGCTGTATTCTGGAACCAGGCAACGGGTCATTGCTGCAATCCCACCGGAATGGCGCCCGACTTCATTCCAGGCCTGGGCACAACCCGGGCGCATCACCGGCGCCGCCGCCAACGAGCTATGGCGGTCGCTGCTCGAGTACCTGGACGATCCCAAGGCTCCAGCTGTTGGCACCAGGCTCCGTCTTGGGCGTGACAGCCAGAACGTTAACTCGAGAGACGCTCATTAGGACTGCATTTTTTGTGCCCCCTTTTTTCTTTTTGTTTTCGTTTTTTTTCTCTTTTATTTAATCCCGTCTCTCCCCCTACATTCACCGCAGCCCTCAAAGGGCATAAAATGTGAATAAAGACGTGTCAACAACAACACGGGCATTGGCCCGCTAATGGACTCGCACGAGCCCGAACCGCGCACTTTTGCCGCAGGTTTCGACATGCGATCACCGTTCAGTATAACTGGCCAGTTCTTTATCGCTTGCTTGACTACTTGCTTCGCTTGATGCGCTTGTTTGTTTAAATAAGAACCTATTATTATTATTATTATTATTATTATTATTATTATTGTTATTATTATTATTAACCGAAATTCCTTACAGGCCCATCGAAGGGCATTGAGTAAGGGGGGCATCCGAATATACAAAACAGAAAAATACACAAATAACAAAAAAGAAAGAAACAAGACAAATATTACTAACAGTAAGGTGCAACAACGTTATACAATGCTAAAGCGCAGCGAACTTAATTTATCACGGAATGTTTCATGGTTAGCAATGGATACAATGTCATCACGAAGACCATTCCAGTTTGCAATGGCTCGGTAGTGGTGATGAGTTAAATGCCTATGTGTGACCATGCATTTCCATGAAACTACATTCGTTGTGAATGCGTCGAGACGTGCGTAGTGGAGTATGAAGCGGCAAACGGTGAAATTCGTTGCTGTAAATGTACCTGTGAAATAAATACAACAGATCAATGGCGCGGCGTTCTTTTATAGTGGCTGAAATGCAAGATCTTGTTTTATTAGACGTTCTTATAAATGCGTGCATACGACTTACTGGATTGGCAAATAATGTTCTTATAGGGTGTTTTAGTTCCAGCTTTTTATAAATATGAGGCAGACATCTACAACTAAACGAACATTCAGCCGCTTTTTGGACGTGTCTGCATTTCTATGTAGGAACGTTGTTGGGAAGAACTAGATGGGAGTGAATAGCATATAGTTGCAATGGTAGGAGAAAGAAAAAGGTCTAGGCAGGCGGTGTCAGGCTCATTTCTTTATTTACAAGTTACAATGCATGTACATCCACGGAAAAGCGACTCCTTGCATCAAAGCTGTACCACCTTCCGTGACAGAGGCTTGTAAGCGAGTTTGAAGCGCTCAGGAGTTGCGTTCAGGTCTCCGGCCCAGTTTGCCGCAACAGTTTGCTCAGAAACACCTCACAGGTCTCCTCCGTGTGGCTTTGGTCATCCCTGCCACACGTCAGTTCCCGACATTTCACACATTGTCGTCGAAGTGTTGATGCCAAGCGCCGGAACAGCCGTCAGAACAGCCGTTGGAAGCAATAGATTGAGCTTCGTGGACCTCTCTTTATAGTCCCCGTCAGTGAAGTGACGTGAGTACGCCAGCGACCTGTCATTTGGCTCCCGCACGCTTCCTTTTCCAGTTATTCCCTGTCCATAAATGCTTTTAGCCATACTTTACGGCGATTTACGTCGCACGGAAACTCGTGGTACCAAATCTGAGGGTCCTTCCTTGCGTTTGTGCCACGCAGCGGCGCGCAACAGTCGCGCGGCATAACGCCTCGCACAACCAAAATTATAGGAGGCACACAATACGAGAAGCACCTCGACACGTTGCAGTCACAGCGAGTGCGAATGAGGTGCAGAATTTCATCGACACACGCAGGAAACTCGTCCTGCACCGATTCCCAGAGCGACCCGCGCGGCGAGAGCCGGGAGAGTTGTCCCGTAGCAGTGGCGCCCTCTCCGAAAAAACGGCGAAAAATGTCAACTTTCCTCTCACAGCTGCGCTTTTGTTCGCCACGCGACGTAGCAGGCCGCACCTCGCGCGTTGCTAATCGAGCGCCCGTGCTATAGGTCTGTTCGATTCAGAAAAGGTGCACGGAACCACGCACAAAAAGGTGCAGGTGGTGTCGGCACCCGGTGCAGCAGTTCCCAGCACCCATATTCGCGGTGCAGATGGAGCTCCGTCCCCGCCGCCCAAATGTGTGAATCAAACGTTGAGGTGCAGGCCTGTCGTCTGCTGGGCCAGCTCGAGGAGTTATTGTTTCAAGCAGCCTGCTTGTGCTCGCTACAACTATGGATGGTGATATGCTACAACAAAACCTGCGTGCGGGCGCGCGAAACAAGACGTGATATTTATATTATGCGCATCCACGCATTTGCCGACACGAACGACGCGATACAATCTGCACCCTACCACTTGTCAAAAGAAAAAGTGAACGTGAAAACAAGCCGTCATCGTGCACGTGTTCAGAGAAAAATGTCAAACATTTATCACTTTCACAGAATTACTTCCTGTGATTTCGCCGCGGCAAACATCCTAACCATCTCCATTAGGCTAGCCGACGCCGTCGTCTGCATGCATCGCCTGACGGGCTAGAGAGGCTGCACCAAAACGCTGCACCCACAAGCTGGGAGGTGCAAAGGTGCACGGCACCGTGGCGGCACCTTAGCTGCACCCTGCCACAATCGAGGACGGAGGTGCAGTGGGCGCCGCTGTACCGCGAGGAATCGAGGGCGGTGGTGCAGCGCACCGCGAAAAGGTGCAGAAGGTGCAGGGAACCTTGGCTGAATCGAATAGACCGTGCAACGAAAATAATGGTAGCGGCGGCGTCGTGAACTAAAATATACGACCGAGAGATGGCGCTGCGCAAGATATCATGATCACCCTACAGGAAGCCTTGGGTTTTAGGGCGAACAACGGGAAGCTGAACATAGCCGCGATTGAAATAAGTAAGAGACGGTTAGAATACTGGTGGCAGAAAACTAGAGAGAACGGACAAAAATAATTATAGAGAAAAATGAGGACTTTCTGCCATAAGGGGCAGGGAACTGGGCTATGAATTTCCGTTTTTTTTTCTATAGTATGATCGATTTGATTGAAGTAAACTTAAAAGGCATGAGGAAAATTTAAAGAGAGAAAAAAAAGTTCTTAAATCTTCTTACGAGCCTGGTGGCGCACATGTCACCGCCCCGCTACAAAGGGGACGCTAATAGCATCCATCCATCCATCCATCCATGATAAAACCCCTTAATGTTGGAAAGTAACGACACTCTTTGAACCACGCCGCGACACCCTCGCCCGAGCCGTCAACCTCCTCGTTTTCTCCCCCTCGTTCGCGGAGCCAGCGCATCCGCAACGCTGAGTGGCTGCGGCGCGCAATCAGGTGACCGTGACGTCACGAAAGCGAGACACAACCTGTTTTCGCGCGCTTCTAGTTTCCCTCGCCCGCCATGCGCCTCCCCAGCGGTGGTCGCCCTGCGGCTCCTAACGTGCGTTTCGCAAGTGTTTCCGCCTTTCTGTGGTGGCGTGAAGTTCGTTTGCTGTGGAAATCTCTTGCTTCCATTTGTTTCAATGCAGCAGTAAGCCAGAGAAAGGGCTAGCATGATTTTTGATCCTCCGAGGACAACTGAATAATGTGCGCCGGAAGCAGTAGCTCCAGAACGTCGGGGAAAACCATGTCCCCCTTCTAAGCACACATTTCCGTGCGAGTTGACTGTTACAGTTTTCTTTAAGACATTGGTGAAGTTTCATGGAAATTTCAATGTACCTTGCATACCCGGGCTCTTCGTTCAGTGCAGTAGAGAACGCCTATATGCTCTGTTGACTTCGTGTATTGGACCGTGTTCTCGTGCGTGCGCTAGTTTTCAAATGATGTAATTCATAAGTTAAAGGGGTCGTGAAACGTTTTCTGAACATTTTCTACTAAATGCATATTCGGGATCCTGACCCTCCAATCAACAATATGCATTGTTCCGTTGCACCGTGTGCGTTGATTTGGAGCGATAAAAAACGCGGTTTCGGTTTCACTGCGCGCGTTCCCCTCAACTCTGCAGATCACGTCATCTTAGTAGCCGTCATACCTCCGAGATTGGCGCGCCCTCGGAGGCCATGGGAAAACAAATCGTGCTGCCGCTTTTCTTCCGAATGGTGGCACCGCACGGTTTCCAAGTATTTTCTTCCTTTCTAGCTTTCAAGTAAATCGATTCCTTTAGAGCAAACGCGAGTTCACTGTGCCTTTGAACTTAAAAATATCTTAATTCAACGTCACCAAATAGTACCACGCCGGCCGGTAGTGTCGCATAGTCGTTTCGGGAGCGCAAGAAAGCTGAGATTTAAAACGGGTGTTGTTAAATGTGCACTGAATATTTCGCCGAAATATTTCGGAATCGGCTTGTCGAATGCGTATTGAAGCAGTGAAAATTACAAACCGGCATATCCAAATTCTTTTCACGACCCCTTTAAGGCCCTGTAACTCCTGCATCGTAATTGTGCGCGTGTGTGCGCGCGTGTTTGTGCGTGTGTATATGTATGTGTGAGCTTGCGATAGCGTGTGTGAACGCGTCTGTATGTGTGCGCGTGTTCGCGCACGTCATGTGTGCATGTATATGTGCGTGAGTTTGTGCGTACATGTTCGCATGTATGTGTCCGTGCGTGCGCGTTCGCGCGTGCATAATGTATATGCACGTATGTATGTATACGCGTGCTTTTATTGTGTGTGTGTCTGCGTATGTATGTGTGTATCTATGTATGCATGTATTTGCGCGTGGTGGTATCTGCGCACGTGCGTATGTATGTATCTATGTGCGAGCGTGTGTACGTATGTGTTTGTCGCATGTGTGTTGATATATGCGTGTGTGCATGTGCGTGTCGCATGTGTGTTGATAATGCGTGTGTATGTATGTGCTAGTCGCATGTGTGTGTTGTATATAAGTTTCAGTTTCAGTTTCTGTTGCCCTTACATGTCGCCAGTGGCGCCACTGTTGTGTATATATATATGCCTCTGAATAAAGGGCAGGCATTATTCCGTTGTGGCAGTGACTGTGTTTGTGGTTCTTCTGCGGCTGCCGCCGCAACACAACAATGGCGACGAGGATGGGATCTTTTCGAGGGGCGTAACCGCGCACAATTTTTTTGCCATGAGCTGTATCGGGCTCGCTCCGCCGCCCCCATTCCTGCCTGTACCCGGCCGCCCTCCTGTTCCCTGGCCGCAATGGCACCAGATGTTCGAGAACTTCCTACTGGCATCAGGAGCGTCCGACTTCAAGCCCGAACGTCGCAAGGCCCTCCTGATACACAGCCTCGGCGTTGAGGGTCAACGTGTCTTCTCCAGTCTACTGCTTACATCAGGTCCGTTCGATTTACCATGCACGGCGTGAACTAGTTCTAGGGAGTTCAGACGAAAGTGCTGTCGGTGCTGCCCTCATGCAGCGCCAGTTCAGCAAGTGCAGGCCTAGCGTGACACTAGCACCTGGCTAAAACGAATGCCGTCGTGCAGGTTAGTGCAAGCCTTTTGCTACTGTTCCGCACTTCGCACCTGTTCGCGTTGATCCATCTGCTGTTCCTTGCCTGCACGCTTTTGAGAGGTGTTGGGTCTGGCTAATTGCGCTGGAGCTATGAATTGCGTTGCACCATCTGCAGCCATTGTTCGAACAAATGTCCAACTGATGGACTCCGACAGCGAAGACGAAGAGTTCGACGATGTCGTCACAGTCCTGGCTCTCAGACTAACTAGGATACAACGCAACAGAATTCCGAGGTACTTTGAGGAGGTCTTGGCGGACGTGGCTCCCGTCTTCATTCATGATCGACGTCAATGTCGTCAGGACGCCGCTGATTGACACGCGTATGTCGTCTGCTGCCACGGCTGCAAATGGTTCTGAACGAACAGCACTAGCTCTCACGTCAGTACAGGTAGTGCAGGGATCTGTCTGAACTAACCCTGCACGATATCTACACTCGTTTAAAACGAACGGCTAAGTTCAGAGGGCGCCATCTTGCACTCCCAAAACGAATGGTCGAGTGCGGCACCACATGAACTAGTTCCAGCAGTGCAGGTAAATCGAACGGACCTATCGGCTGCCTCCCAAAGCGGTGAGTCAACCCGCGAGTCAACTGCCGGCGGTAAACGTAGTGCGGATAGCGGGGACGCCGCTCAGCCTTCAGTTTACGACGAAGCTATCGAAACCTTAAAGCAGCATTTCACAAGCACAAGCAATGTCGTCGCAGAGAGGCATCGGTTTCGCCGTCGTATTCAGCAACCGGGGGAATCTGTACAGGAGTATGTTGCTGCATTACGTGCGCTCGCCGTAGCATGTTCTTTTGCGTCTCTGGAAGACTCCCTTCGTGACCAGTTCGTGGAAGGGGTCGCGTCACAGCACCTTCGCGAACGCCTTCTTCTTGAGGGCTCGACCCTCTCCTTCTGCCGAGCAGTGGCATTAGCTTCACAAGTCGAACAGGCCAATGAGGACATTCGAGAATTTGCTTCCGGCAATGTGCAGCGCATATCAGAGCACTCTCGCTTGGCGTTAAACCACTATAGATCCACTGGAACCCGCCACCCTTCGCTTGACGACGCGCCCCTGCGTGCACCTCGTACCGAAGCGAGCCTGCAGCACGACAGCCGCCAACCTGCCTCGTATCAGCGCCCATACAACTCATCCTCTCACTGCTATCGTTGTGGTTCATGCCAGCACCGTGCCGCATCACCCCGCTGCCCAGCCAAGGTCAACGTTGCTATCATTGTGGTCTCATTGGTCATTTCAGCGCGGTTTGCAAAAAGAAGCAACGGGCCGTTACTGTTCGGGAGCTTAGCGACCAGACATTACCCGACAATGAAGCTGTGAACATTCTATGTGTGACCGCGTCCGGCCGCGCCGGGATTTTAGTCGAGGTAACAGTTGGCCACGCGACTATAACATTCCTTATCGACTCAGGATCTTCAGTCTCCATTTTAGCTGGTGATATTTTTGATAGGCATTTTGCTGGAAAGGTGCTGCTGTCCGCGCCCCGCGTGAAGCTGTTAGATTATTCGAAAAAGCCTATCCCAGTGCGAGGATGCTTCCTTTCGAAGGTTTTATACAAGGAACGCGAAGCGTCGATTTTGTTCTACGTTGTCTCGCAAGGCTCATCGCTTCTAGGTGTCGACGCCATTATGGCTCTTGACTTCCAAATTGATGGCTCGTCCCTCCGCTGCCTTGAGACTACTACGTCAGCTAACAGTGCTACCAACGTACAGGTTCCAGATCAAGAACCAGTTTCATCTGAAATTCTTCCAGCACAGTTGCGCAATGAATTTGCATGCCTTTTCGACTCCACCCTCGGCTTATCCAATGGGTTTGTGCATCGTGTCAAAGTACGGCTCTTGATTCCGCCTGTTGTAGCAAAACTTCGCCGCCTTCCTCTATCACTCCGAGCCCAGGTATCGGGAGAAGTTCGTCGCCTAGAGCAGTTGGGCGTGATAGAGCGCATTAACGCTTCAGAATGGGTGTCTTCGATTGTTGTGGTTCAAAAGAAGGATGGAGGCATTCGCGTTTGTGTTGACTTACGAGAACCTAACAAAGCTGTTGTGACGGATAGCTTCCCTCTTCCACACACCGAAGAACTCCTCCACAATCTCGTTGGGGCAACGCATTTTTCTAAGTTAGACCTCGCATCGGCGTACTACCAGGTTTTGCTCGATCCTGAAAGCCGTGACTTGACCGCTTTCATAACCCACGATGGCCTCTTCCGCTTCAAACGCGTCTGCTTCGGGCTGGCATCCGCCCCCGCTGCATTTCAGCAAATGATGTCGAAAATCCTTCAAGGATGCTCTGGTGTTTTGTTCTATATCGACGACATCATTGTTTTTGGGAAGAGCGAGCAAGAACACTTGGCCAACCTGACGGCTGTACTGCGGCGCATTAAGGAAGCAGGGCTTAAGTTGAATGACAAGTGCGTATTTGGCGTACAAGAACTTTCGTTCTTGGGACACAGGATCACACCGCAAGGTATCTCTCCTTTGCCAGAGAAAATTGCTTCCATTATGAATACTCCAGCGCCCACTGATATTACTAGTCTGCGCTCTTTCCTCGGACTGATCGAGTATTACGCCAAGTTCGTTCCCATGCTTGCTGACGTGGTAGAGCCAATGCGAGCTCTTCTCCGGAAGAACCAGCCATTCATTTGGAATGACGCTGTAGATGCAAGTTTCGCCAAGGTGAAGTTTCTGCTCTCTTCCAGCAAAGTTTTGCAGATGTTTGATGCGTCCCTTCCAGTTGTAGTGTCCACTGACGCGTCTGACTGCGGACTGGGTGCTGTTCTCCAGCAGGTGGATGGCCACAGGCTGCGAACTGTTGCCTTTGCTTCACGCACACTTTCACCAGCAGAGAAGAAATACGGAGTGGGAGAGCGTGAAGCGCTCGCGTGTGTCTGGGCCTGTGAGCATTGGCATACGTACTTGTGGGGACGGCATTTCACGTTGCGCACAGACCACCAAGCTTTGGTCTCGCTACTCTCTTCTCAAGGCACTGGGCGTCGCCCCCTTCGCATTGCACGCTGGTCGGAACGGCTGCTTCGCTACAATTATGCTGTAGAGTATCGG
Source organism: Hyalomma asiaticum (assembly GCA_013339685.2). Taxonomy (NCBI): domain Eukaryota; kingdom Metazoa; phylum Arthropoda; class Arachnida; order Ixodida; family Ixodidae; genus Hyalomma; species Hyalomma asiaticum. The sequence goes on along the minus strand of CM023481.1, from coordinate 46,838,051 downwards.
AAGGGGTCTGAAAACCAGGTGGCCGATGCCCTTTCCCGCCTTCCAGTTCCGTCTCCGCAGGAAAATGTCTCATTTGATGAGGTTGTGTCCTTTGTTGAGTTATCGTGCCTCACTAAAGAGCAGTTTCAACAGGCCCTTCATGAGGAATGCACGTTAGAAAAAGTCAAGACTTACGTCGCCACATCTTGGCCTGCACATAAGAAGCTCTCCAGCGTACTTCAGCCTTTCTTCTTGGTACGTGAAGACTTGTCCGTCGTTGACAACCTGCTCCTGCGCGGCGAACGAATCGTCGTTCCCTTGTCTCTCACACCGCAAGTAATCGCTGCTGCCCATGAAGCTCACCCTGGTATAGTGCGAACAAAGGCTCGGCTACGAGAACGGTTCTGGTGGCCAGGCATGGACAGGCAAGTGGAGCTTTCCATCCAGAACTGCAGCATCTGCCAGATGGCTGACAAAAGTGCGAAGACTACTGCTACTCCCTTGCAGCCAGTGCCCCTTCCAGAACGTCCATGGCAGAAGCTCGCCGTTGACATCGTCGGCCCTATGGAGAGAGCCCCACATGACTGCAGATACGCCATCACGCTCATCGACTATTTTTCTAAATGGCCAGAGGTTAAATTCTGCAGTGAAGTATCATCCCGCACCGTCATAAACTTTTTGCTTTCTGTGTTCTCCCGTGAAGGCTATCCGGAAGTGGTAGTCTGTGATAACGGGCCCCAGTTCTCATCCGTGGAGTTCACTGAGTTCCTCAAAGATCGCGCCATCCGCATTGCGCACTCTTCTGTTTACTACCCGCAAGCGAACGGACTTGTCGAGCGGTTTAACCGTGTTTTCAAGAATTTTGTGCAGGTCGCCATTCTGGAACAGCGTCCGCTTCGCCAAGCAGTCACCGAGTATTTGGGCATATATCGCTGCACGCCACATGCCACTACGGGAGTTGCACCGTCTGTTCTCCTACACGGACGACGACCGAGAACACGCCTTGACGTTGTGGGTCACCCATCACCACTTTTCTTCAGCGATCCTGTTTCCGAACTTCATCGTCTGCGCCAACGAGTTAAGAGCAGGCAAGACTACAGTAAAGAGTACACAGACCGTCGCAGGGCCGCGAAGGAGACAACAGTGTCTGTCGGTGATTACGTTAGAATTAAGAAACCTGGAATATCTCTTAAGGGAGACCTCACGTTCAGCCAACCGCGGAAGGTGGTCCGCCAGCAAGGCCCATCATCGTTTCGGCTTGATGATGGACGAACCTGGAACGCGTCGAAGCTATCCAGCGTACCTGCAGCTTCAGCCACGTGGAATCCGCAGCACAATTACGTGTCTGAACCCGCGACTCTGTCGTCGGCATCTCAGCAATCCAACGATTACGCCTCAACAACTCAACCCGAAGCCTCACCAGCTACACCCACGTTACAAGCTCCAGCGCCAGCTGTGTCGGAGGACCGTGTGTTTCAACGCAGGGTCCAACCACCGAGGAACAGAAGGCCTCCGGATCGATACTAGCTATGTGGTGCGATCGAGTGCTAGGTGCAGACGAGTGCAGTGCCAGAGAACTTGTAGTGCTGCATGAACTGTGTGCTGACGTTGCGCGTCTCTGCGAGTGTTTATTTTTTGTTGTTTTATTGCTTGTTCTAGGCCTTGTTGTTCCATACAGTGAAAAGCACATGCCATGTATGGTTGTGGATATTTCTAAAATTTTGTAAACACTGTGTCAATACTAATTTACTAACCTTGTTCTTGTAAGGAGGGGAATGTGTTGTATATGTTACAGTTTCTGTTGCCCTTACATGTCGCCAGTGGCGCCACTGTTGTGTATATATATATATGCCTCTGAATAAAGGGCAGGCATTATTCCGTTGTGGCAGTGACTGTGTTTGTGGTTCTTCTGCGGCTGCCGCCGCAACACAACAGTGTGTGGATACACAGATACATGCGTGTGCATGTACCTATGTGCGTGTGGTCGTACGTGCATGTGTCGTACGTGTCCGCAAGTGCATGCGGTCGTATGTGCTTGCGTGCGTATTTTTGCTTGTGTTCGCACGTGTTTGTATTGTGTGGGCGTGTCCGTGTGCGCGTGGTCGCCCGTGTGTATGTATTTGCATTTGTGCACCATATGCATGTGCGAGTACGTGTGCGCATGTGGTCGCGTGTGCATGCGCGTGTGTGTATTTTTGAGTGTGTGTCTGCGTATGTGTGTGCATGCACCCGTGCTTTCGTATGCGCGCGTACGTGCAATCGTGCGCGAATGCTCATGTGTGCGTGTTCCCGCGCGTGTATGTATATGTATGTGCGTGTGCGCATGTGTTGGTATGTGCGTGCGTGCTTCGCTCGCATTTAACCACGATGAAGTATTGGCACGTGCGTTCTGTATCGGCTCTTTCGAAAACACAGTATGTGTTTTGCACAGTGGCATTGATACAAAGGCATTCGGCCCGCTTGTGCCGGGAAATTTACGTTAAATAAACTATTTGTTCTTCTTTAGATATTTATTTGATCTATATAGTAGCCACTTACATGCAACGCATTCTCCTGTATATTCCACGCTGCTGCATTGTATGCGTCACCGTACCGCGAGCCCAACGGACAACGGAGAGGCAAACCGCGCAGCCGCTGGTAGGTACCCATTTTTTTTCGGTGCGCTCTCGCTTGTTTTAACTGAAGCGTCCCGAAATAAACAGTTGTCACGAAGTTATACTGCAAGCATACTATCCTCACGCCAGTTTCACAAGGGATAAATTCGTATTTGGCGCTTCTAAGGGCCGAATAAACAAGCGCGCACACTATATCTCAACGCGGTTGCAACGCGGCACTGGAGGATTCAGCGTGCGGTGCGCACCGCTCCGGCGCGGGGAGGGAAGAAATCCGAGGAGGATTGAGGAGGAAAGCGCGCGTGTGGAGGAGAGTGTCGTTACTTCCCAACATCAAGGGGTTTTATATCATGATGCTCGGTGTGGTGTATATAGAGCCGCAGTTACATAGACGCCTCGAATGCTGGCGAGAAGCAGTTGTGGCAAGACATCCATAACTGCCAAGTCAGCGCGGCTCGTGTTCGTTCTTGTTCCTTGTGTTGGTTTTTTTTTTCTTTTCTTGTTCTTTTTCTTTTGTTGTTGTTCTTCGTTTTATGCATTTTTTTAGTTCCTACCTGTAGTAGTTGGTAGGCAGTAGAGCTTCTTTTGCTAGGGCGTGGTTGTCACGTCCACCCGATAAATGGTTGGCCGCATCATCATCATCACGCATACAATATGGCGATTGCGTTGCAGCTGCGTTCGCGAGTCTGGTCGCGCTGCTCTCTCGCTGGTCCTAGGCGTGCGGTTACTGCTGTCCCGAGCCGTTATTCTCGGGTACAGTACTCTAATACGAGTACAAATATTTCTGCTATGTCGCCAGGTGACCTAGAGGCCTCAACTGGCAATAAATTAAACGCACCAAGCAAGTAAGCTTACGTCCTTTATTGGCAATCGTGACGGATGCAGCGTACATTTAAGGGACCAATGCTGTCGCTGACAGATTTGAGTGTACAGGAAACATAAATAGCCGTCTGTTTAATAAAATTACAAGCTGACATTTATCCCATTCTGTTCGCAAGCAGAGCGATGTTTCAGACAACCATGTTTACGCTGTGCTGCCCTTGAAACGCAGTACTCGAAGCGGGCGGCTGACGATGCTTTCTGCGTCGTCGCTTCGCTCTGAGGCCATCTAGCTGATTCGTTGGTGTACTCATCAAAACGCTAGACTTTCTGAAGCATTGTGATTCACTTCGATTCCTCTGTGATTATCAAACGCGCTCCAATAGCACGGAATGCGCCGGCCATCGCGCGTTTCGAGTATCACGTTTCAACCGCATAGCCCTGTATACATACTGTATTTGTGTACGCTGTTGTCGTTCCATCTACTCGTCTGCGTTCATCGATTTCGGCGCTATTAAACAGGCAGCATCAAAATTTTGCCAAAGGTGTAGTGTCAACAAGATTACCTGTTTTGACAACACTTGGTGAGGGGCACGTGGCTTTGAAAAAAAAAGAAAAGTGATAATAAACCACTATTTTTGTGCACATACTCTGTGATCTTGTTATTGCGTTCCGTTTCCCTTCTGCGTCCCTGTCTGAACCGCTTTCTTCCAACAAGCTGCTACCAACTAGCTCATCTTTCAGTGGTTGTAAACTCGTATATTATATAGCACTCGTAAAGCAAAATTTACTTTACGGTATCCCGTTGAAAGATTGCTTTGGTTTATGTATTCCAAAGAGGTGGAGGGTTTTCAGTAGTGTAAACACTTCAATCAAGTGACAGTTCGCTAGCAACGAAAGCCTCATCCTGAAGACAACATTTCAAATGGTACACATATTTCTCAAGGCCGTTACAGAAGACAGCTTCCAAAGATCAAGCTATACCCTTGCTTGTCCACTATTGATCAACTGTTAAGTAAATGAGTCAATCTTTTCTAGTTCTGTGAGTGCATAGTCGTCAGAGTCCGCTACTAGATTTAAAGTTTTATTCTTCACTACCCTTTAGCTGTGCCTCACTCTTAGCATGGGTGTTTCACAAACCAGAGGTTTCCCCAGGAACTAAAATTAGGAGGTGGGCCTAGACATCAATGGGAGGTGTGGAGCACCATATATTTTGAACTTGTTACAAACATTTATAAATTAAGGGGGTTTCTTTAGAAAGGCTACGAGGTGCGAACACCTCCACTAAGGGGTCTGTAAGGAAATCTCTGCTCAAAACAGGCCTTTTTGAGCTGCATAGTAGTTGAAGGAAATAGCACTCAGTACATATTCAAATCTAAAATACAAAGAATGCTAGCCAGACAGCTCTAATAAGATTTGAGTATACCTCTTCTGTGTGCTGTATAAACATACTTTTTAAAACTTGATGTCGCACTTTAGGCCTCTTGTCTGGACCTGATTTTATTATTTGCCGTATTCCTGTGACTGAACCTTACACAAAAAACAAGTTGCTTGCACACATGCCACAACGCTTTGTGGATGGAATGTCTCTCCTAGCTCACATAAGCCCTTTAACAGACCAGCAGAATTCATTCACTGCAACTAGGAATGATAAATGCATGACAAATTACACAGCCTGTATAAAAAAATACTACCTGAAGCTTTATGTGCAGCCTTCCTTCTGCCCTAATAATCAAACTCTACTTGGGAGTAGAGTCATGGCTGCTATTCTCCAGGTGACCACTACATGACATGTCTCTTTTAACGAAGGGTCAAGTGCCTGTACACAATTTTCACTTTCAAAAGCTTTCACAATGTAGCTCATGAGAAGACAGCATTATGCCTTACTGTATCATTCTTTGGCATTGCTGTGGAAAATAATGTTCACATTTACAACAATCCACACTCAGTGCAAAGAAGAAATGCTGTGCTCAGACACGCAACTGCTGTCTTGTTTTGCACCATGTTATATGCAATACTCGATACATATATGCACACACTTACAGAAGGATACCATGCGACAGTCACTATCCAAGGAATCCTAAGCCAGCACATTTCCCTTGCACTGGTTACTTCATGCATCAAAAATCACTCGTGCAGCCATTGTTGCACTGGTTCAACATACCACATACTGCTGTTGCATTTTGGTGTACAGTTCCCATTCCTTTCACCTGCTGAGCTTGTAAACCGTTTTTGGTGACACATGGAGTTCAAGACCTCTTGTCACTATGGCAACTTTTGAGCTTCTTGCGCCTTGGTAGGGGTAGCCTGAAAACTAAGAATCTTTTGTTGTCCATTGTCCTGAATGGAAAAATAAATGAGGTCATGAGGAAGGTATAAAAAAGAAATGGTGAATCAAAACTTGTTCTAATAGATAAACGAAGCATAACCATAAATTAAATGTTCACACACATGAGAAAACTTCTAAAGAACTCCAACCACACTCAAGAAAAGGAAAAGAAAAGAAAAAACCCGACGTTTCGCGGCCGACTCGGCTGCTTCCTCAGGGGTGACTGGGGCTACATTGCAGCGTGAGGATTTTGGTCCCTGAGGTTATTTCTAGTGGCAACGCAATCTGCCGACTTAAAGGGCCCCTAAACCACCAAGAGGTCGAAATTTAGTTGTAGTGTTGCTTTTGTGCCGGTGTCCGAAACGAACACGTAGCCGCAAGTATTTTTCGAAACGGTGCCGAAATAGTCGAGTTACACGCGTTTGATTATTAAAACGCGGCGCTTGCCTGTTTCGCTCTCTCCTGCGCCCGCCGGCCGCTGGCCGGTGCCACCTCCTCGCCGAGTGCTCCTCCGAATGTCACGTGACGTACATCGCCGATGACGTGCATCCGGTTGACGCGCCTCCGCCGGGCTCCCACGTTCGCGCAAGTGTTTTGATGGTGCTGTGCCAACCCTCTCTGTTAGCGCTATCCGTCGTGTTCTGACAGTTGCTGCAGTTTCTAGTCGGCTGTACCTCACTTGCACTTGCGTAGCATAACGCATTTGCGAATTCACACGCGAACACTACACGAACGACACACGACGAGGAAAACAAACAGGCAGGGAGAGCGTGCACTAGCAGACTAACCGGAAGTCGACGTTCTCCTTCGACCAATAAGCGGAGCTCGGACTCTTTTGACGTCAACAAAAACCACAATGTCGTCACGGCTAACTTTGGTATGCCGGAACTGGCCGGAGAGGCGCACGAGATTGTTTTTCGAGTTTGTGGCGCGGCCGCGGCGCGTAGCGCTGCCGCATTTGATATCGTTCATCGTGACGGCATTTTCAACTTGATGCGCGCGTTAACTTGAAATGTTCAAAAAAATGTCGGGGGTGCTTTAGGGGCCCTTTAAGATAGCTCTAGAGACAATAGCAGCCAAGTGTGTGTAGATCACGACGAGGTCGTGGTGCAGATATGTGGAGTTTCTTGAAGGCTGTGGTTGATAAACAAAAAAGAAAGAGCCACCGTTACTACGGTAGAAGCATGAATAACTTTGTAATTCATGTCTAACAAGGCATATAACAATGCTGGAAACATGAAGAGCATGCGTGTAAGATTTATTTGAGTATCTATTTCAGTGGTGTGCTTAGCCAAGCCTCACTCAAGGGACATTTCTTTCTTTGGTAAGCGCTTAAATTGTCCCACTGCATAAACATGCAATATGCTAGACTTATGAACTTATTTTTTATACTGAAATATAGAATTCCTTCTCCATACTCTTATGTACATTTGCCTCCAACATATCGAGGACGTATGTATGTACATTTCGTGCTGTAACTCACTTGGCAGAGTGAGGCAAAGCTTATGCAGCGACCCTTAACAGATGTTTCACGGTAAAGATATTTGTACCTTTGTGAGATATTTAAATAAACATTCTTATACAACATCATTAGTACGCAGGCGCCGTGCTTTGATCAGCTGCACAAATAATAACACTTCATGAAATGTGTTATCCAGTCGTTTTGTAAGCAGTAGCGGTGTTACACAGGCACTTTTTATCGCGATCAGGACTGACCTGCATCGAGGTTGGCGCTGACATTAGCCAAATCGTGATATGGCTTCCAGATCGCGATCATCACGGTTCCGATCGGGCCTGATTCACGCTCAAGAATAACCCTATAGCAGCAGCTGAGCACCATCGAGCCTAATCGAAATCTGCCATAATTGCGACCAAATGTACGCGTGTGACACAGGTGTAACAATAATCAGTGTTGAAGATGCACAGCAGCGCATTTTTAATGACCGGTGCTTATGTCCACATGTTCCAAGGTCAATCGGTTTTCCTAGGTCCGTTTTCAATCCGTTTTCCGGCACTGTGCTCAGTTGCGGCGATCAGCTTTTCACGCGAATGCTATGCAACCATTGTGCCCGTGAACTGTCGCAGCTGGCGAAATTCACCGTTGTTAGACACGTTCGCTTTGTGGCAGCGGCGATCGAAACAAAGTAACCTAAAGCGAAACTGCGTGGTGAAAGGAAATGATCGCGGTACAATTTGAACCAGACAAGCGGCCTAAATGGCCTAAATGCAATCGATACCAATGGGCTGCTGCTCATCGCACGTCAACGTAATCTCAAAACTTAGACTCGAGCACGTGCGTTATGCTTTCAGTCCAAGAAAACACATTTTTACTTACTCTATGAAAAATGACATTGTAATTCGGCTTGTAAAATACTTTCAATACGTTTTTATAATATTTTGGATGGATGGATGCTATGAGCTTCCCCTTTGTAACGGGGCGGTGACATGTGCGCCACCAGGCTCGTAAGAAGATTTAAGAACTTTTTTTTTCTCTTTTAATTTTCCTCATGCCTTTTAAATTTACTTCAATCAAATCGATCATGCCATATCAAAAACGGAATTTCATATCCCAGTTCCCTGCCCCTTATGGCAGAAATTCCATATTTTTCCCTATAATTATTTTTGTCCGTTCTCTCTAGTTTTCTGCCACCAGTATTCTAACCGTCTCTTACTTATTTCAATCGCGGCTATGTTCAGCTTCCCGTTGTTCGCCCTAAAACCCAAGGCTTCATGTAGGGTGGTGCCCAAACGTACACCTGGGTGGATATTTCCGCATTCAATCGGAACATGCTCTGTCGTTTCCCTATCTTCCTCACAGCATGTGCATTTTTCTTCTTCTTTACTGAATTTCGCTTTATAAACACGCGTTCTAAGGCAGCCCGATCTCGCTTTTTGCTCACGTTGAGCGCCCCTAGTAGAGAAGATGCAAACTAAAGTATCCTACCACAAAAAGAGGAGTTAGTAGCTTCACTTTGCGCGCAACTCGATGGAACGCGCCTTCGTTGATTTTTACGCCCTCCGTGGCGACCGCGGGAACTTGAGACTTTCCCGGGCCTATTGTTCCCAGCTTCTAGGCACGTAAGGACAGAGTCTCTAGGGATTTTGCCGATTGTGGCGCCGTCACTTTCTGCCGGCTCGTTTAACGTGTCGCCGACATTTCGGCCTGTTTCGGCCATGCCGAGCCATGTGCTGTCAGCTGTTCAGCCGATGGCTTTGCGTCTACTGGTGACCGCGTGTCCTGCAGCTTTAGTGGCGCAATGACGGCTTAGCGAGCACTTCGCCGTGTCCACCTTTGATAGATCGACGACTTCGTATGACACGTAAGTAGTAATCGCTGTTATTTGGAGCTTTGTGCTGTTATGTGCTCTGCCGCATGTAATAGCCAGGATTCCCGGTGTGCCAGTTACATATTGCATGTCGCGTCAACAGCTGCGCTATCGTTCTATCGCGAAAAAATCGGGAGCGTGCTCGCAAGCTTGTTTAGAGTCGTTAACAAAGGCGCCAATCAGTGCACCGGCGTTCGCTACTTACATTTGCGGTTGTTGCAAATGGAAACGTTCACTGTGCACTCGATGACCCAGTGAGGAAGGAGCCCGCGCGCCGTTCACATTCTTCATGTGGCAGTTGCCCCGCTCTAAATCTAGCTTATCTTTGCGTGCTGTCTGTTGCAATCGCCTCCTTCCCGACATTGATTGCGTATATTGTCATCGACCATTGTGCGCTTATATTGTTGAAATGATTCGTAACAACTGTCATGTCGCCGTTCCGTTGTATACGTTACTTTCTGAGGTACTCGATTTGTTGAATGAATCAGTCGGAAAGATAAAGGATAGAGAAGTAGCACAGCCCCGCCACGGTGGTCTAGTGGCTATGGTACTCGGCTGCTGATCCGAGGGTCGCGGGATCGAATCCCGGCTGCGGCGGCTGCATTTCGATGGAGGCGAAATGTTGAGGCCCGTGTGCTGTGCGATGTCAGTGCACGTTAAAGAACCCCAGGTGGTCGAAATTTCCGGAGCCCTCCACTACGGCGTCTCTCATAATCAGAGCTGGTTTTGGGACGTTAAACCCCACAAATCAATCAGAGAAGTAGCACACGCGGCTGCTTGTGTGCCATTTCTGTCCACTGTGCTTTGTCTTTTTGACTGATTAATTTTTTAAGCATTATGTACCATCTCACCAAGGCTTCAACTTTACTGCCACGATGTAATATTCGCTTTATTATTTGGCAGGTATCGTGTGTTAATGTACACAGGAACAGAAATGCTACTGGCTGGTGTTAGTCATACCAGCACGTTTGCCTGTACGCAGGGCAACATTACAATTCTAAAAATTTCAGGCGTTGCCATTGTCAGTGCTTCACAAGAGGCTCGATGTCCGTGTAAACAAACACCATTTCGGCATGCTTGATATGCTTACCTTCATTTTTTACACTTACAGCAGTTGAGTAAAGCATGCAGAATTGACATTTGTGGGACAGAGAACGAAAACTTGATGGGAACTACATGTTTATTAAATTCAGTTGCACATTGAGACTTACTTTTATGTGCGCCTTTTGTAAATGTATTTTTCATCGTGGAGTTTTTGCTCTTTGTCCCACAAATGTTGCATCAATTAGCCCAACGGTTCATGCTTCTACATGCAAGTGTAGCCTGACAAATTCAAATCCTTTTTGCAGAAGATTACATTTTCAGCACACGATCCACTACATGCTTGTTTTGGGGGCATTCTAAATCGGGCAGCAAATTCGGTTAATTAATGGTAAATGTATCTCTGAGCTTCTCTTTATTTCAAGATTTCCTATCTGAAGAGACAATGTGAAAGGGCAGACCCTTCTAGCAGCAGTTATACAGCTTCAAGAAAGTGGCAACATACTCAAGGGAGCTGTTAATCATCTTTATTACCAGCACTCTGGAAAGTATATGTTCCTGTTATCAGGGGCAGTGATGAAAGAGAGTTGAGGCACCGTCAAAATAAGCCAGCGCTGCAAGAGAGAAAGGTGGCAGGGTTTGAGTGGCATTCATAGGCGTGCGCATGGGGGGGGGGGGGGTGGCGGCTGCCCCCTCTAATCATCTAGGTGGGGGGGGGGCGCAAAGTTGGCCCCATATTTTTATATATCTTTCTATAAAATTGTCACAAACGAGTGCTTAAGTCAGCGCGTGCTGCTGCTTGTAGACAGCAGGATAAAATACCGACGCCAAACTTCCCCCACTCTTGGGCGCACAACGAAGAAAAAACCATAAAAGACGCAGCGCCATGCGCCAACCCGTCTATGGCCAGCCCTCGGTGAAAAACCCTCCTCGCCCCAGGAAACGGCAGCCACTTCAGACTTTTAGAGAACTATCGAATCATCGCGAAAGAAAATCATCACGTGACGCCGAGTGACGCCGCCACGGATGGAAGGTGCCAGTGAAGCCTAGAGCGTTCGCTAGCTTCCACTGTGCTGCACGCTAAAGAAGACACAAGAACCTTCTGGAGACTGGGCAAGAGGGTATAAAAGGGTGCAGCGGCGGGGAGCAGACAGCCGGTCCACGTGGTGTAAGCTGCGTTGAAGTCAGCCGTGGAGATGGCGAACTACGTGGAAGTGTGAGTCATTCTGTCGGTTGAATAAGACGTGTTTGGTGATGGTTGGTGTCAGTCAATCTGGAAGAATCGAGTGACGACGTCGTGGGAGCTGCGACAACTTTGAAGAGTGCCTCCTGGAAGAGTGGAATTCGGAACCAATGACGAAGGGAACGGCGATCAGCGCTGGAGTTTGCGTGAGTGTTTCCTGGAAGAGAAGCATTCGAGTTACTTTACAAGAGTTGTGGTCTGGACTCACTTTGTGAATATTCATAACCTTAAGTGTTCTCGAATAGGTTGTAGTGCGTGTGATTGCATTTGTAGCATGGTTTGCTGTTAGTTCCCGTGGTTGTAAACACTATCTGAGATACAGAGTGAGTTGTCATGTGAAGTGAGTTGCGATTGTTACCAGCTGAGTGTGCATGGTTTTGTGTTGCTTGTACTGCCTTAACTGAGAATATATTTTGCTTGTGTTATCAACTCTCAGCTCTGACTCAGTCATTGGTCCACAACTGGAGCTCACTGGCGCACTAAAAAGACCGCCCCTCAAAATTTTCTGTGCTTTCGTGGAGTTTTTTCGCCCGGCCCGGCATCCGCCCGGCGATTGCAACCCCTTAACGGGATCATTGACAAAAATTCTTCCAGACTTGAGTGAATTGATTGACTGAATGAAACGCTCATAGAAATATTTACTTTTCTCAATCTCTTATTGTTTACTTCTTCTTGGAAGCGTGATTCGTGAGTTATAATTTTTTCGGGAGTTCCTTTAGTGCGTTTCTTTGTTTCCCCAACAGGCGTACCAGTGGGTTACACTTTCTTCCATTTCTAGTTTCAGGTTTACTCTTTATGGGCCCCATTCACGTCTTTACTTGTAAACAATCCCATCCTCTTCTGATTCACCTAGAAAAATTACCATATGACCCCCTCCTCTCCCCTTCCGCTCCCAAAAAAGATGACGGGTTGCCGCAGCTCATCCAGATTTAAAAATTTTTCTGTGCAGAAAGCAATGCTGTGGCACTGAGCAAGCCTTCTGGGTCTCAGTTTCGGCACTACCGACGAATCAAGTTGGCTGAAGAGAAAGTGCAAGGAGACATGCTACAAGTTTGGCTCCTTTCTACAGGTAAGCTGCTCATTTTATGCTTGCGTTTAAATTTACAGAATAGGCTCCAAATCGGTAGTATTAGTACGCTGAGCTAAGGACCAAAATTGCTTTCAGAACCTCATGAATGTGAGACTGCCAGTTCCAGTGAACCATCTCACCGGGTAGCCGAAAATCAGCACCTGGAGGACATCCCACTTCAAGTATCACATTCTTGCCAACGAAACGACAACTGCCACACTGAACTCAATTGCGATGAAGAACAGCGCTCTACTATGAATACTTTCAGCGGTGCACGGAGTGATGATGACCCTTCGCGACCATTGCCGTGTGATGACCTTCACATTGACAGGTGCACCAGGCTTATGTGTGGTCCTATTCAGCCGCGTTTGAATTGCTATCCACGGAAACAAACGGTGAACGGAACGCGAAAGTTTTGTGCGCGCTGGTACGACTCGTTTAGCTAGCTGGAATATAGCATAGAGAAAGACGCTGTTTTGTGCTTCTACTGTCGCACTTTTCCGTAGCAGAGTTAAGCGTGGAAGCGCATTCGTCTCCGTGGGCTTCAACAGATGGAAGAAAGCAGTAGAGAAGTTAAGGCTTCATGAAAAGTCCGACAGTCACTTATATAGCATCTTGTGCTGGAAATCTGCATTCCGGGGAGTGAAAAATCTCCAAGAAGCTCTCAAGGAAATGAGGCTGGACGAGAGTGCATTTACAAAGGTGTTTTAAGGTGCTACAGAGATGTGCCAGACTCGCGGGATCAGTATTCCTGCGGTGAGACAGAGGAAAGTGTGTAGATGCGCAGGCGTTAACTTTGCCAGTCAGTTTTTTCACGAAACAAAGAGCTCCGCGTCAGCATTTTTTACCCCATGCTTGATGCTTTCGTTGAAGGAATTGAGGCAAGATTCACGCAGGAGACCGTCATTCTCATATATGCGATAATGAACATTGTGCGCCTCACTGCCAATCACGAGGAGACAGACGTTGTCACTAAGTATTTTGACGTGAAGTTTGACAGCTTGTGGGCTGAGCTCCGCTTACTGAAGGCACAGGTTAGCACAGAGCACGTAAAGCTCGGTGACTGTAATGAATGGCTGGACTGGTTGCAACAAAACAGCCTAGGAGCGTTAGTTTATAAGGACTTTTTAAAATCCTTAAATGCTTTGCAGTTGCCCCTCTCGCTAGCTGCTCATGCGAGCGGACGTTTTCAAAGCTTGCCATTGTGAAAACAAAGCTGTGATCAACTATGAGTCATGAGCGGCTTCGGTGGCTGCTTTTACCATTCGTTAACCTACAGACTGCATTGTCAACAATTTCTGAGTCTGTCATCGAACAGTTCGCATCAAAATTGCGTAGCTTTTTGCTTTAGACTATTCACGATTGGTGAAAAGTACTATATATCTCCCATGTGCTACACATTTTTAGTAATCTAGTCATGAAATATTTTTACCGCCACATAACATATCCATTAGTTTTTATAATGTTTGTTGAGCATGACATAATGCGTGCATGTTATCTTGTGCAAAAAAGATAATTATAGCCCTTGTTTCTATTACATGTTTCTATGAAGTGCCAGAAAGTAAGATTATCAACTGTACGTTTGGATGCTCAGAAAAAAAGAAATGGTATGTCATAGCGTTTATCTTCAATAATTATTAAATATTGTAACTTGCTGTTTCTGGTATTTTAATCTCTGTATATTCTCATACTTTTAAGCGTTGCCATGACGTTGTTTATTAGGTGGCATTTCTCGTCCTCTGCATGAACGTTGCAGACGCCGTATGACAGCTTTAGCCATGTGTAGGTGCACCCATGAGTTTGCCCTGCATATAAACTATATTTTCCACATTAGCAGGGTCATGCAATATTTTAAAATATATTGTGCTGTTAAAGATGGCATATGTGTCGTACCTTTCTGTTGTTTAGAAATAATAAAAAATCTTTGTATGCACGTTGTGTTACTGACGCCTCAGCTGTGCAGGGTCTGCCTTTCGTTGAAGACATTTCACAAGAAAGGGAAACCAACTGCTTAATAATACTTTGTATATGTTACAATTCAATATTGTTGAAATAAATGTTTCATAACCGTATCTCATCTCAGCACTACAATATGAGCGGAAGGACATCAGTGGGAATGCGTTAATAGAAAGGGGGGGGGGCGCTCTTAGGAAACCTCGCCCCGCCCATGAAAAATCCTGCGTACGCTTATGCTTGTGTGTATGTGCAGGCCTGTACCTAGGTGCACCTAGCGTTATTCGTAGCAATTCGCATCTCCTTAAAGCACCTCTTACGGGAACTTTCTTGTTATTCGGTTGTGCCCTTAGCACCAGCCGCTTCGCTGATGCTGGTGCTAAGGGCACAACCAAGTGTGAGTGTATGAACCTGCCAAGATATTATGTGCATGCCTGTGGCTCTCGTTATTCATAAACCACTCGCAAAATGGTGTTCGTAATGGACAGTGTGAAAGTAAGACAAACAGGCGACACGGGCAGTGTGCTCACGAACTCGCCCTGTTTAAACGTGTCTTTTTTTCCTGTCATGATGGGCCACTCAGGTGCTCCATGTGTATGTGCACCACTTCCCTACTTACTAACATTGTGCTTCTGTTCGCTTTACAGCTTCTGCTCACATTTGTAGTGTCCAACAAGACATGGCACCTGTCTCAGCCTTGTTAACAGCTGCTGAAAGTGCAGCTTGCTGCCGGTGTATAACGAGGTATGTATAGATATCTCCTGAAAGGACACTTGCTCCAAATGCTCACGCTGCTCCAGTAAAAGTGCAGTCATGTAAAAGCATTATGATTCTACACAAAAAGCTTGTGTGCACAGTTGAGATTAATGCTTATTAAGTTGTCAGAAAATATTATACATGCACTCATAATTTTGCAGTTAAACAACCTCAGTGCACGCTGTTGATCACGGAACGTACGTGTAGCATAATATGCCAGAGAGTTTGCTTACATCTTTCGTGACAGTGTAGCTGTGGGGAAATAATCTTGTAAGAAGTCTCGGATGATGGATCTCAGCTCTGCTCCATTTTTGTGTGTGGCCATTCTTTAGAGCTGCCTCATGCATAAGGAGCCCTATCACTAAAACAAGCATTTCAATAGAATGCTATGACACCGTGGCAGTGACCTTCTTGTGTGCGTATCACAATCTTAGTCACATCTTCAGTTCAACTTAATTTGGAGGAGTAAGCATTGGGTAGTCTTTTTTCAACATAACTGGGAGATTTTTGTATTTTTTGTTGGGCCCATACCAAAAGTTGGCAAACGAGCTCTGTGAAAATCCAGGTGGAGTAACGTCTTATGAAAGAAAAATTAGCATCCACCCGTCTGTAGCACAAGGCTACAAGGAATCCATGCTGATTTCTTAGAAAGGAAAGCTTCCCATGTGCCGAAAAAATTCGTCCTGGTTTGGGGGTACGAACCTGGTACCGTCGCCTGTTCGGGGCGCTCCCTCTCCCACTTGAACTAACCAGGAGGCTAGCGATTGACAGCACGAGGGCGAATTCATCGACAACTCGAAGCACATGGCACATGACAGGCGTTGGTCCTGGGTTCGAGCCCGGATCAGGAAGAATTTTCGGCAACTAGTAAGCTTTCGTTCTGAGAAATCCGTATCGAACTCCTCGTATCCTTGGGCTGCAAATGGGTGGATGCTAATTTTCTCTTTCATACGAAAATTCACATTCTTGCAAGTTATATTTATAAATTTAAATTATTAATGCGAGCCATCTGCTGTTTACAGTGCTATATACACCTTGTAAATTCTCTATATATCAGTGGGTTCATTGAGCCAACAGGATGTAACTTCGTTGTCCTGGAGTGGGGTTGCTAGCACATGAAACCCGTGCAGCATTAAAGATTTGTTATGTTGACTGGACATAAATAATTTTATCCTATTTTTCTAAAATATGTTCCATGTGTAAGAAGTTGTTTTACCTGAAAATGAATGATTCTGTGTAAACAGCATGTGATCCATCTATTTAAGCTTCATATGAACATGTTGGGCGTTTCCCCTGTTTTCATTCTGCTCATGCATAATGCGCTAAACCTTTCAATACTAGGCTGGCACAGTGGTCGATTGGTTGCAGGACTTGTCTGCTCACCTGGAAGACATTGGTTCAATCCTAGCAATGGTGGTTGCACTTCACTGGTGTTGAAATTCTGGAGACCCATATACTTTGCAATGGCAATGCATGCTGGATCACCCTATGTGACTGAAATTCTTCGAGCTCTATTACAAATCGTGTCGTGGTTTTGGACTTAGAACCGGCATGTTTTGCTGAAAAAATTGGAGTTTGGTTCAGATTGAATGTAGGGTTCAGAGAGATAACAAGTTATGTATAGATATCTCCTGAAAGGACACTTGCTCCAAATGCTCACGCTGCTCCCAGTAAAAGTGCAGTCATGTAAAAGCATTATGATTCTACACAAAAGCTTGTGTGCACAGTTGAGTTTAATGCTTATTAAGTTGTCAGAAAATATTATACATGCACTCATAATTTTGCAGTTAAACAAACTCAGTGCACGCTGTTGATCACGGAACGTACGTGTAGCATAATATGCCAGAGAGTTTGCTTACATCTTTCGTGACAGTGTAGCTGTGGGAAATAATCTTGTAAGAAGTCTCGGATGATGGATCTCAGCTCTGCTCCATTTTTGTGTGTGGCCATTCTTTAGAGCTGCCTCATGCATAAGGAGCCCTATCACTAAAACAAGCATTTCAATAGAATGCTATGACACCGTGGCAGTGACTTCTTGTGTGCGTATCACAATCTTAGTCACATCTTCAGTCAACTAATTTGGAGGAGTAAGCATTGGGTAGTCTTTTTTCAACATAACTGGGGAGATTTTTGTATTTTTTCGTTGGCCCATACCAAATTTGGCAAACGAGCTCTGTGAAATCCAAGGTGGAGTAACGTCTTATGAAAGAAAAATTAGCATCCACCCGTCTGTAGCACAAGGCTACAAGAAATCCATGCTGATTTCTTAGAAAGGAAAGCTTCCCATGTGCCGAAAAAATTCGTCCTGGTTTGGGGGTACGAACCTGGTACCGTCGCCTGTTCGGGGCGCTCCCTCTCCCACTTGAACTAACCAGGAGGCTAGCGATTGACAGCACGAGGGCGAATTCATCGACAACTCGAAGCACATGGCACATGACAGGCGTTGGTCCTGGGTTCGAGCCCGGATCAGGAGAATTTTTCGGCAACTAGTAAGCTTTCGTTTCTGAGAAATCCGTATCGAACTCCTCGTATCCTTGGCTGCAAATGGGTGGATGCTAATTTTTCTCTTTCATACGAAAATTCACATTCTTGCAAGTTATATTTATAAATTTAAATTTATTAATGCGAGCCATCTGCTGTTTACAGTGCTATATACACCTTGTAAATTCTCTATATATCAGTGGTGTTCATTTGAGCCAACAGGATGTAACTTCGTTGTCCTGGAGTGGGTTGCTAGCACATGAAACCCGTGCAGCATTAAAGATTTGTTATGTTTGACTGGACATAAATAATTTTATCCTATTTTTCTAAAATAGTGTCCATGTGTAAGAAGTGTTTTACCTGAAAATGAATGATTCTGTGTAAACAGCATGTGATCCATCTATTTAAGCTTCATATGAACATGTTGGGCGTTTCCCTGTTTTCATTCTGCTCATGCATAATGCGCTAAACTTTCAATACTAGGCTGGCACAGTGGTCGATTGGTTGCAGGACTTGTCTGCTCACCTGGAAGACATTGGTTCATCCTAGCAATGGTGGTTGCACTTCACTGGTGTTGAAATTCTGGAGACCCATATACTTTGCAATGGCAATGCATGCGGATCACCCTATGTGACTGAAATTCTTCGAGCTCTATTACAAATCGTGTCGTGGTTTTGGACTTAGAACCGGCATGTTTTGCTGAAAAATTGGAGTTTGGTTCAGATTGAATGTAGGGTTCAGAGAGATAACAAGTTATTAAAAGGCCCTGGAGCCAGATTTTACTTGTCAAGTCACGCATGAAACGGGTTCCTCGCAAGGCCCCTAGATAAATTCAAAAAGACTTTTCAAGATTGGACATCGGCAAACAGAAGTTATTCAACTCACAAATTCAGTATAAGAGCAGACTACAAATATTGACGCCTCCGTTCACATTTCGCTCACCCAGAGACGTGCTCGCGCTGCTTCCAGTCAAAAGGGGGGCTTATACATCTTGCGGTACTGGAACTGTGCTGTCCATTGTGGCCTTCCTACCTAGACGGTTACTGCGTTTTTCGACAGTGTTGTCGTCTTGAGCTAAAGCAACCACGTGGGCTGCACAGTGTTCCTTGTGTCATTTGCACACAAATGAAATTGTAACGTGTAAATTTGTCTTTTATTACCTGTAGCAAGCATGCAGCATGTTTT
>CM023481.1:46709753-46819158 GCA_013339685.2 Hyalomma asiaticum | reverse complement strand
GAACCTTACACAAAAAACAAGTTGCTTGCACACATGCCACAACGCTTTGTGGATGGAATGTCTCTCCTAGCTCACATAAGCCCTTTAACAGACCAGCAGAATTCATTCACTGCAACTAGGAATGATAAATGCATGACAAATTACACAGCCTGTATAAAAAATACTACCTGAAGCTTTATGTGCAGCCTTCCTTCTGCCCTAATAATCAAACTCTACTTGGGAGTAGAGTCATGGCTGCTATTCTCCAGGTGACCACTACATGACATGTCTCTTTTAACGAAGGGTCAAGTGCCTGTACACAATTTTCACTTTCAAAAGCTTTCACAATGTAGCTCATGAGAAGACAGCATTATGCCTTACTGTATCATTCTTTGGCATTGCTGTGGAAAATAATGTTCACATTTACAACAATCCACACTCAGTGCAAAGAAGAAATGCTGTGCTCAGACACGCAACTGCTGTCTTGTTTGCACCATGTTATATGCAATACTCGATACATATATGCACACACTTACAGAAGGATACCATGCGACAGTCACTATCCAAGGAATCCTAAGCCAGCACATTTCCCTTGCACTGGTTACTTCATGCATCAAAAATCACTCGTGCAGCCATTGTTGCACTGGTTCAACATACCACATACTGCTGTTGCATTTTGGTGTACAGTTCCCATTCCTTTCACCTGCTGAGCTTGTAAACCGTTTTTGGTGACACATGGAGTTCAAGACCTCTTGTCACTATGGCAACTTTTGAGCTTCTTGCGCCTTGGTAGGGGTAGCCTGAAAACTAAGAATCTTTTGTTGTCCATTGTCCTGAATGGAAAAATAAATGAGGTCATGAGGAAGGTATAAAAAAGAAATGGTGAATCAAAACTTGTTCTAATAGATAAACGAAGCATAACCATAAATTAAATGTTCACACACATGAGAAAACTTCTAAAGAACTCCAACCACACTCAAGAAAAGGAAAAGAAAAGAAAAAACCCGACGTTTCGCGGCCGACTCGGCTGCTTCCTCAGGGGTGACTGGGGCTACATTGCAGCGTGAGGATTTTGGTCCCTGAGGTTATTTCTAGTGGCAACGCAATCTGCCGACTTAAAGGGCCCCTAAACCACCAAGAGGTCGAAATTTAGTTGTAGTGTTGCTTTTGTGCCGGTGTCCGAAACGAACACGTAGCCGCAAGTATTTTTCGAAACGGTGCCGAAATAGTCGAGTTACACGCGTTTGATTATTAAAACGCGGCGCTTGCCTGTTTCGCTCTCTCCTGCGCCCGCCGGCCGCTGGCCGGTGCCACCTCCTCGCCGAGTGCTCCTCCGAATGTCACGTGACGTACATCGCCGATGACGTGCATCCGGTTGACGCGCCTCCGCCGGGCTCCCACGTTCGCGCAAGTGTTTTGATGGTGCTGTGCCAACCCTCTCTGTTAGCGCTATCCGTCGTGTTCTGACAGTTGCTGCAGTTTCTAGTCGGCTGTACCTCACTTGCACTTGCGTAGCATAACGCATTTGCGAATTCACACGCGAACACTACACGAACGACACACGACGAGGAAAACAAACAGGCAGGGAGAGCGTGCACTAGCAGACTAACCGGAAGTCGACGTTCTCCTTCGACCAATAAGCGGAGCTCGGACTCTTTTGACGTCAACAAAAACCACAATGTCGTCACGGCTAACTTTGGTATGCCGGAACTGGCCGGAGAGGCGCACGAGATTGTTTTTCGAGTTTGTGGCGCGGCCGCGGCGCGTAGCGCTGCCGCATTTGATATCGTTCATCGTGACGGCATTTTCAACTTGATGCGCGCGTTAACTTGAAATGTTCAAAAAAATGTCGGGGGTGCTTTAGGGGCCCTTTAAGATAGCTCTAGAGACAATAGCAGCCAAGTGTGTGTAGATCACGACGAGGTCGTGGTGCAGATATGTGGAGTTTCTTGAAGGCTGTGGTTGATAAACAAAAAAGAAAGAGCCACCGTTACTACGGTAGAAGCATGAATAACTTTGTAATTCATGTCTAACAAAGCATATAACAATGCTGGAAACATGAAGAGCATGCGTGTAAGATTTATTTGAGTATCTATTTCAGTGGTGTGCTTAGCCAAGCCTCACTCAAGGGACATTTCTTTCTTTGGTAAGCGCTTAAATTGTCCCACTGCATAAACATGCAATATGCTAGACTTATGAACTTATTTTTTATACTGAAATATAGAATTCCTTCTCCATACTCTTATGTACATTTGCCTCCAACATATCGAGGACGTATGTATGTACATTTCGTGCTGTAACTCACTTGGCAGAGTGAGGCAAAGCTTATGCAGCGACCCTTAACAGATGTTTCACGGTAAAGATATTTGTACCTTTGTGAGATATTTAAATAAACATTCTTATACAACATCATTAGTACGCAGGCGCCGTGCTTTGATCAGCTGCACAAATAATAACACTTCATGAAATGTGTTATCCAGTCGTTTTGTAAGCAGTAGCGGTGTTACACAGGCACTTTTTATCGCGATCAGGACTGACCTGCATCGAGGTTGGCGCTGACATTAGCCAAATCGTGATATGGCTTCCAGATCGCGATCATCACGGTTCCGATCGGGCCTGATTCACGCTCAAGAATAACCCTATAGCAGCAGCTGAGCACCATCGAGCCTAATCGAAATCTGCCATAATTGCGACCAAATGTACGCGTGTGACACAGGTGTAACAATAATCAGTGTTGAAGATGCACAGCAGCGCATTTTTAATGACCGGTGCTTATGTCCACATGTTCCAAGGTCAATCGGTTTTCCTAGGTCCGTTTTCAATCCGTTTTCCGGCACTGTGCTCAGTTGCGGCGATCAGCTTTTCACGCGAATGCTATGCAACCATTGTGCCCGTGAACTGTCGCAGCTGGCGAAATTCACCGTTGTTAGACACGTTCGCTTTGTGGCAGCGGCGATCGAAACAAAGTAACCTAAAGCGAAACTGCGTGGTGAAAGGAAATGATCGCGGTACAATTTGAACCAGACAAGCGGCCTAAATGGCCTAAATGCAATCGATACCAATGGGCTGCTGCTCATCGCACGTCAACGTAATCTCAAAACTTAGACTCGAGCACGTGCGTTATGCTTTCAGTCCAAGAAAACACATTTTTACTTACTCTATGAAAAATGACATTGTAATTCGGCTTGTAAAATACTTTCAATACGTTTTTATAATATTTTGGATGGATGGATGCTATGAGCTTCCCCTTTGTAACGGGGCGGTGACATGTGCGCCACCAGGCTCGTAAGAAGATTTAAGAACTTTTTTTTTTCTCTTTTAATTTTCCTCATGCCTTTTAAATTTACTTCAATCAAATCGATCATGCCATATCAAAAACGGAATTTCATATCCCAGTTCCCTGCCCCTTATGGCAGAAATTCCATATTTTTCCCTATAATTATTTTTGTCCGTTCTCTCTAGTTTTCTGCCACCAGTATTCTAACCGTCTCTTACTTATTTCAATCGCGGCTATGTTCAGCTTCCCGTTGTTCGCCCTAAAACCCAAGGCTTCATGTAGGGTGGTGCCCAAACGTACACCTGGGTGGATATTTCCGCATTCAATCGGAACATGCTCTGTCGTTTCCCTATCTTCCTCACAGCATGTGCATTTTTCTTCTTCTTTACTGAATTTCGCTTTATAAACACGCGTTCTAAGGCAGCCCGATCTCGCTTTTTGCTCACGTTGAGCGCCCCTAGTAGAGAAGATGCAAACTAAAGTATCCTACCACAAAAAGAGGAGTTAGTAGCTTCACTTTGCGCGCAACTCGATGGAACGCGCCTTCGTTGATTTTTACGCCCTCCGTGGCGACCGCGGGAACTTGAGACTTTCCCGGGCCTATTGTTCCCAGCTTCTAGGCACGTAAGGACAGAGTCTCTAGGGATTTTGCCGATTGTGGCGCCGTCACTTTCTGCCGGCTCGTTTAACGTGTCGCCGACATTTCGGCCTGTTTCGGCCATGCCGAGCCATGTGCTGTCAGCTGTTCAGCCGATGGCTTTGCGTCTACTGGTGACCGCGTGTCCTGCAGCTTTAGTGGCGCAATGACGGCTTAGCGAGCACTTCGCCGTGTCCACCTTTGATAGATCGACGACTTCGTATGACACGTAAGTAGTAATCGCTGTTATTTGGAGCTTTGTGCTGTTATGTGCTCTGCCGCATGTAATAGCCAGGATTCCCGGTGTGCCAGTTACATATTGCATGTCGCGTCAACAGCTGCGCTATCGTTCTATCGCGAAAAAATCGGGAGCGTGCTCGCAAGCTTGTTTAGAGTCGTTAACAAAGGCGCCAATCAGTGCACCGGCGTTCGCTACTTACATTTGCGGTTGTTGCAAATGGAAACGTTCACTGTGCACTCGATGACCCAGTGAGGAAGGAGCCCGCGCGCCGTTCACATTCTTCATGTGGCAGTTGCCCCGCTCTAAATCTAGCTTATCTTTGCGTGCTGTCTGTTGCAATCGCCTCCTTCCCGACATTGATTGCGTATATTGTCATCGACCATTGTGCGCTTATATTGTTGAAATGATTCGTAACAACTGTCATGTCGCCGTTCCGTTGTATACGTTACTTTCTGAGGTACTCGATTTGTTGAATGAATCAGTCGGAAAGATAAAGGATAGAGAAGTAGCACAGCCCCGCCACGGTGGTCTAGTGGCTATGGTACTCGGCTGCTGATCCGAGGGTCGCGGGATCGAATCCCGGCTGCGGCGGCTGCATTTCGATGGAGGCGAAATGTTGAGGCCCGTGTGCTGTGCGATGTCAGTGCACGTTAAAGAACCCCAGGTGGTCGAAATTTCCGGAGCCCTCCACTACGGCGTCTCTCATAATCAGAGCTGGTTTTGGGACGTTAAACCCCACAAATCAATCAGAGAAGTAGCACACGCGGCTGCTTGTGTGCCATTTCTGTCCACTGTGCTTTGTCTTTTTGACTGATTAATTTTTTAAGCATTATGTACCATCTCACCAAGGCTTCAACTTTACTGCCACGATGTAATATTCGCTTTATTATTTGGCAGGTATCGTGTGTTAATGTACACAGGAACAGAAATGCTACTGGCTGGTGTTAGTCATACCAGCACGTTTGCCTGTACGCAGGGCAACATTACAATTCTAAAAATTTCAGGCGTTGCCATTGTCAGTGCTTCACAAGAGGCTCGATGTCCGTGTAAACAAACACCATTTCGGCATGCTTGATATGCTTACCTTCATTTTTTACACTTACAGCAGTTGAGTAAAGCATGCAGAATTGACATTTGTGGGACAGAGAACGAAAACTTGATGGGAACTACATGTTTATTAAATTCAGTTGCACATTGAGACTTACTTTTATGTGCGCCTTTTGTAAATGTATTTTTCATCGTGGAGTTTTTGCTCTTTGTCCCACAAATGTTGCATCAATTAGCCCAACGGTTCATGCTTCTACATGCAAGTGTAGCCTGACAAATTCAAATCCTTTTTGCAGAAGATTACATTTTCAGCACACGATCCACTACATGCTTGTTTTGGGGGCATTCTAAATCGGGCAGCAAATTCGGTTAATTAATGGTAAATGTATCTCTGAGCTTCTCTTTATTTCAAGATTTCCTATCTGAAGAGACAATGTGAAAGGGCAGACCCTTCTAGCAGCAGTTATACAGCTTCAAGAAAGTGGCAACATACTCAAGGGAGCTGTTAATCATCTTTATTACCAGCACTCTGGAAAGTATATGTTCCTGTTATCAGGGGCAGTGATGAAAGAGAGTTGAGGCACCGTCAAAATAAGCCAGCGCTGCAAGAGAGAAAGGTGGCAGGGTTTGAGTGGCATTCATAGGCGTGCGCATGGGGGGGGGGGGGTGGCGGCTGCCCCCTCTAATCATCTAGGTGGGGGGGGGGCGCAAAGTTGGCCCCATATTTTTATATATCTTTCTATAAAATTGTCACAAACGAGTGCTTAAGTCAGCGCGTGCTGCTGCTTGTAGACAGCAGGATAAAATACCGACGCCAAACTTCCCCCACTCTTGGGCGCACAACGAAGAAAAAACCATAAAAGACGCAGCGCCATGCGCCAACCCGTCTATGGCCAGCCCTCGGTGAAAAACCCTCCTCGCCCCAGGAAACGGCAGCCACTTCAGACTTTTAGAGAACTATCGAATCATCGCGAAAGAAAATCATCACGTGACGCCGAGTGACGCCGCCACGGATGGAAGGTGCCAGTGAAGCCTAGAGCGTTCGCTAGCTTCCACTGTGCTGCACGCTAAAGAAGACACAAGAACCTTCTGGAGACTGGGCAAGAGGGTATAAAAGGGTGCAGCGGCGGGGAGCAGACAGCCGGTCCACGTGGTGTAAGCTGCGTTGAAGTCAGCCGTGGAGATGGCGAACTACGTGGAAGTGTGAGTCATTCTGTCGGTTGAATAAGACGTGTTTGGTGATGGTTGGTGTCAGTCAATCTGGAAGAATCGAGTGACGACGTCGTGGGAGCTGCGACAACTTTGAAGAGTGCCTCCTGGAAGAGTGGAATTCGGAACCAATGACGAAGGGAACGGCGATCAGCGCTGGAGTTTGCGTGAGTGTTTCCTGGAAGAGAAGCATTCGAGTTACTTTACAAGAGTTGTGGTCTGGACTCACTTTGTGAATATTCATAACCTTAAGTGTTCTCGAATAGGTTGTAGTGCGTGTGATTGCATTTGTAGCATGGTTTGCTGTTAGTTCCCGTGGTTGTAAACACTATCTGAGATACAGAGTGAGTTGTCATGTGAAGTGAGTTGCGATTGTTACCAGCTGAGTGTGCATGGTTTTGTGTTGCTTGTACTGCCTTAACTGAGAATATATTTTGCTTGTGTTATCAACTCTCAGCTCTGACTCAGTCATTGGTCCACAACTGGAGCTCACTGGCGCACTAAAAAGACCGCCCCTCAAAATTTTCTGTGCTTTCGTGGAGTTTTTTTCGCCCGGCCCGGCATCCGCCCGGCGATTGCAACCCCTTAACGGGATCATTGACAAAAATTCTTCCAGACTTGAGTGAATTGATTGACTGAATGAAACGCTCATAGAAATATTTACTTTTCTCAATCTCTTATTGTTTACTTCTTCTTGGAAGCGTGATTCGTGAGTTATAATTTTTTCGGGAGTTCCTTTAGTGCGTTTCTTTGTTTCCCCAACAGGCGTACCAGTGGGTTACACTTTCTTCCATTTCTAGTTTCAGGTTTACTCTTTATGGGCCCCATTCACGTCTTTACTTGTAAACAATCCCATCCTCTTCTGATTCACCTAGAAAAATTACCATATGACCCCCTCCTCTCCCCTTCCGCTCCCAAAAAAGATGACGGGTTGCCGCAGCTCATCCAGATTTAAAAATTTTTCTGTGCAGAAAGCAATGCTGTGGCACTGAGCAAGCCTTCTGGGTCTCAGTTTCGGCACTACCGACGAATCAAGTTGGCTGAAGAGAAAGTGCAAGGAGACATGCTACAAGTTTGGCTCCTTTCTACAGGTAAGCTGCTCATTTTATGCTTGCGTTTAAATTTACAGAATAGGCTCCAAATCGGTAGTATTAGTACGCTGAGCTAAGGACCAAAATTGCTTTCAGAACCTCATGAATGTGAGACTGCCAGTTCCAGTGAACCATCTCACCGGGTAGCCGAAAATCAGCACCTGGAGGACATCCCACTTCAAGTATCACATTCTTGCCAACGAAACGACAACTGCCACACTGAACTCAATTGCGATGAAGAACAGCGCTCTACTATGAATACTTTCAGCGGTGCACGGAGTGATGATGACCCTTCGCGACCATTGCCGTGTGATGACCTTCACATTGACAGGTGCACCAGGCTTATGTGTGGTCCTATTCAGCCGCGTTTGAATTGCTATCCACGGAAACAAACGGTGAACGGAACGCGAAAGTTTTGTGCGCGCTGGTACGACTCGTTTAGCTAGCTGGAATATAGCATAGAGAAAGACGCTGTTTTGTGCTTCTACTGTCGCACTTTTCCGTAGCAGAGTTAAGCGTGGAAGCGCATTCGTCTCCGTGGGCTTCAACAGATGGAAGAAAGCAGTAGAGAAGTTAAGGCTTCATGAAAAGTCCGACAGTCACTTATATAGCATCTTGTGCTGGAAATCTGCATTCCGGGGAGTGAAAAATCTCCAAGAAGCTCTCAAGGAAATGAGGCTGGACGAGAGTGCATTTACAAAGGTGTTTTAAGGTGCTACAGAGATGTGCCAGACTCGCGGATCAGTATTCCTGCGGTGAGACAGAGGAAAGTGTGTAGATGCGCAGGCGTTAACTTTGCCAGTCAGTTTTTTCACGAAACAAAGAGCTCCGCGTCAGCATTTTTTACCCCATGCTTGATGCTTTCGTTGAAGGAATTGAGGCAAGATTCACGCAGGAGACCGTCATTCTCATATATGCGATAATGAACATTGTGCGCCTCACTGCCAATGACGAGGAGACAGGCGTTGTCACTAAGTATTTTGACGTGAAGTTTGACAGCTTGTGGGCTGAGCTCCGCTTACTGAAGGCACAGGTTAGCACAGAGCACGTAAAGCTCGGTGACTGTAATGAATGGCTGGACTGGTTGCAACAAAACAGCCTAGGAGCGTTAGTTTATAAGGACTTTTTAAAATCCTTAAATGCTTTGCAGTTGCCCCTCTCGCTAGCTGCTCATGCGAGCGGACGTTTTCAAAGCTTGCCATTGTGAAAACAAAGCTGTGATCAACTATGAGTCATGAGCGGCTTCGGTGGCTGCTTTTACCATTCGTTAACCTACAGACTGCATTGTCAACAATTTCTGAGTCTGTCATCGAACAGTTCGCATCAAAATTGCGTAGCTTTTTGCTTTAGACTATTCACGATTGGTGAAAAGTACTATATATCTCCCATGTGCTACACATTTTTAGTAATCTAGTCATGAAATATTTTTACCGCCACATAACATATCCATTAGTTTTTATAATGTTTGTTGAGCATGACATAATGCGTGCATGTTATCTTGTGCAAAAAAGATAATTATAGCCCTTGTTTCTATTACATGTTTCTATGAAGTGCCAGAAAGTAAGATTATCAACTGTACGTTTGGATGCTCAGAAAAAAAAGAAATGGTATGTCATAGCGTTTATCTTCAATAATTATTAAATATTGTAACTTGCTGTTTCTGGTATTTTTAATCTCTGTATATTCTCATACTTTTAAGCGTTGCCATGACGTTGTTTATTAGGTGGCATTTCTCGTCCTCTGCATGAACGTTGCAGACGCCGTATGACAGCTTTAGCCATGTGTAGGTGCACCCATGAGTTTGCCCTGCATATAAACTATATTTTCCACATTAGCAGGGTCATGCAATATTTTAAAATATATTGTGCTGTTAAAGATGGCATATGTGTCGTACCTTTCTGTTGTTTAGAAATAATAAAAAATCTTTGTATGCACGTTGTGTTACTGACGCCTCAGCTGTGCAGGGTCTGCCTTTCGTTGAAGACATTTCACAAGAAAGGGAAACCAACTGCTTAATAATACTTTGTATATGTTACAATTCAATATTGTTGAAATAAATGTTTCATAACCGTATCTCATCTCAGCACTACAATATGAGCGGAAGGACATCAGTGGGAATGCGTTAATAGAAAGGGGGGGGGGCGCTCTTAGGAAACCTCGCCCCGCCCATGAAAAATCCTGCGTACGCTTATGCTTGTGTGTATGTGCAGGCCTGTACCTAGGTGCACCTAGCGTTATTCGTAGCAATTCGCATCTCCTTAAAGCACCTCTTACGGGAACTTTCTTGTTATTCGGTTGTGCCCTTAGCACCAGCCGCTTCGCTGATGCTGGTGCTAAGGGCACAACCAAGTGTGAGTGTATGAACCTGCCAAGATATTATGTGCATGCCTGTGGCTCTCGTTATTCATAAACCACTCGCAAAATGGTGTTCGTAATGGACAGTGTGAAAGTAAGACAAACAGGCGACACGGGCAGTGTGCTCACGAACTCGCCCTGTTTAAACGTGTCTTTTTTTCCTGTCATGATGGGCCACTCAGGTGCTCCATGTGTATGTGCACCACTTCCCTACTTACTAACATTGTGCTTCTGTTCGCTTTACAGCTTCTGCTCACATTTGTAGTGTCCAACAAGACATGGCACCTGTCTCAGCCTTGTTAACAGCTGCTGAAAGTGCAGCTTGCTGCCGGTGTATAACGAGGTATGTATAGATATCTCCTGAAAGGACACTTGCTCCAAATGCTCACGCTGCTCCAGTAAAAGTGCAGTCATGTAAAAGCATTATGATTCTACACAAAAAGCTTGTGTGCACAGTTGAGTTTAATGCTTATTAAGTTGTCAGAAAATATTATACATGCACTCATAATTTTGCAGTTAAACAAACCTCAGTGCACGCTGTTGATCACGGAACGTACGTGTAGCATAATATGCCAGAGAGTTTGCTTACATCTTTCGTGACAGTGTAGCTGTGGGGAAATAATCTTGTAAGAAGTCTCGGATGATGGATCTCAGCTCTGCTCCATTTTTGTGTGTGGCCATTCTTTAGAGCTGCCTCATGCATAAGGAGCCCTATCACTAAAACAAGCATTTCAATAGAATGCTATGACACCGTGGCAGTGACTTCTTGTGTGCGTATCACAATCTTAGTCACATCTTCAGTTCAACTTAATTTGGAGGAGTAAGCATTGGGTAGTCTTTTTTCAACATAACTGGGGAGATTTTTGTATTTTTTCGTTGGCCCATACCAAAATTTGGCAAACGAGCTCTGTGAAAATCCAAGGTGGAGTAACGTCTTATGAAAGAAAAATTAGCATCCACCCGTCTGTAGCACAAGGCTACAAGGAAATCCATGCTGATTTCTTAGAAAGGAAAGCTTCCCATGTGCCGAAAAAATTCGTCCTGGTTTGGGGGTACGAACCTGGTACCGTCGCCTGTTCGGGGCGCTCCCTCTCCCACTTGAACTAACCAGGAGGCTAGCGATTGACAGCACGAGGGCGAATTCATCGACAACTCGAAGCACATGGCACATGACAGGCGTTGGTCCTGGGTTCGAGCCCGGATCAGGAAGAATTTTTCGGCAACTAGTAAGCTTTCGTTTCTGAGAAATCCGTATCGAACTCCTCGTATCCTTGGGCTGCAAATGGGTGGATGCTAATTTTTCTCTTTCATACGAAAATTCACATTCTTGCAAGTTATATTTATAAATTTAAATTTATTAATGCGAGCCATCTGCTGTTTACAGTGCTATATACACCTTGTAAATTCTCTATATATCAGTGGTGTTCATTTGAGCCAACAGGATGTAACTTCGTTGTCCTGGAGTGGGGTTGCTAGCACATGAAACCCGTGCAGCATTAAAGATTTGTTATGTTTGACTGGACATAAATAATTTTATCCTATTTTTCTAAAATATGTTCCATGTGTAAGAAGTGTTTTACCTGAAAATGAATGATTCTGTGTAAACAGCATGTGATCCATCTATTTAAGCTTCATATGAACATGTTGGGCGTTTCCCTGTTTTCATTCTGCTCATGCATAATGCGCTAAACTTTCAATACTAGGCTGGCACAGTGGTCGATTGGTTGCAGGACTTGTCTGCTCACCTGGAAGACATTGGTTCAATCCTAGCAATGGTGGTTGCACTTCACTGGTGTTGAAATTCTGGAGACCCATATACTTTGCAATGGCAATGCATGCTGGATCACCCTATGTGACTGAAATTCTTCGAGCTCTATTACAAATCGTGTCGTGGTTTTGGACTTAGAACCGGCATGTTTTGCTGAAAAAATTGGAGTTTGGTTCAGATTGAATGTAGGGTTCAGAGAGATAACAAGTTATTAAAAGGGCCCTGGAGCCAGATTTTACTTGTCAAGTCACGCATGAAACGGGTTCCTCGCAAGGCCCCTAGATAAATTCAAAAAGACTTTTCAAGATTGGACATCGGCAAACAGAAGTTATTCAACTCACAAATTCAGTATAAGAGCAGACTACAAATATTGACGCCTCCGTTCACATTTCGCTCACCCAGAGACGTGCTCGCTGCTTCCAGTCAAAAGGGGGGCTTATACATCTTGCGGTACTGGAACTGTGCTGTCCATTGTGGCCTTCCTACCTAGACGGTTACTGCGTTTTTCGACAGTGTTGTCGTCTTGAGCTAAAGCAACCACGTGGGCTGCACAGTGTTCCTTGTGTCATTTGCACACAAAATGAAATTGTAACGTGTAAATTTGTCTTTTAGTACCTGTAGCAAGCATGCAGCATGTTTTTGTCTTAAAGCCGTAATAGTGCATTGTAAGCATGTGCGACAAGTATTTTTATTCCCATCCGCAGTACAACCAGCTTAGCAATGTCACATCCGATTGCAGAAACTGTTGATATAAAACGCTGCAGTCGACGTGGGAGCCGATTTCAGGTACAAATTAAAATATACTAGTGAGTGTACAAAATCAGAGGTATGCTCTGATTTTGCACACTCACTGGTGCTACAGTTATCATTGAGTCTCATTTCAAGCAAACATACAATGAAAGGAACATGCATAATTCACGTTTCAGGGCCCCTTTAAGATTTGCAAATTGGTTCAGAGCAGTCAACTTCATCTTTGACACGCTGAAGAGTGCTACTGACCACCTGAAGGACACTGAGGCCCATTGGTAGACATAGTGAGGTTGTGGTGCTCTTTTACCATTTTTTGTATGGTGAACTCTAAAAGCAGATCGAAAACTGTCATAAGCTAAAGTGAACAGCCCTATTTTGACAATAATGCACTGTGGGTGCCACATGCGGTATTGCAAACCTTGTAGCTGGACCCAGCTTGGTTTAGGTCCTTTGTGTCATCACTGTGTGGGCCTAGAAGCAGCTGAATGCACTTTGTGTACTGCCAAAGCGGGTTTTTTTTTCTATTACGGCTAACTGTGGCGGTTATGAGGTGTTCTCTGTACAACTACATAGTAGTCGCCCACGTTCAAGTATGTCGATTTCATAGGCGGAGACTTTTTCATTTTCCGGAGGGGGCGCCGAGATCTTCGCTGCGGTCTTCTGTCCTCATTCTCCAACTACCCTTTCTCGTCCTTCTTTCTCTAATTTTCCTGCTCACCCTCTCCCATATTTTTCATAAACGCGGGGGAGCCCAGGCAATTCTAATTTTCTTCTTCTGATGATGTAATCAGGCAAACTGCCACACGGCCGGACTAAAGGAGCGACGCGCGCGCACTTGCGCGCGTCGCTACTCCAGTCCGGCCGCGAGCACATCAACATTGCTCTAAATTCACATTTGACATTATTTTTTCCAAGAAATATTTATTTTACAATAAATATAGCAATGTATTCCCAAATGGCAGAGAAAGTACAAGAGAAAAAAAAACGTCACAGGAAGTCACTTTCGTGCAAATAATTTTGAACTTTACATGATTATTTGCACTTCATATTTGTTACTCACATTGTCATGCGATCATGACGCAGTGAATCAAACACCAGTTAAAGGAGTACTGACACAAAATTTAAGGCGATCGAGGTAACTTGCGGGATAGATTTGCGTCGACACAGGCGTCATCTACAAAATATCAACGGCCAATATAGATTAGAACATCTTTAATATCAATTTTAACGTGCGTGTCGCGCAACTGCATGCGAATCGCGCTTTTTTGTTTCATGTAAACAACCAGTGACCACCTGCGTGACGAGTTTGTGTTGCTGTCATGGTTCTTCGGAGAGCGCTCATCCTAGCAGACGTTTCCGACGGAAAGAGGGGGCAGAATTGCACCGGAGTACAAATTGACGTCCTCGCCTCGGCAGTGCATTTTTGAGGGATCACGCATGTTTGAAACTTCCCAGAGGGGATTACAGCAGCACCCGGAGGTATTTCCTTAACATGTCCGGCGCAATGCACAGGACGCGTTCTGCGCCGCTATTGGCCGCACGCGAGGCCACGTGAGCCCGCCTACACATTTCCGGTAAATGTTTGTTTACAGTCGCACATGCCGGCAGCCGGCAGAGAGTAGCCTGCAGCCCTGCACGGGAAGGCTGCTTCCATTTTATCGCTGCCGGCGCATTTCCTGTTATAGCTATTTTAAGCGTGTCCATGGTTTGCCCATGTCACTGGAGGGCCCGTTGACATACGTTGCCGCTTCGCGGTGCGCCTTCGGCGCTCTACTATTTTGCTCGTGTCACTACTGCCAGAGCCAGGCACATCAGCGACGGGCGCTAGCGCGCCCGCCGCTGAGACCAATGCGATTGCGTTTTTAAAAGAACATTACGACGGCTCCTTCGGAGCAGTTGTGTTCGTAATAATAGTTCCCCGAGCGCCGAGCACGTAGCCGCTTGATATTTCTACTTCACCCCGAAAGAGAAAAAAAAAACCAAAACAAAAAAGTGGCCGCGTATCTCCGTGCTTCGCTGCAAATGTCGTCGAAAGACGATAGTCTTCTACCGGCCGTACTACATGAGTCCCGGTTCGCGTGTTTCTATTTCCCCGAGGAGACGCGCAAGCGAGAGGGAAAACGAAGAGACATGAGGAGAGAAAGGGGCCGTCCGGAGTGGCGGGCAGCCGTTCCGCTGCCTTGTGCTAGCCGTTCGGCACGAGCGTGAGATATGGGCGGCACCTGGCCATGATACCGGGAAACGCAAGAAGCTTCCGTAGTACGCAGAACTGCGTAGGAAACGTCCGCTTTTGTGCATCCTAACAAGCACTAGGGTCTTTAGAATTACGCATCTATGAATTTGCTACTAAAGAACACACCGCCTAACACTTACGTATTGATGTTGCGCCTCACGTATGCGCAATATTTGCTTTTTGGTCGACTGTGATCACAAGTATGAACGCAACTGGGTGGTCGCAAGATGGGCGGTCGTTTAGGATGGGGTTAACCTTTCGCAGCAGGACAGACACACACACACACACACAGACAGACCAAAATTTCTGCGTTGAAGTTCCCCAAGAAAGACTATCGTCTTTAAAACACACACATGCGCCCGCATCCCGCATCCGACGTCTTTCTTTCTTTTCCCTCCCCCCACGCTCTCAGCACCCAGAAAAAAAAGGATGAAAGAGCAGCACCTTGCACTCACACAGCAAAGCGTCAAACCAGCGTCTCTCTTTGCGCACGTGTTCACCCTGAACTGGCGTAGGTTTTGAAAACCACCACCAGCGAGAAAACAGAACGACGACGGGAGGAGGCGGGGGCACTGCGTGTCTAGTGCTACCGTGGGCGCAGCCATATTGGACATGTGCGACTGCTGTAAACAAACATTTACCGGAAATGCGTAGCGGCGGCTCCCACTACATGGCCCTCGCGTGCGGCTAATGGCGGCGCAGAACGCGTCCTGTGCATTGCTCCGGATATGTTAAGGCAATACGCCACCCGGAGGCATCCCTCAATAGAGTCGTCCGCGCGGTGCTCATGTGAACGCGGTTTTTTGTGGACATGTAGTCACCTATGTTTACATGAATACCATCCTGGGTGCCGCTTCACTGATCGCTCTTTGAAACGGAAAGTGCGTCTGGGCTCCACAAAACCGTATACAAAATACTGACAATCGCGCGCTCGAGCCCTCGAGGTTTACAGCCAGAGTAAGTGGGTCATTCGCTACTTATTGCAAAAGAAAAAAACTAGGTGCAGAACTTTTGCGTCAGTAGTCATACAACGTATCAATTACGTAATTGAAAAATGATTTAAAGAACACCGGCTGCCAAAAGAAAGATTCCCCGGGCTAGTGTACGAGGTTTCGTGCGCCGATTGCCGCGCCACTTACATCGGCGAGACAAAAAACTTTCCGGAAAGAATACGGCAACACCAAAATGACGTACGCAGCTTCAACGCTACGCGGAATGCGCTTGCAGAACACAGCGAAAAGAAAGACCATCACATCAACTTCGACGACGCCCGAGTTCTCGACACGGAAGGTAACCGAACCAAAAGGCAGTTCTTAGTCGTGGCACGTCCAAACAACACCTGGAAATATCAACGGCTCAACTGGGACCCTGCCGAGTGTGTATATACGTGATCTCGGGAACCAATGGAGAAAATAACACCGCAACAAAAAAGGCGGGAGGAACGATGGTGAAGAGAGGGACAGTCACTAAGAAAAGTCGCTAACTTCGGAGCCTGCCGGACAGTCACCACCAGATGAAGAGACCGAATGGGTCCCGAAACTTTGGGGCAGTTTTTAATTTCAATATTAACAAACCTACATTAAGAAAAGTGGCTGGAGAGTTTGTTTTTTCGCATAGGCCAATTATAAGACTTCCGCCGCCCCTGCAGCGAGCTGCTTTAACAAGAGGGCTCCCTTGGCGCCACCATTATACCCTTAAAAGGCGTAACCCTCCCAAAAATCCGCTGTCGAGGCTGTGAAGTCGGCCTTTGTACACCCTTGGTACAGTCCCGAATTTAGGTGTTTCTTCTTTCATCTCCGGTCGTTGACACGCCAGGCACGTGGATCGGCGAGTGTGGCCTCGCCGCGAGCTGTGGTTGCTAGCCGGACCTATGTACAACTCACAAGGGGAGGAAAGCAATGCATGCGCATGCTTTCATACCCATGTGAGTTCATCATCTTCGCGTGTACTGGCGCATCATTTATCAATATTAAAAACGCTTTGCTGAGAGTTTGAGCCCGTTATGATTATACTTCTGAACTACACATAACGATCCTACTCTCCGGGCTCCGGCGTGGGCTATGCCCCCCTGGAAAGTTCGGAGGGGGGCTCGAGCCCCCGAGCCCCCCCGTAGTCTCCGCCTATGGTCGATTTCATTCATATAGTGCAGATGACAGGATTGCAATTGGCTGGTATTTACGTCGGTAAAACATGCACGCGGCATATACAGCAATTGAGGGCATGTGAAATTGAATGTCAAATGAGTGAATGGCAACGAGGCTCCGCACAGGTACAGCACCCAGTATGTACCCGCACTCAGGAGACTTCGTATTATTGTCAAGATGTGCTACAGAAACAACTCTACTTGATTCTGCACGAATGTCATTCATAAGAGCATTGCTGCATGGGAGCCAAGCACATGACAGCACTACATTGTCATGATGGCTTAGCTCATAGCCACTGATAGGACATGGTAGGCCAAGCTAGGTGCTAGTGCGATCAATGCCATTTTCAGTTCAGCAAGAGCTGTTCAGCACATACATTTGCTAGCAGGATTAACACTTGAATTTTTGTTTTGCACTGTTATGTGCAATGTCCTCAACATTGCAATTGGTTGTATAGACCTTTCCATCGGCACTCTCGCACCGGCGAGCCGGAACCTGTTTTTGTCGTCTGCTAGCGCGCGGGAGAGAGCTCTCCGCGCCACACCCCCCTTCGTTGGGCTGTTTGTTGCGCAGAGCCGCCCATACGTTCTGCCGTGCCCGCACGGTGCGCACGCTGTTTTTCACTCACTAGAGCGATTTAAAATGTCCTTTAAGAACAGCCTGTCGACAGGGCAACACTGCATTGTTTACGGTTGCACCTACAACCAGAAGAAAAGAAATGCTGCACGTAAACATCTGTGCAGCAAGCACAACGTTGCGCAGGAGTGCGGCTGCGCACTCACTGATGCACTCGTGCCAAAACGCCGCACCGATCACGTTCCCACGCGGTCTAACGCTGATTTCGCCAACACCCCCTGAACCCTAGTCAGTGCCGTTCTTAGCATATGGTATGAATGTCCCAGATTTCTTCTTTCATTCTCTCTCCCTACTCGATTAGCTTCAACCATGAGAGCTGAACGCATTTCGCGGTACTACCAAAGCAAGGGGTTTTAGTACGGACATTCCTGTTTCTTTCTCTTTTTTTTGTTGCTCTTGTCCTTGCTGCTGTATGCCTCCGGCCTGTCCTACGAGCTTTTCACTTCCTCATGGATTCTCAGTCTGTAGCAGCAGCCAAGAAACGGTCTGTCTTGTTATGTGAGCTGCTGTACGCACATTCCCGGAACATTTGTCGTTTGTTGGAGGGAGGCTCTATGCTTCTTTCTCAGCAGTCCCTTTTTGTCGTTCTAGTGTGTGCTAGTAAATATATATATATATATATATATATATTATTCGGCATGAAGGCGTTTACGCTATCGTGTTTGGAAGGCCATCCACCTAGTTAATAAAAATCATGCAGAGCGAACAAGCGTGCGGGTCTCTGCTGTGCAGTGCAAACCAGGTGTGTTGTTGAACGGCAAACGTGCTTCAGCACCATCTGTGACGCGGACGCTTCCTTCAAAAGAAAGAAAAAAAGTGGGGAGCTCGACGGAAGTCGATAATGAACTAGGCTGCGAAAACGGACCCGAGTGATTGCTTATTAACCACGAATGCGATAAATGGGAAACCCGATTAGGAACAAGAAAAATCCTGGTCTCACGCACCGTGGGAGCCGATGTTATACCAAGATGCCAGCGAGGTTTGTATGTATTAGCCAAGTTTATTCATTACAGAGAAAGTCAGCACACAATAGGCGACAATTGAAGAAACTCTAGCCAAGAACAGCTATCTAGCGCTGGTTTTAGTTGAGTAAATGCCGCACGTATGTCATGGCGTATACATCATGCCACAACATTTTTACAATGTTATGCTCACAGATATACATGTGGTATTTTCTGACTGACTATCACACCATGTTAAAGTTTACTTGCTTTATGATGAGTGTCCGAACGCCGTTGCACTACTTCTTGAGCTTTTGTCTTTATGTTGAGTAATGATCATCTTGAGCCACGATCATGTCGTACGTGTCATGAACATTATTATATAATATCACATTCCTAGAGCAGAACCTTTAGTTTGACGCCCATTTCAACCCCCTAAAGCTTTCATGTTGAGTCATAATCATGTCATGCCATAACCATATCATGTCATGAAAATGACTATAACTCATATCACATCTCTATCTGTGCCTTTCGTTTTACAACCCGTATCCACACCCTTTCGTAGCTTATATCACATAGCACATGAGTATATCTTATATCGCATCCCTCGAGCTTTACTTTTCCTTTGACACCCATCTTCACCCCCTTCCGTTAATATTCGAGCATCGGACGCGACATCCGAAGGTCGTGGGTTTGGGTCCCACCGAAGGCAAGGTTTGTCTTTTCGTCCACTTTAATTCCTTTCTACTTTCTCCACAATTACAATTCCACAAGTAACTTCCCCTATGCTTTCCTAGGCTTCATTGTCTGTTTGCTCATTAAGTTGTTTCTAACAAATAAAGAACGAACCCTTGATCCCTTCCCTTTCGTCACGTCATATCATGCATTTCATGTCATGAACATGACTGACTCTACTGCGTCTCTCGACCTATATCTTTTGTTTGACACCCATCTTGACCTCCTTCCTTTACATTTGTTTTTGCAGTCATGCTCATGACACGAGCACATCATGTCATGTCATGAAGGTTACTATTACCAATATCACATTCTTCGACACTCACCTTTTGTTTGACACCCATATTGATCCCCTTACAGTGGTCTTATACAGTCGAATCTCGATAATTCGAACTCGAAGGGGCCCGAAAATTTGTTCGAATTAAAAGAAGTTCGAATTAAAGAAAGCTCATTGAATTGAGCACTCACCTGCAGCGGCACATGTGCAATGAGCGAACACGAGTGGGAAGTACACAGATTTATTCGCGCGTATTTTCACTTCCAACTACACCACACCCATCATTAAGAAAAGTAGTCGGTTATGCACGTCTGCACACGTTTTTCCCGCAATGAATCAATGAACATGGCTTTAGCTTGCTAACGAGTTCTAAACCAGCATCTGCATTTTGCTGGAAAGAGAAGTAGCACGCGGCAAATCCAGCGCCGCTACTTCACTTGCATTTGGTGGAGTCGAAGAGGCAGGGGGTACTTCGTCGCTGGCATCAGAGTTCTCGCCACTGGGAGTAAAGGGTCCCCTGAAGCACTCTGTTGAGGGCACGTGGCTTGTAGGATCTCGGCGTCGGTGGCAACACCACAGATCTCTACACCCGCGTCCACATTCACGTAGCCCTCAAAGGTCACGCCGTTCGGAAGAACACTGCTCCCCCTTTCGGACACGCAGTTATCGTCATCGTCCAACGAAGTCTGCATCACCTCATCATTGGCCTGATCCGCATCACCACTGGCCGCGGGTTCGCCAAACCCACATCGCCGGAAACAGTTGCTGATGGTGTCTGGCTTAATGGAGGCCCACGCAGCGGCAAGGATATGGATAGCGCTGAGGAGGTCGACGGCATAAGTTTTGTCGCTGTCCATGCACAGTAGCATTCGTTCCACGATATGGCGCCTGTAGAGTTTTCAAATTTTGAATGACTCCCATATCCATGGGCTGGAGCACAGCCGTCGTGTTTTTCGGCAGAAAAACCAGCCGAATTGCACGCAGGCCTTCTACGTCACAGTGCGCCGTGCAGTTGTCAACGAAGAGTACGTTCCGGCCTTTAGCGGCAAACTTTCTGTCCAGGGTACGCACCCAGTCTGAAAAAATGTCCATAGTCATCCATGACTTCTTGTCGGCGATATAATCGACTGGCAAGGTCTTCACGCCCTTAAAACAGCGAGGCTTGGCCGATTTACCGACCACTAGCAACCGGCAACGCTCCGTGCCCGTTGCATTTGCGCACACCATTACCGTCAGCCTCTCCTTGCTTCGCTTGCCGCCGGCACAATCGTCGCCTTGAAAAGTAATCGTCTTGTTCGGGAGCAGTTTATAATACAGCGCCGTAGAACGACCACGAGTGAACACTCTCCGGCTCTCCACTGCCGCGGCTTTTTTCTGCGAATGCTTTTTTTCGCAGCCAGGCTGGCCAGGCGAGGAGGCTACGCAACACGTGATCCCTCGGTGGTTTGGTTTGTGTTGTTTTTGGTTACGGCAGACGTAAAGGGAAGAGCCGCCGCACAGCTCTCTCCTCGGAGAAAACTGAGGAAAGAGCAACGTTATCTAATCGTTGGGAAAGAGTCAGCAGCCATGCCGCCCCGGCAACGCAGATAACCACGTCTTTCATTCTTTCCTGGATGCTCAAACAGGGAAGGCCACAACCTGAATAGACTCTCTCCTCAGAGAAGAGAGTCGAGCCCTGCTTTTGGGAAGGAAAAAGGGCCCCCGGTCTCCCCGATCGGCGTCGCCTGCTGTGCGCGCTTGTCTTTTTTTCTTCCCGTGCCAGTGTTCAACGTCCGTGCCACCTTGACGAATGAAGCGCGAAAAGGAGGGGTGGGGGGGCTCTTTTACGCTTTTTCTCCGCGGCGGGGTCAGAAATACCAATGGAAATACCCTCGTCGTAGGCACCGCCACGTGATTCGAGGAATTTTCGGAGCGCGGGATGTTCGAATTAACCGTCGCAGATACTTGCGCGTTCGAATTACCGGGCGTTTTCGGCCATTGAAATACACATAACTTTGCCGGGACCGCAGCGTCAGTTCGAATAAACCGGAAGTTCGAATTAAGCGTGTTCGAATTAATGAGATTCGACTGTATTTGCAGAGTCATGCTCATGTCATAGCATGACCTGAGCACATCATTTCATGTCATGAACGCAACTTCGACCAATGTTACATTTTTCGACATGCACCTTTTGTTTGACACCCATATCGATACCCTTTCAATAGTGTTGTTTCCAGTCATACTCATGTCATAGCATGGCATGAGAACATGTCTTGTCATGAACGTGACTATGACCGATATCACATCCTTCGAGATGCACCTTTTGTTTGGCACCCATCTCGACCTCCTTCTTAGTTTCAAGCTTTTGCTT
The DNA here is from genome assembly GCA_013339685.2 of Hyalomma asiaticum. Lineage (NCBI taxonomy): Eukaryota > Metazoa > Arthropoda > Arachnida > Ixodida > Ixodidae > Hyalomma > Hyalomma asiaticum. The sequence continues at coordinate 46,797,488 of CM023481.1, read as the reverse complement.
GTATTATATGTGTCATTAGTTACATGCTTTGCAAAATCAGGTCATTCTTTAATCTTGATTTGGTAATTATCACGGTGCACTCTCATTATCTTAACCACTCTAACCTAACATGCGTGACTTACAAACATTAGTTAGCGATTTTCAATCATTGATTTCCGGACATGCTCACTTTCATAGTTATAGTCATGAGTATGACTTAAAGCCTGGCTAGCATGCTGATTATGCCCGAGTCATGTCCGCGTTAAATTAAGGGTTCGTTTGATATATCGTGTTGCGTGATTAGTCATTTATTTCTCAAGGTATCGTTTCTTGCGATAGTTTTCCATAATTTTGGAACCACCGTCTTTTAAGGACACTGAATGAAACATTAAGGTTACTCTAATTGAGACATTAAGGCTCTCGCCTTTATGAGTGGCACCATTGTTAGCAAAAACAGCAGTATTTTTATTATGAGTCATCTTACAACAGTAACTCAAACAAAGAAGAGGTGACACGGTTCCCGGTGTCCCAGTTTTACTGCTACCAACCGGCCCCGCTGATCCCGCCTCTGCTAGCGCAAGAACACGCAAAACAATGACGATGGCAACTGTCCTGCTAATCAGTCAGATCCCACATACTCACAAATTAACCTACCTAACGATTCCGCGATGTTTACATTGAGCGAAAGCAAGATCTTGTCGAAACACACACAACGAATGCATGCGCCCGCACGGAGAGCCCGGCGAGCAAACAGCCCAAGATGGCGCCGCCACTAGACATCGCTAGCGGCACTTCATGGCAGCGCCCAGGAGGGCTCTATTGGAAAGGTCTATAGAAGCAGAGCAAATCATTTTGCTGAGACAGCCGGCAATGCTGTTCTGACCTCTCATCGCATTTGTCTCCCTCTTCAATGGCTAGGTGCTGGACTCTGCTTTTGTTAAAATGGTGTGCTTGTCATGGGAGAAGTGTGCGCCTGTGGTGTCTGGTGCTGTGGCGAAGGCGCAATGGAAAGAGCGGCCAAGAGAAAGCGTTGGCTCGGCACGTGAGGCGGTGAAGACGGCGATGGCAACAGGCAGAGAAATCCAGCCGCTAGGAGAAAAGACGGAGCGTGGATGTGAGGCGCCATGTTAGAGAGAAGCAAGACAGTGTTTCACCAGTGCGGACGTGGCGTGGGAGCTCTCCGCCAGAACCACGGTCGGGCGTTGTCCCGAGTGCCTGGCATGCGCCAAGTGTCGGGGTATATGGCTACGCTTGGCTCCGAGATTCTGACGCTGTCTCCTTCTAACACCTGACGAGCCGCTCAAGCCTCCAACAGCACCGTCGGGTGTAGGCCCGAGTGCTGTCCGACCGATAGAGAACCTGGTGAGGAGGTCCACTACTATGCGCGGCCTCGGTCCGCCTGCTTCTTCCTGGAGGAGCTAGAAGTAGCACGGTCGGGTGTAGGCCCGAGTGCTAGTTCACCTCGTCTAGTCACGAGTGGGAGTGTGAGGCTTCCCGTGACACCAGTGCCCGTTGTCGGCGTTCCTGGCTGGCACCATCACGGAGACACCAGTGTCTCCGTGGTGGTGCCTCCATGGACAGTAGTTTCTCCGCGGACACCACTCGTCATCACGGTAGGTCGTCACGGTGAGGTCGTCACGGTAGGTCGACGACCTACCGTGACGACCTCAGGCTCACGCCGACACTTCACCTGCGTGGACTTCTCCCGCACCACTGGACCAGCCTCAGTGAGATGGTTTCAAACTGTGACGTTACTCGCGTGTTTCTTTGCGTTTCTTAGCCTTTGTTCTGAAGTGCTGCATTTTCTTATTCATAGAGTTGGTTCGTCTACGTCAATGTTTGTTGCTGTTTTTGTTATAAAGTCTTCACAGAAAGCAGCCTTGCCGTATTCTTGAACACGTTGCCGTCATAAGACGCAACTTGCGTTCATATAATTTCCAAGATTCCCATCACGATGGCGCCCAATGTGGGGCAGGGCTGTTTTCTGTGTTGATGTAGAGACCATAGCGACGATGATATGGATTTCGAAGAGCTAATTATTCTCGGCGAAAAGCTCGCTTTGTCAGGAGACGCACTTTGGGTATAGATTGAGGAACAGAGTGCACACGAGAAAGAGGAGCTCGCTGAGGAATGCGAGGCGCTGCGCGAGGAGGCTGAGTGTGAGGAACGTGCTCTGGAGGCGGAGCTGACATTAGAACATGAAAGGCGCGAGCGTGAGGAATCTGCCCGGGAAGCGGAGCTAGCACTAGTGCATGAAATTGCAGCTCTGGAGGAAAGATACATGCAGCTTCGTATACGCTTGTTAGAAGCGGAAAACGCTGCTAGAGCTCGCGCGTCCGTTGATGATGACAGTGTCTCTTTTATAGACCGAGGGACTTTGCAGCGTTCAGATGAGCTCGTCGAAGCAGGGTGCCGCCCTACGAGAATCGGAGAGGACTGTGTTCGGTGTGCGAAATACTTTGCAGCCTCTCACAGGCAAGGTGTCGTTAATGAAGGGGCAAGAGCTCTTCTCGGTAGCTCCGCTGATAGAGTATTGCTTGAATGCATAGGTCAGTTTACTATGAGTGCACTCATTCGCACTCATTTAACAGACGTGAGTGCGAGCGAGTGCGAGTGAGTGCCAGTGAGTGTGAGTGAAGGCGACTGCGAGTGAGTGCCAGTGAGCGTGAGTGGAGGTGAGTGCCAGTGACTGTAAGCGGAGGTGAGTGTGAGTGCGAGTGATTGCCAGTAAGCGTGAGTGATGAGTGCCAGTGGGTGCGAGTGAGTGCGGGTGATGGAAAAATTAGGGTGAGTGAGTGTTCTCCCACACTGCCGACCTATGCTTGAATGCCCCGGTAACAACTTCGAATGGTGCAAAGAGAGCTCTGGAGGGCTAACTGCCGACTCGTCGTGGATGCTGCTGGATGCAGTAATGAGCGGCCCAACCGGTGGTTATTGCCGTACGATAGCCCTCTCAGATTCGTCGCTAATTGACCCTGATGCAGTAACAGGTGACCTAGGTGTAGAGAACTGTAGAGGAAAAGTACCTGAAAATCTGGTGATTTCGGGAGAGAGTGAATGTTACAAGCTCTCTGATCGAGAGCATGAGCTGACAAAAATAGGTGATAAAGAAGCAAAAGAGGATTTGGTCGAAAGCACATGCTGCACATGCTACCACCGAGGTGATAGCACAGTGGTTGTGCAGGAGTCTTTCAGCCGTGAAAGTACTGACAAGTCGTCTTTTTTGTTATCTGGTTCAGAGACCCTGTCTCCAGAGAAGGATGTGTTGCTTACTTGTCTCGTGCGGCAAGGCATTTGGGCATCTCACGAGTTCACTCACACGTTTTTGTGTCAAAGCGCATATCTGGAACACCTTAGTATTCATTGTGATTTTCATCTAAGGGCTGTAGTAAGCACCAGCACAAGTGCGCTGCTCGAACGGACCATGTTCTTGAATATTTTCTCGTGGGGTCACGAATGTGCATCGTTGTTACGTTTATGTAACAAGCTCGTGAAGGGTGTTCGTTTTGTGTGGGACGCTATTATCTGAGGCCGAGTGATTAACGGATTGCGAATTTTAGTTTTCACTTCTGGGTTGTTACAAGGACTTTGTGCATGAACCTGTAGATAGGAGTTTGTTAGTTTGGACTACATATTAGAACTGTGTGCTATGTGTGCTGTGAACTGTGGGCCCTGTGTGCTGGACAAGTGTGGTCCGTCAAAAGCACGCACTTACCCGAAGTCTTCTTTTATATAAAAAACTTAAAGAAAGGGGGCTAATGTCATGGGAGAAGTGCACGTCTGTGGTGTCTGGTGCTGTGGCAAAGGCGCATTGGAAAGAGCGGCTACGAAGAAGTGATGGCTCAGCACGTGAGGCGGTAAAGAAAACAACTACAGGCGGACAAATCCGGCTGCTAGGGGAAAAGGCGGAGTGTGGATGTGAGGCGCCTTGTCGGAGAGAAGCAAGGCGGCATTGCACTAGCGTGGACGTGGCAAGGGAGCTCTCTGCCAGAACAATGGTCGGACGTAGGCCCGAGTGCCTGGCGTGTGCCAAGAGTCGGGGTGTATGGCTCTGCTTAGCTCTGAGCTCCTGACGCCATCTTCTTCCAACGCCTGACAAGCCGCTCGAGCCTCCGACAGCACTGTCGGGTGTAGGCCCGAGTGCTGTCCCGCCGAAAGAGAAGCTGGTGAGGAGGTCCACGACTGCGCGGCCTCGGTTCGCCTCCTACTTCCTGGAGGAGATAGAAGTAGCTTGTTCGGGTGTAGGCCCGAGTGCTAGTTTGCCTCGTCGAGTCACGAGTGGGAGTGTGAGGCTTGCCGTGACTCCGGTGCCCCTTATCTGCATTCCTGGCTGGCACCACTACGGAGACACCAGTGTCGACGCAGCACCACTCGTCGACGACCTACCGCGACGAGCTCCGGCTCACGCCGACGCTTCACCTGCGTGGACTTCTCCCGCACCACTCGACCAGCCTCGGTGAGACGGTTTCAAACTGTGACGTTACTCGCGTGTTTCTTTGTGTTTCTTTGCCTTCGATCTGAAGTGCTGCATTTTCTTATTCATAGAGTTGGTTTGCCTATGTCGATGTTTGTTGCTGTTCTTGTTATAGCCTTCACAGAAAGCAGCCTCGCCGTATTCTTGAACATGTTGCCGTCGTAAGACGCAACGTGCGTTCATCTAATTTCCAAGAATACCATCACAGACATTACTTTGTTCAAATATAAGTTATTCGGATCTTTGTAACAAAGTGTAGTCACTTTTACATTGGGGAGAAAAATTATCGGCCAAGGGTAGGCAAGGAGATTGACACAATGAGAACTAGCTCATGTGCCACCTCTGGAAACACCAGGCATTTTCTGCACCGTACACAGCTCGCAGCGAGATCTGTATGCGAACTGAAAAATTGGACTGCATTAGCCTACCGATTACCTACCGATTACATTTCCAGTTTTTAATGCGAGAGCATTAAAGGCTTGGCGCCAGTGTTGTTGGTTGTAAAGAGAAAATCACTGTTGTCTGTGCGCAAAAATTTGAGGTATATGCAAAGAATGTGCGAATAGCAGAATTTTGAGTGCGCAAGGAATTCGAATGTTTATGTTCAAGTGCGATCCGAAACAAATATTTTTCAAATATTTTTTTTAACTATAGTATGTCAAATTATGGACAAATGTGCTGCTAAACAAGAGCAAAAGGATTTGTTGCATGATTAGTGTAGTCCCACATGTCATTCCAAAGTTGTGAAGAACAGTCCAACAGAGAACTGCGCAACAGAAAGCTGAGCCAGCTTCATTGCAGTACACAAGTGTTAGCTTTCCCGCATTTACCGAGTGTTAAGTTTTCTGCAGTACACGGGTGTTATGCATGAAGCGTGCTATATGCGGGAATGGGTCACTTGTCACTAGACACAGCACATTTTTTCCCCTTAATTACCAACTTCGAATAATTCGTATAGTAAATGTTAAGTGCGCCTAGAATAGCAAATGCTATTTGAAAATTATTTCCTAACTTCGAACATTTGCACACCCCTAAAGAAACCTTTGCACCGAGTGGGAATCAGTGCGACCCCTCGCTGCAGAGCGTGACGCACTATGCACTTGGCCATGCTGCAAGCATTGCATTATGATAACTGCTAATCGTGAGCCTTTTGTATACAAAATTTCCCATTAGTGATATGCACATCGCAGAGGTGCGTCAACGTGTCAGGGGCTGGACTGTAACCCGCAAGATGTCTCAAAGGAAAGGTTTTTGGAATATAGTTAAGGAAAAAGATAGAAACAAAATATCGCTTACTACACCATCTGGTGCCTCAGTGCCTGATAATGACTGTGCAGCTATGTTAAACGACACATTCGTCAAATCCTTTTCATGCTCATTGATTCATGATTATCCACTCCTTCGTCAGTATAACCATACTTCATTGGAACACATTACATTTAATTCTACTGGTATTCGTGCCATAATCAACAAGTTAAAATTGTCTTCTTGTGGTGTAGTGGAAATAAATTCTAAGTATTTAAAAAACACAAAGGAATACTCATCTATCATATTAGAATGCATTTCCACCCAATCGCTTACTACTGGATCATTACCAATAGATTGGAAAGCAGGAAAAGTCATTCCCATTTATAAATCCGGTGACACGTCTAACCCGCACAATTATAGACCAATATCACTTACATCAATATCATGAAACATAATGGAACATGTCATTTATTCACACCTTGCACGTTTCCTTAAGGATAACAATTTCTTTACTCCGTTTCAACATGGATTTCGTAAAAAATTGTAGTGTGATACTCTGCTTCTACCGTTCACTAATGATTTGCTCAATAATGCTGATTCTGGTTTTTTTACTGACTGTGTGTTCCTTGATTTTGCTAAGGCTTTTGAGAAAGTAAATCACTGCGTACTCTTACGCAAACTACAAATACCTAACATGGACCCTGCCTTAATTAAATGGATTGAAGTCTTCCTGACTAACCGCGTTCAATTCGTTTTTGCAGACAGCATAGCATCACCTACGACACCTGTCTTGTCTGGAGTGCCACAAGGCTCCGTACTCGGACCATTACCATTTCTAATATACATAAATAACTTGCCCACTAACATTCTCTCACATATTTCTTTGCTTGCAGAGGATTGTGTGATCTACCGTAAAATTACTAGCACCACTGACTTCGCGATTCTTCAGAATGATCTGAACACTGTGCATGAGTGGTGCCGTACTTGGCATATGGAATTAAATATTAGGAAGTGCAAGGTTGTGCGAATTTCCCGTGCTAACATGGCGCACCCTGCCTATCTTATAAATAACCAGCCATTAGAATCGGTAACATCGTATAAGTACTTAGGTGTACATATAACCAACAACTTATCTTGGCATAAACACATCAATGATCGAACCTATCACAACTAAAGCCAACCGTACTCTCGGTTAGCTTCGTAGAAACTTTCACACACTACCATCCTCTGCTAAACTACTCTTATACACCACGTACGTTCGTTCGCCCACAGCTTGAGTATGCGTCAGCGCTATGGGACCCCCACCTCATTACATTAACGCAAAACATAGAGGCGATACAAAATCGTGCCGCCCGCTTCATCTTATCTAATTATCACAGAACATCCAGCGTAACTTCCATAAAAGCATCGTTACAACTTCCTTCACTTGCTCTTCGCAGAAAACGTTCTCGACTATGTCTTTTTCATAAGATTTATTATCATAACCCCCATCTGTCTTCACTGTTGATATGTGCCACATCCTTCATATCACCGCGTCTCGACCATCGTCAGAAGGTCCAGGTGCCCAAGAGCAACACAATCACCCATTCAGTGTCATTTTTGCCCAAGACTGCTAGGGAATGGAACCAGCTTCCTGGGTCTTTGACGAGCATCCATGACCCCACATTTTAAAAATGCCTTGTTAAATAATTAATCACCTTGAGTTAATCGTTGTTATATTTTCTCTTTGTTGTATCCCTGCCTTCCGCCCATTATCTCTCTCTCTCTCTTTGTTGTACTACTGCGAGTTGCCTTCGACATTTACCGTGTGTATCAATGTGCTTATGTGCTTATTAGGTTATGTGCTACTGGTATGTTCTGTAACCCTAGTTATGTTCTATATTATTATTTTTTGCCTATTAATTGATTGTTTCATGCATGTTTGATAGCCCCTCCCCTCTATAATGTACTGTGTACCCTGAGGGTAAAATAAAATAAAATGGCCCACGGTGCCTAAGGTCCCTAGATAAACTTTTCAAGGTAGCAACGCTCGCTGTTCTCTGCGCCGTCCTCCTCACTCTCGCACCTACTCCGCCTTTCCTCTGTCATCCGCGTCTGTGATTGGTGAACTCCTTGCACGTGATGTTGTTAGTGGCTGGTGGTGATATTTATTATTATGCAAAAAAGGTTCTAAATGAGTGCACATGCTTATAAGGTTCTGGTCGGATGGATGCCGTGACAAAAGATATTGTTACGGTTGAAAGGTCGAGCGAAGGTTTATTTACAGGAGGAGCGCGGAGCGCTAGGTAGCTGGTACAGCCGAGGCAAGATGGCGTCCAACCGCTAGAAAGATGTCGTCCTCGTCGTCTTCTACCCTTGCCTGGCTCATACCTTAATTGCCTGCCTGATACCGTAGCACTCCCCGGCTCACAGACGAAGCCCGCGGGGCAAGTCCAAATCACCGGAAAACAGCAGGACAGAACCGCTTGAGACGCGAGATGTGTGTAACCTGCGTTCGGCTGGAACGACGACCAGCTGACGTTAAACGGGCCACCACGTACATTAAGTCGCTCAACCGGTCCACAATCACGAAAGGTCCAGTATACTGGGGCAAAAACTTCTGGCATAATCCACGTTTACGCTGTGGGGTCCACACCCATACCAAGTCCCCTTTGCTGTACAAGACAGGCTGGTGTCGGCTGTCATAGCGCTCCTTAGAACGTTGCTGTGAGGCCACGGTCTGCGATCCGGCGTGCTTCTTCTGCAAGGCACAGCGTCTTGGCAACCGAGTACTCACCGTGGAAGCCAAACGGCAGTATTGTATCAATACTCCTTAGTGGTAAACGTGCGTACAGCAGATAAAAAGGACTGTAATCCGTCGTCTCATGCCTTGCGGTATTATACGCATATGTGATGAATGGGAGCACGTCATCCCAGTCTTTGTGGTCGGACGAGACATACATTGCCAGCATGTTGGTAAGAGTCCTGTTTGTACGCTCTACAAGGCCGTTGGTTTGAGGATGGTAAGGTGTTGAATGCCGGAATTTCGAGCTGCAGAGACGAAGTAATTCTTCAACGGCGTCCGCAACAAATTGACGACCACGATCACTAATTATTACACGGGGGAGCCGTGCCTGAGGATAACAAACCGCAGCAAGAATGTGGCAACGTATGTAGCTGTTGAAGATGGTATGGCCGCAGTTCCTGCATAACGGGTCAGGTGGTCTACACATACGATAACCCACCGACTGTCGTTAGAAGATCGTGGAAATGGCCCCAAGAGATCAATGCCTACTTGTTCAAACGGCAGACAAGGTGGTGGCAGAGGCTGGAGAAGACCCAGCGGAGTAGTCGTAGGACGCTTATGGCGTTGGCATTTCTCGCAACCGCTGACGTACTGCTTGATTGTGTCTGGCATTTTGGGCCAGTAAAAACGCTCCTGTGTTCGGTTCAGTGTTCTTATGAAGCCTAGATGGCCAGAGGTTGCGTCATCATGCATGGCACTCAGTACGTCTGGTCGCAGACTCTGCGGAACCACCAGGAGAAAGCGTGCGCCTTTACACGAATAATTCGTTTTGTAAAGGAGGCCATCTCGTACACTAAATCGACCGGTGGCTTGAGGACGCAGCGCAGCAGTAAAAAGGGGCTCCAGGCTAACATCACTGGCTTGTTCATCCCTAAATCTCGTGGCGTCCGGGAATGTGGCCGAAATAGAAGCAAAACAGTCATCGAAGTTGTCTTCGTCACACTCCGTAGTCGGTAGAGGAAGGCGGGAAAGGCAGTCGGCATCTGCGTGGCGACGACCGGACTTGTAAGAGATGATAAAGTCGTACTCCTGAAGTCGGAGAGCCCAACGTGCCAGTCGACCACTCGGATCACGGAGGTTCACCAACCAGCATAGAGCGTGATGGTCCGTAACTATAGTGAACAGGCGCCCGTAGACGTAGGACCGAAACTTGTGAACCGCGAAAACTGCTGCCAAGCATTCTTGTTCCATGACGGTGTAATTGCGTTCCGCCTTACTCAGAGATCGACTGGCATAAGCCACAACGTGCTCAGATCCGTGATGACGCTGTACTAGCACAGCTCCGATGCCAATTCCACTGGCATCAGCGTGCACTTCTGTAGGCGAGGAAGCATCGAAGTGGCGTAATATAGGTCCCGATGCCAGTTGAAACTTTAGTTGGCGGAATGCCTCGTCGCAAGCCGACGTCCAGTTGAAAGGAACATCCTTATGGAGAAGGCAGGTCAGGGGGTACACCACATCGGCGAATCTTGGTACGAAGCGACGAAAATACGAGCATAAACCCAAGAAACTCCGCAGCTCCCGCAGTGACTTCGGTGGTTCGAAGGAACTTACTGCTTCAATCTTCCGTGGATCGGGCCTCACACCATTTCCGTCGACTAGATGTCCAAGTAGCAACGTTTCAGTCTCCAAAGCGACATTTCTTGGAGTTCAGTACCAGACCGGCTTTCTCGACAGAATCAAGGACGAGGCTAAGACGTCGGTTATGTTCATCCAAAGTGCTTCCAAAAATCACAACATCATCCAGATAGCATAAGCAAATTTCCCATTTCATTCCACGGAGGATGGTGTCCATAAATCGTTCAAATGTCGCCGGCGCATTACAAAGACCAAAGGGCATGACGTTGAACTCATAGAGACCATCAGGTGTCACGAAGGCTGTTTTCTCTTTGTCATCTGAGTGCATTGGTATCTGCCAATAACCTGATCTCAAATCCAGTGAGGTGAAGTAAGCGGCAGAATGGAGGCAGTCGATAACATCATCGATCCGAGGAAGCGGATACACATCCTTTTTGGTGACAGCGTTTAGTTTTCTGTAATCGACACAGAACCGCCATGATCCATCCTTTTTCTTCACTAGGATAACCGGTGCTGCCCACGGACTTGAGGACTCCTGAATGACGCCTTTCTGCAGCATGTCCTTGACCTGTTCAGCGATAACGGTTCTCTCTGCTGAAGACACACGGTAAGGCTTTTGTCGAATGGGGTGCGCCAAGCCGGTGTCAATGCGGTGGTGAGCACGAGAACGAGGAAGTGAAGCGTGCTTGTCGCCTTGTACGAAATCGAACGCAGACACATGCGCCAGAAGAACTCGTGCAAGAGCTTGGCGCTCATCTGAGGGAAGAGACTTGTTTATCATTCGTAGGACGTGCTCTTCAGACACAGATGGGTTGGCGTTGTAGGTTCGACACTGCGCCTCTTCGCTGAAAGCCATAATGGAACTGCAAGTAATTTCCTCAAAAGTGGCGAGTTTCATATTGCGTGGGAGAACAACAGGGGCAGATGAACAATTGAAAGCCCACAGATTCGTGGCACCCTGCACTACACTCACGACAGAACGCGGAATGAGGACATCCTTCTTGGCGCAGCTCGAAGCTAGCGGTAAAACTTGTGCATCGAATGAAGAATGGTCGGCAGTAATGACTTTGACACAGACACGCGAGAGTGAACAAGGCGGTAGCAGTAGATCATCGGAAACAACTAAGTACTGTTCCTCTTTCGGAGATGTGTCTGCGAGGGTGGCAAGAAGTGCACTATCCAGACTTATTTCACCCGTACCACAATTGACAGAAGCGCCACAATCCTTAAGGAAGTCAATACCGAGAATGACATCATGAGTGCAACGCGGTATTACTAAAAATTCTGTTTTAAAATCTTCCCCGCAGAACAAAAGACTTGCAACACAAATACCGAGAGGAATAAGGCACTCTCCACTGACACCACGAAAGGTCACACCACCATTCCACGGGAACATAACTTTCCGCCCCAACCTCTCTTTGAACAGCGCACTCATGACGGATACGGTAGCACCAGTATCAACTAACGCAGTTGTAGGTATACTATCGACAAAGACATGCACTTTGCTTTTCACCATCACAAGAGGAATATTTCGCAGAGATCCAGGCTGTCCGGCGACCGCACCTCCATTGGCCGCGTCGGCTAGTTTCCCAACGGCGGTGGTGATGTAAGGCGTCGCCGGGGTGACCGTGAACGGTGTTGTCGACGGGCTGGTGGCGTCAGGCTGCGATCTGAAGCTGGTGAGGCACTCCTGTTATGTTATCCGAAAGCATTTGTGTGCTGAGCCTGTGGTTCGGGCAGCGCCAAAGTCAGTTTGGCAGTGGTTGTCATAGACGTCGCGATCGATATTAGCCCAATCTGGTGGTGCACCGTATCTTGACTGTCGGCGTCTGCGACAAAATCGGGAGATGTGACCCGTGGCACCACATCTATAACAAACCGGCGATGTGCGACTTGGGTTGTAGGCCTCGCGGTCAAACGTGGGTTGTTGCATATAGTAGTGAGCACGACTTTCACATTGCCGGCGCATGGTGATGGGTCCGTAAGAGCGCTCGTCGTGCGTCACTTCATCGGGAAAATTCGATCGATGCTGCGGCCGCTGATCGGCAGGATAGCTTAGAGCTTCTGGCATGACAGACAGCGCGGATACAGCGGACGCAGGTTCATGGGATTGGTTGGGACGACCAAGCTGTTCGACACCCGCTGCTCCTTTAGTGTGTCGCTCGAGTTCTTCGCGGACTATCTGCCGTATAGTGGTCACAAGGTCGAACTGATAGCCGGAGCTGTCGTCAACGTTTGCAACAGTGGTAACGTTAGGTAACCTTCCGAACTTTGGCGTGATACGGCGCAGCTTCAAAGTTTCAAACGTTCGGCACTGCCTGATGAGGTCGTCGACTGAGCTAAGACTCTCTTTTCCAATGAGGTAGCTATAGACGTCTTCAGCAATCCCTTTGAGAAGGTGCCCAACTTTATCTTCTTCAGACATAAGAGGGTTCACCGTCCTACGCAGCTTCAAGACCGCCTCTATATAGGTTGTACAGGTCTCGCCTGGGACTTGCGCGCGTTGAAGCAACGTCTGCTCCGCCCGTTTCCTCTTCGCGGTGGAATCTCCGAAGCATTCTGTAATGTCGGCAACAAAGCGGTCCCACGTCGTTAGTGTATCCTCATGGTTCTCGAACCACAGAAGCGCGGTATCCGTGAGAAAAAGAACGACGTTCTCCAACTGAGCAGACAGGTTCCATCCATTGTACTTGCTCACACGCTTGTAATGTGTGAGCCACTGTTCTACGTCCTCGCCAGATTTACCCGAAAAAGAGCGTGGCTTCATCGTGTGCCTCCAGACGCGAGTAGACCGCGCCGGAGAGGACAGGGGTGACGGGTCGTTGTCGTTTTGAGACATCTCCAGCGGCGGCAGTTGAGCGAGGCGTCGGCTTCGTCGTAGGATCCCCGGTAGCAGCTCCGTCTTCGTGGTCAGCGTACCCCGCACCTCCACCACAAAACTGTTACGGTTGAAAGGTCGAGCGAAGGTTTATTTACAGGAGGGGAGCGCGGAACGCTAGGTAGCTGGTACAGCCGAGGCAAGATGGCGTCCAACCGCTAGACAAGATATCGTCCTCGTTGTCTTCTACCCTTGCCTGGCTCATACCTGAATTGCCTGCCTGATACCGTAGCAATATGTTAGCCATAATGTAAGCCGTACAGGAGAAGCATTCCAGTTGGTGTCAAGTCGGCCAAGCTTGCTTCTCGGTGAATGTTCATTGCAACAGCTACTTGCCAGTCTTTTACGATGCCATCTTGCTGTGCTGTCGGCTGTAATAACAGAGCGGAAGACAGTTTTGCTCTCTTAAACATAACTCGTGGTATTTGAAATGGTGCACGCTGTGAAGTGTGGCTACGAAACATTTCACGCAAGGACTTCTGTGCGACGTCGTCAACAGCTGATTTTTCAGCTTTTGTGGAAATGCTATGGAATGTGCGTCTAACCAACGCCTCCTAAAAAGGAAGCGTTTGTCTAACGCGCATCTAGTGTGCGCCCATTGTTGAAATAATACTTGTGCATGTACAGTTGAATACAGCTGAATGCGCTTACAATAAATGCATTTTCAGGAATATTGTGGCATCACTTGGCATCACAATTGTGAGAACGGTCGTCTTTTTCCAGAAGAACTGTCATTGTGGTGCTGCTAGTGAAGCACTCGTTCCAGTCTTATTGGGGCTTTCACTCTGCGCAAAAGCCGGTTATGATCACCCGTCACAACAAGCTGTTGCCCTGTGGTCACTGGCAGTATCCAACACGAAGCACGTTAATTCTGCTACATCATATGCACGAGCAAAACTTGTCTTACTTGTTTCTTCTCTCATATTTGTTGTGGGGAGACAACCTTGAGCACAAATGTTGCTTGGACATTATTTTATAATTTACACATTTATTTTTTTCAACGTGTCAAAGTGCATCAAAGTTAAAAAACATTTATGATTTGGGTAATGTTTGGAACTTTCTATACTTTTTTTCTTTTGTAAACAGTACAGAACAACCAATGGAACTCATGGCCATGCTCCTTACAATGACCAGGAATGTGGCCACAAAAATCTGAAAATACTGTGGTATGCAATAGCAGGACACACATGCTGCAAGCTTTCAATACTTTATGGCATGCTGCATAGCAATGCTTTTATGGAATTCAGCTTTCAGTTCCATGCAGTCTTATGGAGGAAGCATGAATACCAAGTTGATATGCATGTTTGGTCTCTCATGGAATCATCTAAATGCATCACACCAATAATCACTCTCTCCGTTTCTTCTCTATATAAAAACATGTTCGTTTGTCTCTTTTGACATTTGTCAGTGGGGAGCAGAAAAGCAATCCAAAAGCAGCTCAATGGTTTCTTGCACTTTGCTGCAAGGAAGACCGCTCCCACAGTCATTGCCAGCCATAGAGTGAATGCATAAAGCTGGCTAATTACTGAAACATGGAACAAAGCTATTAACGGTGACACTTACAACAGCACTCCATAGAGTTCATTATTTAAAATGTATGGAATAAATACTCGACACTGTATAGATGACATGCATAATGAAATGTGGCACTGTCTGAATGCATATCCTCTTAAATGCACAGTGGAGGGTATGTATATCTGTACATTCATATCGCAAATCAGTCCTTCAATGTTCACGTCATATGCACTTTACTTTTTGTAGAGCATGACGTGCAATAACCGATGATATTGAAGCAAGTCATACACACACACAACAAAAAAACCCGTGAAACTTGCAACTTCACAGATGGAGTGCTTGAGCTTGTAATGGACCGAGAGGTCCATGCCCCACAGCCAGCTGTCAGGTCCAGTGCAGAAGGTTCCTTAAAGGGACAGACAACCACCCAAAACTTGAATTGAGATGACCCCACTGGCGGAAAGATTGTGTGTTGCATTGGCTCAAACGACGCCACTTTTCATCAATAAACACGGGTTTATGTTTCTATTTCTTCATGCAAAGTCGCGAAAACTGACGTTTGGTAACTCAAGCGGCAAACATACGAACTAGAGTTAGAGTGCGGTCACGTGACCTTCTACAAATTTACGCAATATTTTATGTGTTTATTAGTATCAGACCGCATGAAACTTTTGATATTATAAGCTTTTTGTCACTTACAATGTGCAGATAACCCTTCGTTTGTAACGTGCGTTGCTACTGCGCGCTTCTGCCGTCATGTGCGAAAGCGTGGTTTCGGATCTAGCTGGCCTGGCTTGGCTTGGCTATGGCCAGAGTGTCAGCGCCGGAGCCCGGTCATTCATGAAGTAGACGCGGACATGCGAAAGAACGCCTTACAAATACAAGATCGCAGTAGAATAGAAAGCTGGGCTAGTTGGAAAGTATGCATGATTGACGCAGCGCTAAAGACGAAGACGTAAGAAAACGCAGAGTGCACAGGACGAGCGCTGTCTCGCAACTGAAAGATTTATTTCGAAAACCAAAACGGAAAATAAACAGCAAGGCAAAGCAGACATGTGCATAAGAAGGACAGTAAAGTACATTAATGAGCAACAACACGTGGACATTCTTAAGAACATATTCAAACCATGTCGCTTGACGCTGCATGTGCCAAGCAGATAAGCATACTCCTTGTCTGTCAAATAAATCGACGGTTGGCTCACGCATGCGTCCCCCATTCTTCTAATATGAAAGGCCTTGATAACTTCACGGGTCATTTTGCTACTATGCCTAGAAAGGATTTTTGCATCTACGAAGACCGGAGAGCAGCCACAAGTGTCACAATGTGATACCAGATGGGATGCGTTAGGCTTCTTAAAAGACCGATTATGTTCCTTTAAACGAACGTTGATACACCTGCCGCTTTGTCCCACGTACGATTTTCCGCAAGTAAGCGGTATTTGGTACACAACCCTCCGCCCACAAGGAACATAGGTGGACTTCACATGTTTAACTTCACATCCGTCAGTTTTCTCTTCACTACCCTCCATTTTCTTCCTAACAAGAGGGCAGATCCTAGAGAGCTTCTGTGGAGCAGAAAACACCGTCTTAATGCCATATCTCTTGCCAACGTTGCTCAGGCCGTGGGAATCAAAATCGTCCCGACACCAGTGGTGAGAAGAAAAAGTACGATAAGGTATCGGTTTTGCCTTATGTCCATAAACTTTCCCACGGCCTGAGCAACGTTGGCAAGAGATATGGCATTAAGACGGTGTTTCTGCTCCACAGAAGCTCTCTAGGATCTGCCCTCTTGTTAGGAAGAAAATGGAGGGTAGTGAAGAGAAAACTGACGGATGTGAAGTTAAACATGTGAAGTCCACCTATGTTCCTTGTGGGCGGAGGGTTGTGTACCAAATACCGCTTACATGCGGAAAATCGTATGTGGGACAAAGCGGCAGGTGTATCAACGTTCGTTTAAAGGAACATAATCGGTCTTTTAAGAAGCCTAACGCATCCCATCTGGTATCACATTGTGACACTTGTGGCTGCTCTCCGGTCTTCGTAGATGCAAAAATCCTTTCTAGGCATAGTAGCAAAATGACCCGTGAAGTTATCGAGGCCTTTCATATTAGAAGAATGGGGGACGCATGCGTGAGCCAACCGTCGATTTATTTGACAGACAAGGAGTATGCTTATCTGCTTGGCACATGCAGCGTCAAGCGACATGGTTTGAATATGTTCTTAAGAATGTCCACGTGTTGTTGCTCATTAATGTACTTTACTGTCCTTCTTATGCACATGTCTGCTTTGCCTTGCTGTTTATTTTCCGTTTTGGTTTTCGAAATAAATCTTTCAGTTGCGAGACAGCGCTCGTCCTGTGCACTCTGCGTTTTCTTACGTCTTCGTCTTTAGCGCTGCGTCAATCATGAATACAAGATCGGCCTGGCAAACAATGGCAGCTCGTCGCACCGTCTATTTATTTCGAAAAGTAGTTGAACAGGTCAAAGTGTGGGTGGTTTATCACAGCTACGCTCACTCCTGCGAAAGCGGAACGATGTCCGGAAGCGAGGCGTATTATCGGCATCGCGATCACTTTTCAACGTTGCTAGAGTGCACTCTGCCTTTTTAGAGGCTTCTCAGATCGAAAAATTCCGCATGCGAAATATCTACGCGCTTTTGGAAGTAACCGCTGCGGGTGAAAATAGTACTGAGGGCGAGCTTTCCATTGCACCATAAAAATAAGGGTCCTTAAAAATCGGTTGTCAGTCCCTTTAAGAAAGCGTAGTTGGACAGGGCCATTAACATTCACATTAATATTGAGATCTCAAATCTCTACAAATGTGCTACTGTAGGGAACAAAAACGTTAAAATGCAAGTTTTTTTAAAATACCTTTAAAGTACAAAAAGCTATTATTTGATATTACTAGACAGCTCCACTCATTAAATTCCCACTTCCTCTCATGCCCAAGAATGTGCATGGGTCTTTTTGAAGTCTATAACTGAGAAAAGCTACTTCTAAACAACGAAGTGGTCGGCTTCATGTTAGTACCATGCAGATAAGTGCAAGTGCTGATAAACTGGCTTCATCCCAAAGTGTAAGTTCTAGACGTTATAACGGGAGGCCACAGAAGCACGTGAGTAGTTCACAAGTTACTGTTGTTTTGTGGGGTTTAACGTCCCAAGACCAGCTCTGCTTATGAGAGACGCCGTAGTGGAGGTCTCCGGAAATTTCGACCACCTGGGGTTCTTTAACGTGCTCTGACATCGCACAGCACACGGGCCTCAACACTTCGCCTCCATCGAAATGCAGCCGCCGGGGCCGGGATTCGATCCCGCGACCCTCGGATCAGCAGCCGAGTACCATAGCCACTAGACCACCGTGGCGGGGCCACAAGTTAGTGTCCTGGCTTAAGTTCCACAAATGTTACTGAAGCAAAAAAAAGTTAAAATGAAAAACCCTAAATGACACATTCGCGCACTTGAACGAAGCGGCCAAGGAAATGCAACGACGCAAAGGAAAATTCGGCCACACACGTTGGGACGATGATATGCTAAAACGTGCAGAGAGTATCTCACTCTGAGGAAGGAAAACGTGTTACTGACGGCGGTGAAAAGCATGAATGTTGTAAGACCATCTACATGCTTAAACAGCAACCACGAGGAACAGAACTTCCGATAAGAGAAGAGGCGATGAAAGAAAGCTGCCAAGGCAGTTTTGCAGAGAAGATAGCAGGAAATGAACACTAATTAAAAGAAAACAGTGATTCATTTATCGCGGAGGCGACTCGCTGCCCCCGAGGCAGCCGCAACTCGGTTCAAACCACCGGCCGAATAAGGCCGGCACATGCAAATAGCGTTTCAGCTTAAAAGCATTGAAAGAAAGCCGCACCACTCAGAAGGTCGCGTTCAGTACGCGCGAAAAATAGACACAAACATGCTCGGTTATACTAAGTGCAGTTTACTTATCGTGTAATCATAATCGCGCCTTTTACATCGCTGCTCCTGATCGCCCGTTGTAGAAAAGTTCAAAATGGTGATGGCAGTACTTAACAGTTTCCGTTGGTTCATTTAGCGGCCTCCCCTAGCTTTGTATGTGTAGATTTGTGACACACAATGTATAAAGCCCTTCGTACAAGCACGCGCTGGCCCACGGGAGGCGCTCACTTAGCAAGTGCATGTTTGCTACAATTAATATTGCTCCTGAAGCTGCGAGCCTCACTTCGTATAGCATTACAGTTTCTTGCTATCGCATTCATTGCTTCGCCCTCGCGGCGAAACTGACTTTTTTCAATAAGTTTTCCTTTTGTATGTCACGTGAGGCAGTCGCTGGTATGTATGGGGGACAAATTCTGCCAACACGGCATGTCTAATCGCGTCGTCTGCCTCGCGGCACTTTCCGCCGCCTTTGACTGACTCGCCATCTCTCGTAGTTTTTAGAAAGTGCGCTTTCCTTTCTTTTTGGTCTTTGACGCGGCAAGTTGGTTGTCTCAGAGAAAAAAGTAGAGGGGGAGGGGGGGTACGTAACGCACGAAGCGGGGGAGGATGCGTATCAGCCTAGCTCGCACTCACGGAAGCGCCGTGATGAATAAATTCCATGTGTCCATTATCAACGGTGTCGAAAGCCTTCTTTTTTTAAAGGGAAATAAGTGCCACTAGTTGGTTATTATGAAGAGCTGTGTTTATTGTTTCTGTTAATGAAACTGCTGTGATGAACATCGAGTGAATATCTCGAAAACCATGCTGTTGTGGACAAAGTATGTTATATTTAAAAAAAAACATGAATACGCTTAGCAAGTTTCTCAAAGAGAGTATCCTAAGAACTGATCTGGGGCAATCGCATGATAGGTCAGATTCGTCTCCATCTTTGAAGATCAGAGTAAGCAGTTTTTAACATCACTGAATAGATTCCCCTATGTGACCTCTTGTTGTGGTTTCAGCTTAATTCGGCTGACAGCAGTTGTTCCCAGTCCTGCTCTGGAACGAGCAGAACACGCAGCGTATAGCTCTGACAGCATTTGTTAGAATCTCAATCGCAGAGAAAGATAAAAAAAGCCGTCCTTCAATTGTTGTGGTTTGGGGAAAAGAACCAACACGTTCTCCTTAGAAAAGAAGATTCAACCGTGGATAAGGAGGCGAGTGCTATTCAGAGCAACATGTAGACCTACTGACGGTAGCTATACTCCACGGAAGAGTGTGTGTACCTTCAAGCCAAGCCAGAGCAACACAAACAAACAATGTGCAGAGAAGCCAATGCAGATTATGCTAAGGAAAGAATGACACTACGAAAATTGACGACCAACTCACATGTCCTGCCTGATCAACGCATTGGAGCATGAGCGAAAGTCATCAGCCAGAGAACTGGCTGTCCTCCACGGGACAAGCGGGAAGGTACAGCTGTCCCTTTTATGAGAGGGAACATGCTCTGCGGGGACTGCTTAGAACGCCACTAACTAAGAGGAACCGTATTTGTTTTAGCGCGATCATTTCACTGACAGAATAGTCAAGTTTACTAAATACTTCAGTTTAAATGCATGGTTAGCATATTACAGAAGGAGGACCCAAAGTTTCAGAGAAATTGACAGGAGGACCTCCTGTGGCTATATGAATGGGGTAATTACAAAAAAATACCGCAGAAGCATATGGACGCGTGAGCAATAAAAAGCATGACTAACAATCTCAATAGATCAATTCATAATATAAAGGTAACACTACTGAAAGAAAAAAATGCCATAGAAATAATCAAAAGCAAGAGCTAGAACAAGAATAAGAGGAAGAATAATGAACAACTCTGTATGACAAACGCCGGTCGTTAGAGATATCAGTTATACAAAAGCTAATGTTAAATACGAAAATAGCACGTAAAAGTTGAGAGGTTTCAATACTTAATTACACAATTCAGATGAGTTGATCAATCCTTGAACACAACATTTCTTGCTGCAAGAGGTGAAAACATGGATATTATGCCATGACTTTAAGTCGAAAGGCAATGAATTTCAAATAGCTGTGCTAGTAAATAGGGTTGTGGATTTGCCGTAGTTCTTACGACCGGCAAAAGAACATTATTGCGCTCGGAAAACCGGGTAATATTGGTACTAGTTAAGTGATGGTCATCGATACATGCAAAGGAGATGTCGTGCGTGATGAGACTATAGGCGACTATGGACAGTGTATGGCACAATAATTGGCTTAATGCGAGTATGTTAAGCTTAGGAAACAAGGAACTACAGGACGAAAAATGGACTAACGGTCATTAGTCTAACTGCTTAATTCTGAAGTCGCTGCAAACGTTCAATATGTGTGAAACGTGCTGGCCCGATGAGCGAGCATCTGGCAAAATATTGCTCCTGTAAGATAGTCGTTCTGGCTACCAATAGATAATGCCAAAACGGGAGTGCTTCCTCGTGCAGCCACTTGCCTCGCTCTAACCACCGAGAATTTTTTCACCGAAAAGTGGATCCGCGGTTGACTGCCGGTAATCTCCCTCCACCACATTTATGGGGGGGGCACGCTGATCTTAACAGTGCTTACGTTCCATGGTCTCCGTATTTTGCGCTGCTACAATGCATATATACTTGGAATCTCACAGAATCCGCACAGGTACTTTTTCTTTGAGAGGCGTTCTCGAATTCATCAAGGAAAAATTTGGCACCACGCCGTTTGTTCTTGAAGCTGCTTCGAGGGTATTCGATCCAGTGTGTGGTGTATTGCCCCATTCACCACTGCCATCAGGATCTTCGTCAAGAAGTTATGAGCAGGTGGCTAGCTACCTCGGTATCTGCAAGAATGGCATGAATTTCTGCGCCAATGCTGTAGAATGCATGCATACCTCGTTCCCTTGTCAGCTGAAACAAATGGCCTCGAGTGCTACATTTCCGCGTATTTTGCGACACCTTCGGCATATGGTGCATCCCTTTACGCCATGCTCAAGGAGGCCCGAGTGGCTAATTGTAAAAGCGCGTGTGCCATCTATCAAGACGTCACTGGCGTGGCTCTAGCTTTGTGCAGAAGCCTCGCCACGGTGCTCTAGTGGCTATGATACTCGGCTGCTGATTCGAGGGCCGCGGGATCGAATCCTGGCCGCGGCGGCTGCATTTCGATGTAGGCGAAATGTTGAGGCCCGTGTGTTGTGTGGGATGTCAGTGCACGTTAAAGAACCCCAGCTGGTCAAAACTTCCGGAGCCCTCCACCACGGCGTCTCTCTTAATCAGAGCTAGTTTTGGGACGTTAAACCCCTCAAATCAGCTTTGTGCAGAAATAATCGGAGCAGGATTACACATTGTTGCGGGCGTAGTGAGTTATGTAGACTGTGTAAGCAGCAGCTCACTACCCACGCCCAAAGTGCTACCGAGTCATGTCTCCTACATGCAAGACGTCCTCGGACTTTGTCACAAAATCGACAAATCAATGTCACAGCTGGAAAAGGTTGGGCACATTCTTAAAGGCATTGTGGACCGCGCATTCAACCTCTTGATATTTAGGAACCTGTCCACGCAATTATGAAAGAATGCCGCCGCTTCGAGCATGCAAAGAGCCGCCGTGCACCTAAGCAGTTTACACGGCTTTGGAATACTGCTGCGACTTCATCTTGCACTGACCCAGCCGACAAAGCTCACTTGCCACCGGCAAGCGGAAATGGCACCCGTATTGTGCATCGCGAAGTGGACGCAGCATTGCCCTTGCCGCAGCGGACATCCTGGAACAGCGCTACCGAGACGATGTCGCTTATCCGGTCCGTGGTTTTGCAGGAAATTGCCAACATGTGTGTCTGAACCGCGTGCTCCCTCAGCCGTCCTGACATTGCCCCTGCTGCAATGACTGATTACTCCGCAGTCCACCCTATGGCTTGACGACGACAGACCGATCTCTTTCTGCTGCGGCCGAATCCGTCACGTCTCCCACCGCAACCTTTGGTCATACCCATTCGAAACTCCAACTAGGATTCAAATTCGCTCGAAGCACTTCCCCCCGTCGCTCCTACGACGCTTGTGATGCCGCCACCACTGCTTGCCACAACGTCGCCAGTCACGTCCTCCCCAGCTTAACCACTCTTCCTCGCCGACCTACCCATAACTTCCACAGAAATACTAAGGGTGTAGAGAATTATGTAGACTGTATATTTGCTAAAGGTACAGATGTAGCAAAGCGAGCAAAGCTGTGGTTGCTTCGTCGTCACTGATCGTTGGACTTTTTTTTCTTGCTTCTCCTTAACAATATTTACGTCTAAAGTGCCCTCATGAACTTAGAGATTATGCGATCATGTATGAATTATGTGATCGCGTAATTACGTGGTCGTGTATAAAAGGAGACAAAATGAAGTGGAAACAATTTGTGCCTCACAGGGTAAAAAAAGTCAGGGAAAGAATTGATCCTTCTGTGTGGATGTATTGTCCGAGGCATGTCAATCCAACAGGAGTTCTAATGTAGAAGTTTGTTGTCTAGCAGCATGAGGCATCATAGTCTATACTGGCTAGATGGGTCATGAAACAGATGGATACTACAACTCCCATAACGTATCACCACCGATGACAGGATATGCTGTGAAATTACGGCTCTTCACATGGCGATCCCATGAGGGATGATGTAGGCATCAGTGAATACAGCAGAATAAAAAAAATGTGTCAAGGTCATGGCATGGATACCGAGATTCGTAAAACCACGGCCGGTCTAGACGCGCGCGCTCGCTCTCTCTTTTACGGCCTGAGCAGCTGCCACGACTACAATGGATCTGTTTCTATACAGGACGATGGCGCATTCCGTGCGAGGGCATCGCGAGCCAACCCCCCCAAAGCGCGTTGCTCTGCATGCGCTTCGTATGGTAAACCAGCTGTTCCCGGCCACTTTACCCTGCTAATTATTTTTTCCGCATGTAGAAAGTGGTGGAAGCAGTACAGGTGCGTGTGGGGGACAGTCTGGCTTTCTAGGTACTCATGCACTCGGCAAAAGAAGAGGCACACTCAGTGCTACTAGCAACAAGAATGGGTTGGTTGGTTGGTCAAACTTGACCATCTTATATTTGATGGAGGCGAAAATGGTTGGGGCTTGTGCGCTTGGATTTAGGTGCGCCCTAAAGATTACCAGGTGGTCGAAATTCCCGGAGCCTTCCACCACGGCGTCCTTCATAAACATAACGCAGTTTTCGGATGACAGACGGCATGCTGATGCAGATGTCCCGAAGTGCGTCCTTCTGCTTAGTTTCTACAATGAGACGGATTTGCTCAGCCTTGTGGCGAACCGCTCAATTGTGTGATTGTCAAAATATTTCCCGGAACCATCATACGAGATTGTGATGTTCTTCGAGAAGGCATTGAAATATCTTTACCGAAAGGAAATCCTCGAGACACTGCAATTTACTGTTCAGTCATATCTTGAAGATTCGCCGCTTCTGGACTGTCCGGAAGGTGTGCACAAGAGTCACGCCAGAGTGTCGGCGCACATCATCTCTGAAAAGTTTCTCCGGATTCTTCTTGTGAACTACACAAAAAGTTAACAGATCAGAATGACAAGCCTTCTGGTTATATTCACAAGCCCACGCGGAAACATTTCCGACTGTGAACGATGTGACTACTTTAATCTAGCTGTAAGCATAATGACAGTGTTTTACCAGCAGTGATTTTTTTTCTTTTTCAGTTCTTCTTGTGCATTATATTATTTTAGTACCAAGGACAACATTCTGTATGATGCTGAACAGTTTCTGTGAAAGTTCTTTATTTTTCTTCGCCTGCGGCGTACATTATTGCATAAAAAGATTTTTCTCATCTCTTGCACGCTGAAGACCGCGTCTGGACACGTGAGAGCTTGGGAATTTATATGCATGCATGGACTCAGCGTGGTGTAGTGCGAGTTTATTATTATTATTATTATTATGTTCCTTCTGCTGTGATTGCGACTCACGGCTACTTGTGGGAAGTGTGACTTTCCCCTTTTCGAGGTATTTATTTTAATAATAAAGCAAGAATTGTGACAGCTTGAATAAAAATGACCATATTTTATCATTTTCAAGTGCATTAATGGTTGGCATATGTACATTTGACGTAAACGTTTTGGAAACCAATTTCTTTCAAAAAAGAATGTTTCGTGTCATTTGTTCTGACGGTCGGTGACGAATCATGTGGCCGAGCCTTCTGAGCGCGACGCGCATCGGTAAGTGCTCTCACGAGCAGCAGAAGCGGGCGAATCAGTGGCTTGTGCCTCTCCCTCGGAAAAGCGGAAAGCACCAGAGCTGCCATATATATATGCTTGCTACCGTATTCTCATCGCATTGGTACCATGCATAGCATATAGAGGAGCTTCAGAAAGTGACACGGCAAGTCTGAGGCCGAGCATTCCCAGCGCGCGCTAGCCTCCGCAATGGCCGGGGGCTGGTTTAGAGCGGGTTGGCTCGGAGCGCCCCCGCCAAGTTGCGGCGATAGGTAGCAACAGCCCTCCGTGCGCAGGCCGTAAAAGAGAGAGCGAGCGCGCGCGTCCAGTCCGGCCGTGGTAAAACACACCCGATGCGAAACCTAAGCACATACTGGTTTTCTAGTCGGCGAAAAGATTTCCGAGGCAGAAAACTTGACTCAGGCATGTACAGTACCTAGCCTTCAGCGAAGACATAAGCTCGATTTCAACAGGTACATCAGCGAAGGCGACCTCTCTTGTCAGAGACATCAACCCATACTCGGATGCCGACAGCATCCTGAGGGTCGGTGGGCGCTTGTTAAGCCTTGGCGCATCTGAAGGGGTGAAACACCCAGTCATCCTTCCGCACAATCGTCACTTTTCCATGTAACTGACTATGTGAGCACACAGCGAATTGCTACACGGAGGCGTGAGGGCCACTCTGTCACAGTTACGTCAGTGCTATGTCTGCCAGGCATACGCATTAGTCATACACTGCTCATGCACAGCTGCTAAACCCGCAGACGCTTCAGAATTTCCCCTGGCTATGCTGCAACTGCTCCTATAGCGCTTCTATTTCTAAGGACGACGAAGACATTCCAAGAGACTGTAGTTGACTTCGCAGGACCACTGATTGTTGGTACGCTAGTCGGAAGGACCGAATGCATCATAGCGCTGTTCACTTGTGCCGCGTGACGGCACAAGTGAACCTAGGAACCTGGGAAGGGTTTCCAGAGTGACCTCAGAAGCCTTCCTGATGTCTCAAAGCCGTCTAAATTATCTGCCTTTCAATAAAGAGCTCTCTCTCTCTTTGTAGCCGCGTCGTTTATTCACACAACACAAGAACGTTTATGGAGACGTCAAAAAATTTGGAGAATCTCTTCAAGGACGCAACTATGTACTTGAACGTTGAATCACAATAGAGGAAGAGAACTAGGAGGCTTACCAGGACGTATACAGCCAGTAAAGAAACGAATGGAGCAAAAAAAGAGCGTTAAGAGCATGGTCAGAGCGGCTGAGAAGTTGCATTGCATCACAGCAATGAAGAAGAAACCTGGAAGATTATTCCCAGAGCTCCATGGTAGGGCGGTGGTGGAAGCCTCTGATCAGTACCACAAAGGTGGCACTGAGAAAGCCTCTCGGGAAAGCTGGACTCAGCTTTGAAGAGCTGACGACTGTGCTTTCGGAGGTAGAAGAGTTCGTGAAGTCAAGGCATCCCACCTACGTTGAGTTGTACAGTGGAGAACCTGCCGCATTAACACCAGCAGACTTGAGGGGACGAACGATGCTACTGCAAGGCATCAACGACGTGCCATTGTACTTTGCCTGACGACACGCATACTGGAAACGTCCAGGTCAAAACTTTAGGTGGACGAAAGAATGCGCACTTTTGCGATCAGCAATCAGCGCACTTTTCCCACAGGAGACGCACGAACGAAGCAGGATTTTCCAAGCCGATAAATTACTACGACAAATGTGGAAGCTCGCAAGGATCCACAAAGGCTGTGTCCGCTCTTGCAAGGCTCATCAACAAGGAGTTGCTACCACCAGGTCAATACAAAAGCTTTATTCGCTCGAGTGAAACGAGTGACTTGTATTAAATCAAGTTCAGCGCTGCCTCGGATTGAAGAAGCCCCTCCTTCCACGAGGAAGCCCGTGCATGCGCAAGCGGAGTCTATCGGAAGGAAGGAAGGAAGGAAATAGTAGAGAGGGAAAGGCAGGGAGGTGGAGTCTATCGGAATGGCTGATAAATAAATATCGTTGCTCATGCCTCACTTCTTTCCAGTGAACAGTACGCCATCACCTGTGTATTCCTCCGGAGAACTGCCAGAGCGAGCGGCCACTTTTGCGGTTGTCCTTGCTTTCGCCCTAGTCCCAGTTGCTCCCAGTGCCAGTTTCGTCCCAGTTGATTTCGTCCCATTAAGATGGCCTTCGTCCCAGTCTCGGACGATAAT
This sequence comes from Hyalomma asiaticum, assembly GCA_013339685.2. Classification (NCBI taxonomy): domain Eukaryota; kingdom Metazoa; phylum Arthropoda; class Arachnida; order Ixodida; family Ixodidae; genus Hyalomma; species Hyalomma asiaticum. The sequence continues at coordinate 46,770,720 of CM023481.1, read as the reverse complement.
CAAATTGGAATTGTGGCGAACTTGTCGATGAAACTGCGTAATATGCACGTTACTTTTTATGGATTAAAATATGAATGACAACGCAGTATTTTTCAGTTCCCTCACTAGTTACCATTATGGTCATTGTCGTAAACATAAATTGGGACCTGGGGAAATTACGACATCTGAAGCGTCTTGAACCAAGGGTCCTGAAATGCCTTAATCCGGCTCTTCTCTCATAACTTGGAAAAGTGCTAAAAGACCCTTTTAAGTGCGCTGTCTTTAATGTTCGTACTGCCTTCGGTATCCCAGTACTTTTCATTGGTGATTCTCGTCGATGTTATATGAATTCGCCTTCCATGCACTTATCGTATTCGTGAAAGTTAATTGAACGACGTGGCGCTTACAATATACACGCAACCTTTTACACTACATGCAAGCGCGCCTGAATGCTTTACAAGAAACCACTAGGTGGCGCTCCGCATCCGCACATTCGCAGACAGCCGAGCGGATCAGTGGTGTCATGGTTGCTATATGTTGTCGCGAAAGTGAAGCTTTGGGACTGAAATTTAGTGTGACAAAATGCAGTTGAATGATATTCAATGACAGCAACGACCAGACAATATCAATACAAGGCGTGGAGGCACCCAGAGTACGAGAGTACGAATATGTCGGGATATGGATAAATGATGGAATATAGGTAGAAGTACAGGAAAAAGCTATGACAGCTAAAGGAAAGAGGAATTATGCAATAATCAGGCATAGAGCGCTGTGGCGTTAGATCAGGTGCGAGGTCATTCCCAGTTTGTGGAAAGGTGTGATGGTGCCTGGACTGACATTCGGAAACTCAGTGGTGTGCATGAGGTCAGAGGTACAATCAAGGCTGGATGTGAATCAGAGGACAGTCGGACGTCTCGCATTGGGCGCCCATGGGAACACCACAAATGAGTCTGTTAAGGGGGATATGGGATGGTCTGACTTTGAGGGAAGGAAAGCTCAGAGTAAAATTAGGTACGAACAGAGATTAAGGAATATGAAAGAAAGTAGATGGGCAGCGAAAGTATACAGATATTTGTATAAGAAGAATGTTGACTCATAATAGAGGAAGAGAACTAGGAGGCTTACCAGTAGGTATACAGCCAGTAAAGAAACGAATGGGGCAAAAAAAAAAGAGCATGGCCAGAGCAGCGAAGTCGGATTGGACAGCAGCAATGGAGAAGAAACTGGCATTGAAAAACTGCAGAAAGGGGAAAGACGAAATCAAGAGAGAAAAATTTTATGATAATTCAAAGGCAAGCACTTTACTGCTTGAAGCAAGATCAGGTTGCCTGAGAACGCGAAGTTACAGAGCGAAATTGAATAAAGAAGCGGATACATGTACGTGTTGTGCTAGGGATGTTCTGATTGAATGTACAGATATCCACCCAGGTGTATGTGTGGACACAGCCCTGCAGGAGACCATGGGTTTTAGGGATAGCACAGGAAAGCTGGACATGGCGATAGAGATAAGTAAAAGGCGCTTAGAGCATTGGGGGCGGAAAGGTACCGAGCTAGCACACAAAGGATTTATGACGTCTTCGAAACGGATATACGAGACTTTAACGACGTCGCAGTGACGGCACGCGTAAGAAGCTTTAGTCCAGAATGTGTCGTATATCTCTTCTAATGTCCGGCTTGTTGCACATATACAAGACATTCGTTAACGTCTTCGAAACGTCTTCAAAAAGCTGGTGTTTTCGACGGCTTAGACCAGACTCCAGTAACCCCACTTTCCTTGGATTTCTGAATTCGTTTAAAGACTTATTAATTACGTCATCAAAAGGTGTTACTGAAATGTTAACCGTAATCCCAGAGCAGCGGGAATCGTACCAGCACACCCACCAAAATTTTGATCTGGTTGCCACCCTCAGAATACCTAAATGAAAATCCGACCCTAGAGATAACGCCTTAGGGTTACATATATGACCCCGAGGCATTTTTTGCACCCCTAAGACAGTGAAGGCCCGTGCGCACTACCGGAAAAACGCGCGCGGCGCTCCGCCGGCGGTGAAACGCTTTGGCGGCGACACAGCTGCACTGCTCACGACGAACCGCGGCGGCAGCCCCGCAAAATCGGGCGAACGAGCGCGAGAGGCGATCGAGTCACCACACGGGCGGCTGCGCATGACTCCGCGATGGAGCGCGTACGTCACAGGCGGGGACGCTATGATTGGTCTCCTCCACGGCGACACGCGGCGCGCCGCGAGAAATCACGCACTGAGTGATAGCTCTCGCGGCACGAATATTCTGACGCGCGGCAGCCTCGGAGGCTCGCGTTTTTCCTCCGGCAGTGGGCCGCCCGCGTTTTTCCGATAGTGTGCACGCGCCTTAACTCTGATCCTGAGGGCGTCAACGGGATGATAATTTTGCTGGTGCACCTCCGATCAGCGGGCGCCATCCCTGCGTCATAGCTGCGCCCTGCTATATTACCAGCTGCACCATAAGTTTTTCAGTGCTGGAGAGTGGGAGGTCGTGCCAGCTGAATACTTTCGTAGTGACGTCCTAGGAAGAAGTGCTGGCATCGCACTTGCCTGGAACTCTTTTTTTTTTCTCGTGGGTCAAAGCATCAGCACTGAGTGCAACAGAGCAAAAATAGTGCAGTAAGGTAGGCACACAGTTGTCCGCAAAGGCTTCATCGGTCTTACCATTTAAATCCCAATTAGTTGCCATGCATACAAAAACCAATGTAGCATGTGCTTTCTACAGTATGAAGCAAATCTACAAAAATGGTAATGATATATCCTTCTACAGTGAAGGATAGACAGTTTCCTGGCAAGGAGCCTTACAAGGAGGTTTTTGTGCCAATGATCATAATGTCAAAACATTGCTACATCAGCATTTTATTGAGAAACTAACCTGCGCAAGTTTTAGAAAAAAGAAACTGAGAAGTGTGAAGGAAATAAAACCTCAAATATTGAAAGAGGACTACAGAAGAAATAATTTAAATATATCTGGAACATATTAATGACTTGAGGCTTACAGAAAGAGCGCTCATGGTCACACAGTAATCAATAGCCAAACGACTACGCGCTTTTCAGCATCAGAGCAGAATATGCTGTTGTATGAGCACAGACAGGACAATGGATGATCATGTGATAGGCGCTTTGAGTCCATGTTATACAGTGTGTTCACCACATAACATCAATGAATATAAACAAAGAAACTCAAGTGTCAAAGTGGAAATTTGCCTAGGACATCAGATGATGTAATGAGGCAAGCTTTAAAAGACAACCAAAAGCATCAGTCAAGTGACAATGAAGATTGACCAGAATGAACTTCAAGGAAAGTAGCGCATGAAATATTAACAAAATCGTATAATGAGCAACATGGAAATGCAGTGCACAATCTGTCACAGCGAGCAACGTACGTTATATCGAAGCAACCTTGCCCGATTGATAAAACCAGCGCCCCCAGTGCATTTTCAGTAGGTTTTCCGTACTGGGAGCACTGGAAACGATGATATTTCACTGGGCGGCACACACTGGAACGCTGGCAACGCTGGCGTTGTGCTGGGACAAACTGGCATAGCTGTAATATCTCTGGTACCAGTGAGAGGCTCGCTCGAAAGCGCTGTACACTGGGCAGTAAAGTAAACATGTAAGAACAATAAAGAAAAACACTCAGAAGAACTTCTCTTGATGCGCTCGTAATCGAACTCGCAGCCGCCCACGCCACGACGAAAGGTGCCCAGGGTGCTACCACTGTGCTAATGCCGCACATGCTCGATGCCGTAGGAATGCACCTTCTTGTCTCGCCCGGCTCAGCACGCGCGCATCCAGGCGCACATTGCCTGGAACGGTGCCGCCATCCTGGAGAGGCAAAGCGAATTGCTGCAGCTTTACTTCGTCTCTCTTGGATGGCGGTACCATTCAAGGCGCGTTCCAAAGTACGCCTCGATAAACGCTTGCAGAGCTGCACGCATCACCGCGTTCGTACAGCTTATAGCCGTGTAGCCGCGTCCGATAGCGCTGTGGTTGGGCACCAGTCATCTTTCTCGGTGGGTGGCGTTTCCCCGCCGACCGCTCCTTGAGCGTGATGGGAACAAGGAAACTTCTGCGATAGGCGTCAGAGCACGGCAACGACGTTGACGGGTCAAAGTGGTGCAAGTAAACATGACTGATACCTTTGTCGCGCGGCATTTACTATAATCTGTTCCCAGTTCTTAGGTAAACTACTTCAGTTACCACAAAAAGTTGTCCCTTGATGTTATGGAGGGGGTGTGTGCACTGTGGGTTCATCCACGCCAAACGGGGCCGTGCAAGGGAAACACCGACAGCAATTGGGAAAATTCAACTCAATGTAACAATACACATTCAACTGCTCATGAGAAGAGACACTTCACTTTCGTTTTACACCGACTCCTTTGACAGAGGGATCAGCCACATTTTTTCACAAGTGATTGAGCATGAGCCATTCATCACTGAGGAAAAAAAATGGAAGGCTTAGTCTGAAATCTCTTCATTTTAAAACTAAAGAGTGCATTGAATTTCGTGTAAACGATATCGCTCAAATGCTACAATACAATGAGCGGCGCAAGCATTGCGCGCTGACTCTTCGGCACAAAACATAGCGTACCTAGGGGACCTGTAATCAAACGATGACATCCATTATATCTGCGAAAGATAATAGATATCTGCAGAATCAAACTTCCACGTTTCAAGCTAAGTGCGGCGTTGTTACGGTTTGCATTGTAGCGATATATAGGGATCTAAAATTAACGCCGAACGAGAGATGAATCATCGCAGAAGTCTCTGCGGAGGCGCGAGCTTAATGAAACATGCTTTGTGAGAGGACTGGAGGCGCCTGAGTGGCGAGGGCAGGTATAGGCATACACCGCTAGATCCCGGCTCCAAGGAAGTTGCTGACAACGCTCATGTATAGGTCCTCGTAACACACCGCTCATCCCATAGCCCGACGTATCAATTTAGTTCGTTGTTCGTCCCCTTATCATCTCTGTCCTGCCCTACCCGCCCAGCATCCTGGTTCAAGCCTTCAGTCCCCAGTCCGTACCACGTAAAACACCGGACAGATTATGGCATACCATAAATCCTCTGTGCACAACAGCATACCTGTAACAATACTATGGTCATGTAATTTTTCGGCTCTTTGCGGTCTGCAATTATGACGAACCCATGAGCCCCTTAATGCAGAAAACCGCAACAGCGTGGTCAATGAGAAATCATAATAATGAACATTTTGAAAAGAGTTGCATGCCTCTGACAAAGTTTAAATGTGACTGAGAATGCGCGCAGCGACAATAAAGCTCATCTGAACGCTGAGCTGTGCAAAGTCATTCCACCACCACATAACGTCACAGATTGCCTGCAGCAGCTCTGCTGACACGCCACAACAAATAGTGCGGGATTGCTGAAGCATGCACGCTTCAGCAATCCACACCCCTGAACTAAATTCCACACCCCTGAACTGAAATCTCACGACTGCAATGCCACAGTGAATGAACGCACTGCAACGGTTGCCCTACAACACACGATATCACATGCACGTATTCGTCTGTGTAATACACGAGTAAATTACTACTATACCACGCAATTGTACAGGCGCTGTACTCACTGCCCGTAACGGCCAAATGACGGGATGGTGGGAACGAAGCCAATTCACTCCTTACTCACCATTCGGGCTAAAGACACACATAGACCTAACAAAGCTTAAGAATGCGTTCATACACGGTGATCTGAATAATAAAACCACAGCTGCGTTGCTTGGTATATAAGCTGACGCATCCGCTATCTTAGAGCTTACATAGCATTCATGTTCATTGTATCTGTTACAGATGGATTTGCCATATCCGCGGAAGACATGAATGATCTCACAGGCATCCTGCTAAGCCATTCAAATGTGGTACTTACATTTATTTTCGGCGAGACGTAGTTATTGGTGTTACGGGATCCAGTCACAGAAGCACCGGAATTGAACCAGGGTTAACGCAAGGAGGAATGTAGAAAAGAACAAAATTCCACCACACAAAGACGCAGCAGTTGCAGCATGGTAGCAGAATTTCCTCCAGAAACAGGGAGAGCCAGCCGCCGACAACTTGACTACACTGACTCCACCGCCAACCACCCATCCGAGCTTCGCTGGCTTTGCTTCGCGTCTGTGCCTGTCTGCGCCCTGTCGCCTCTTAGCCCCGGCTACCGGCGAGAGACGGAGGAGTCGGACATTCTGGCGCCTTTTTCCTGGGCTTTAAACGGATTCAGAAAAATCTTGAAATGGGTTCAGCAATCCTGGAAAGTAGGATTATTGGAGTCTCCTCTAAGCCGTCTAAAAGACCAGCTTTTTGAAGACGTTCCGAAGACGTTAACCCTTTATGGGTTCCACTATATTTTTCGAAAGGTAACCAAACATACTAGCTTAGAGTGCATAAATAACGTACACAGAAATAGCAGGAAACCATTTTCATCAAAATACACCCATTAGTTTACTGAAAAAAAGTGGGACGTATGTGTCCCATTGACCCATGACGTGCTTTCTGAAAAGTGGGACAACAGTGTCCCATTGACTCATGAGGGTACCAACGTGTGATTCTGTTTCTGAGTGTTTTGGGTGAAAATTACTCAGTCAAGTGGTTCTTAAGGATACTTCAGAAACTATGCGCAAAAACATCTGGTGGGCCAGATTTTGGACTGTGTTACGCAATTTGCACAAGGGAATGTTGTACTCTGCCTAGTAGTCTCCGAGTCTGACCATATGGCTGGACATCTTCGCATACACTGACTTTTTTGTCCACTTTCTGCTGCTTCAGTTGCTGTATATAAAGAACAACTGCTATAGCCTCTCTATTATTTGCTGCCCATATATGAAATTGAAACCATGAAGTAAGCAAAATCATATTGAAGTGATACAGTCGCCTAAATCCATTTTGAACTGCTGCTTCACCTTCATAAGTTCATTCAATTCTCGTCTAAGAATAGGTCTTATAAGTATTTAAACTCATGCTTTCTTCCGTTTTCTAAATGCCTAGTTCATCTTTTTAGTCCCACCTCTAGGAGCACACCCCTTTTCAGGTATAGCCTGCCTGTCGATGTTTTGTCACATCGCAACAAGTCCAGGAGTTGTAGTAGTGACTGAAAAAAGAATTTAGGGCCTCTGTTGGTATTAATTAGTCTCAGTTGTGATGTAATAGTGCTTATTGAACAGAAGAAAATATCTGTGAATGCCTGTTACGAGTTAGGCTTAGCGAAGAGATGCAGAATTTTTTCCCTCAGTGTACTGAAACACGAATATTTGGCAATCTACTTATCCGATTTGAAACTAAAACCTATAGTTCTGTGCTAGAATTACCTCTCTCAAAGAGCATAAAAGGGGGAAATTTATACATATCTTGAAATTGAGCTGCCTTCCACGCAATTAGACAAAAATTCAAAATATACCACGTAAAAGAAATCAAATTTCAACTCAATGTACAATCAAGTGTACAAGTTGCAAACGGCTGAATTAATTTTTCTTGCATTCCTAAACATTTATATTAGATATCAGAAAACCCGTGCTTTACTGACTGCGATGGGTCACCGAAGTCGAAGCTTTTTGTGAGGAAGAAAAAGTGGGACGTATGTGTCCCACTGACCCACAAAGGGACGAAACGTCGTTTATATGCACAACAAGCCGTAGATTAGAAGAGATATGTGACGCATCCTAGACTAAAGCTTCTTACGCGTGCCGTCGCTGCGACGTCGTTAACGTCTCGGATATCAGTTTCGAAACGTCAAAAATCCCTTGTGTGCCAGCTTGACCGTAATAGAGGGGACATAACATCCATCCATTCATTTGTCTCATCAATATGGTGTACCAGTGCAAGTGGCGTCATAGTTAAGACATTTCTCGTTGCCTTGCAAGATACGCGATCCTTACAGAGCTTGTTTAGTTTGAAGCAAAATGCTGTTACAAACGACCTATGCATAAAGCGTCACTAGTCAGGAAAGCTTGGCCTAGTATAGTGGAAGGCAAGTAACGTTAAAGTAATCACTGTTTCGATTATTGGGGACGTCACTTGCGCAATCGGAAGTCCGTTTTTCAGATACTGATGCGACCGTGAACGCCATCCCATTTTCAGGCCTTGCCTGAAACAGTAATCGTCCCAATAATATCGAATGAGTCGTTTCAGATACTCTCATTTAAGCGAATTGATTATTCCAAGCCACTTGTGCCGCTGTCAATTATTAATGCGCATCTTCTTTTGCTGTGCGAAGCAAATCATCGTGTTTTTCTCATGTTTACTTGTATTTTGTGTTCGCAGACAAGCTTCGCTCACGTGGATATCCCCAGCAACCTGCAGTACCCCCAACCAGCAACTGTTGCATCTAACAGCAGCGGCGCACACAATACCCGCGCCGAGGCTATCGTCGTCGAGGACAAGCGGACGCTGGTGCTCAAGAATTTTAGGGGCGAAGCTCCTCTTAGTCTAACCTTGTCATGCGTCACGCGTAGCCGGCAGTATCTCCCGAAAAGTATAATAGATGGCGCTGTCTCATAGAAGTACATACAAACTGCAGCTGAGTGATGATATTCTAGATGGCGCTGTACACAATCTGTGTCGTCATCACCATTTCTCGTCTCATTTCCTAGATGCCGTTGGTCCAATAGAAGTGTGTACAATAGTGCGCTTGTGTGAACTAGATGGCTGTGGAAGTTCCGCTACTCTCCGATTGGCTGCTGTGCGGGCTGTGCCTGGGTGCGCGGGAAACGAGTGCCTCTCTCAGTCTCCTGGATCGTAGCCGTTCCAAGACGACGCCCGCCTGGCCCATCGAAGGAGACCGATTTGGCGCTACAGCTGCAGCGGCATCGTAGCTACCCCGCACCGTCTCGGGATCCGCCAGGCGCCGCGCTCGATTCGCCGCTGCTTCTCGGGCTCGCACCGCGGGATCCTGGGGACGAGCACGAGCCGCCGCGGCCCACCGCGCCCGCCGCTCCGCTTCGTCCATGCCCCACCGACGATCCGACACCCATAACTTCCGGAGCTTCGCCCACCTCACCATCATTCACCTCGTGGATATGCTGTGATTTTTTTTTTCTATGACGGCTCAGCTCCAGGTCGGCCAAGCATTTTCCAGGCAGATAGTGAATCAGGTCACTTTTGTCATCCCCAACTGACGCGCAGGACAAAACTCCCCACTTATTTCTAAATGAGTTGACACTCTTAGCATACCTCCCCGCTAGAACCACCTTCTTCGCTAAACAATTCTAGCTCTAAACGGTTACTCTGGTACAGTGAAATGGGCTTTTATACCCAACTTGGGTGGGCTACGGCAGGGGTAACATGCACACCAACGCATAACCACATACTGATGGAGAGTCAGTGAGCCAGGTGACAAATCCCACTGCAGGACTTTATGCTGCTACAGCTGAATGTCCCGTAAAATAATGTCTAGAAAACAATTGTTTATCATTACGAAACCGCTTTTTCACGCGAAAGTGTTTTATGCCGCGGTCCACTAAGAAATCAGTGACGTAATTCCGTAAGGAAGTGGGTCCCCAAAAAAATGAATATACATTTACAATGAAAAAGTTCCACCCGCTCACACTCGAATCCACATTCACCCGGAATCCGACGAGAAGAGCTGGAGGCTTTACGGATACGCCACCGCAACTTTTTTTTTCTTTGTTACGTGGCTTGGTACATAACACAATACAAACAACACTGGCAATAACACTACATAGTGTGCATTGTACAAGCAATGAATACATAATCAACTGGCATCGGCCTAGTCTCGGTGGCGTATCGTGTTGTTTTTTTTTTTATTAACTTCTCTTTAACCAGGAGCGCGTACTTGCTAGAAACAAGAATAAGATGGTACGTGAAATAATAGAACAGGAAATCATACAGCCTCAGACAGCTCTATCGTATACAGTGTGTGAATTTTTATCACGAAATACGTGATATCGATGGTTGTCTTAACATGTGCGCTGTTTTCTCCTATTTCTTTGTAAAATGCGCTTACATATCTGTGTGTGATGGGAAATACGAACATTTGTTGTTCAGCGCTCTGTGTGTCATTATATGCTGTCCATGTGCCGTTCGCGCTATAAAACTATAGGCCAAGTAGGCGCATCCACGACCGAAGCATTATCTAGCAATACAAAGCAAAACGCCGTATAGTGCAGCCTACATCCGCGAAGTTATAAGCATGTTTCAGTAAACTATCGGCCAGCTTCGTTGTGATCTAGCCCTGCGCGACCTAGCGGAAGCTGCGTACTTTGGTGGTCGAGTTCTGTTGAACTTCGTGTTCATTGTCGTGTTGAGTGGGTTCTACAGTACGGAACGGTGCTTTTAGCCCGATTTTTTTTCTTTGAAACCTCTTGAGCTTTAAGCCGGGTGAGACTGTTTTGACAACAAATCCGTGCAGGGCGGGGCCTCGCCTCGATGACGTAGGCACCATTTTCTTTCTTTTTTTCTCTCCGTTTGGCGGCGCGGTGGTCATGATTTTTGTTTTCTTTTTTCTCTCTCCGTCTCTCTCTCTCGGTTTACGGCGCGAGCGCGGTTCGCGGCGCGTGCATGCGGCGTGTTTTGTCTTGTTTCGCTCGTGGCCGGAGGCGCGGAATGAAACGATGCACGAGTCTTCTCACCGACAGAATGTGATAGAAAAATACCTCCAAGGGTTACATAATCATGAAGATGGCTACTCCCACGGCTACCTTAAGTCAGACGATGACCTTAAGCTTTTTGAGAGGTCCTTGGCTGCCGTAAACGAAAGGTATGCTGTGCGGAATCAAGAGACTTGACCAAGTCGTCTAAATGTAAGGATGTATCGACTGCTTCTAATGTGTCGCTATGCGCGTTGACTCAGCATTGAAAAGCGCAGTAGTAACCCGGCAGAATGATTTGTTTTCAGTGAGGGTTAGTGCAACACTACACAAACGATTTCGCGGTTTTGAAGATCGGGATATCATTTTTCTGGTTACCGGTTCAGAGTTTTCCTGGCACCGATTTATTTCGGTTTGAGTGGAGTGTTGTTCTGGTTACCGGAACATGACCCGAGCTTCAGAAATTTTGATAAACGTAATTGGAACTTAACTGTTATTTTTTCGGTTTCAGTCATGATTATAACCGCGCATGCAAGCAAATCGTGACTTTAAAAAATTAATAAGTGTGCCCCTGTGCTCTTTAAATAAGTGCTTTGAATTCTAGGCAGAGCTGCGCTTGGGCGTTTGTTCTGTATGCATCTGTGCACTTTTTTTGAACATTGAACAGGCCAGACCACCGCGCGGGCCAGACGAACGGTGTCTGCGCAAAAATGAACACGCGCACACACACAGAAAACGGAACAGCCATGCTCCGGCACTGACACGATCTCCGTTTTAGATGGAGCTGTCCTCAGCTCCACGCCCCAACTGAAGACCGATGCTGGTGTCAGCAAGTTCAGCGGCGGCGTCCTTTCGCTCGTGGTACAAACGTTCGATGTTCACGGCTTTATCGCCGTCGCTTCCCGATGCCGTAGCTCGTCGGATGAGGGCGATGTTCTCTCCCAGGAAAGCAACAATTTCGTACGGTCCTTCGAAGCAGGGGTCCAAAGTCCAGCGGCGAGCACCGATGGCGCATAACACCTTGTCGCCAACTTTGAAACTCGGAGGGTCGCGCTTTGCGTTGTAGCATTTTATCGAGTACTCCTGGCTCGCCTTCAGCTTTTCCTTAGCCTCGCTTCGTGGCACAGCCAGGCTACGCAAACGTTCGGACTCTTCGATGTCGCTCAGGATTGCTCCAATATTGAAGGAGTACTGACACGAATTTTTGACATTCTCGTATTGTTGCTGTAAATGAAAGCACTGGCGTGGAGAACCCCAAAAACAGTGTCATGGTGCCCCGCAACGCAATGAATATATTTTTAATACGGCTCCCTTAAAAAACCCACTTTCAGTTTCGATTTCGAGGGGGCAGTTTCCTAGTGACGTATCAACATAGTCGGACGACGTCTGAGTCACGTAGGGACAGAAATTCTTCATAGCGTCGCTGCAACTCTGTCGTCTATGGTCAATTACACCTGAGGCACACAAACAACGGCAATTTCACGGTCGTCCAGTGACTCTGACAGCGATTTCGGCGATTTTTAAGAGGCTGTGTTCCTACGTCATCGTAGTGTCCATTGCGCTGGGGCTGGCTTGCAGTGCTGGGCGACGAAAACTTTAAAACCAAACTAAAATATTTCGTACGTTTTTCCTGGCTTCCGTGTGCGGAGGGCGTTAATAATACATGGCTAGGAAACGAAAAATTTATATTTTGCGCCGCCGCAAAATCGTGTCAGCACTCCTTTAAGTTCACCCGGTAGCTTAGGCTGGTAGCCGTGCATTAGCCAGAATGCGCTGTATCCAGTTTGCTCGGACTTTGCTACATTGATGGCGAAGACGGCGTGAGCAAGTGTACGTTCCCAGTTCTGTGCTTGAATTAGCAGTTTTCTGAGAACTTGCTTCAATGTAGTGACCATTCTTTCCACGAGGCCGTTCGCTTGAGGCCAATATGGCGGCGTTTTCACGTGTTGTATTCCAAGTTTCCGGTGGACGGAGGCCGTCTTTCTGTCTACGAAACCTCTCGCCTGATCCGTAATGGTCACTTCTGGTACACCAAATTGTGGTACCCACTGGTTGAGAAGGTAGTCGATGTAGTGTGTCGATGCCGTGCTCGGGACAATGATTGCATCCATGTACCGCGTGGCGTGGTTGATGCAGACTAATACGTAGCCTTTGTCTTCCGTTTCGTTGAGCGGGCCAATCTGGTCCAACGATATGACGGTGTTGGGCTCGTTCGGCACATCTCGTGGATTCAAACATCCTTCGTTTCGTTCGGGCATTGATCACTTGACAACTGTGACACGACTGTACGTATGACTTCATGTCTCCCGAAATCGATGGCCACCAATACCTACGTGCGATCAGGTCCTTCATTTTGGTCGCGCAGAGGTGCCCGTTGCTTTCATGGAATATCTTCATCACAGTGCCGCGTAGCGCTCCCGGGACAACAATTTTCTTGACGGTGCGGCCCTTTTCTGTCGTCTGTCTTGTTAGGATGCCATCATCTATCGAGTAGAAGCTGTTGCCTTTTGCCTCCTCTTTCATTAGCCTGATACATTCAGTGTCCGTAGCTTGAAAGTGCTTCAACGTTTCGTGATTGCGAACAACCAATGTTTGCAAAAGCACATGTCTCTCCGCATCCTCTATTTTGAGGACGTCTCCTGACGTTCTCTGCTCTTCCAATCGTGAGAGAGCTTCTGTGGCTCCGTTGAGTCTGGAGGAAACAGCGTCTTCAGTTTCTCAGCACAGTATTTCATCGGGTTCCAATTCCGTGGGTTCAATACGTATGAACTCGTTTGCGTCGTTTTCTTGATTTCGGCAGAACGAGGCGATGAGAATTCCTGCGGCTTTAGTGTCGTCACTTGAGCTAGAACGATCACGTATGGTGAGAGTCGGGGGTTGCGCGCCCTCTGTAGTTAGGTTCACCAAGGTGATGTCGTTTGTCGGATGAAAGATCACCTGGACATTGGCTTTTCAACGCCAATCAGATCCGAGAATCATGTCAATTGGCTTTGGTAGGGGGCTTACGACAACATTTCTTAGTGTCGTCCGTGTTGTCCCAACCATTACACCAACTTCTGCTGACATTTGTGGTTCTATGGTTCTGTCCAAAATTTCAATGTTGTTACCGGATGTCCAAGCAGTAAGCGTAGCTTTCGGGGGTACAGCTTGCGGGGAGATGAGTGATACGTTGGCACCAGTATCAATGGAAACGTTGATAGGAGATCTAGGGTTGAGAAGCCCGTTGACAACCGGTAAACTTCCTCCAGTAGATTTCAGGAAGCAGTTCACCTGCTTGACGGAAGTGTCGTGTGTGTTGTCACTTCTTGAACGAATCTGGCGTTTCTCCTCAGCTCATAACGTTCCTCTTGTTTTAGGTTTCGTGCACTCGCGAAATATGTCCGGTTTCGCTGCAGTTAAAACATCGTGGGACAGATGGTTTCCTAAATGGAGACAATGTGGCGGACCCTGAGGTTTTGCGTTCTGGTTTCGTTTCTCGGAAAAACACTTGTGATTGCGCTTCATATTCTATGGCCTTCGATCGTTGGCAGTCGAGCATTGTTGCTCTGTCGATGAGCTCTAGGACGGATTTACAACAGTGCGCGGCTAGCGGAGTGGCCCATTTCTCGTCTTTGATTCCAGCCAATATGAGAGACATTCGTTCGGTTCCCATGTAGTATGGGGCTCTCTCAAGAATCGCATTCTTTGAGTAAATGTACTCGGTTATGGATTCCTCCGGCTGAAGCGTGCGTCTTGCCTGGAAGTCGAGAAATGGTGCATTGTCATTTTTCGTTTGAAACGATCGGAAATGGCTTGTTTCCACAATTCCCACGTAGCAAGTTGTCTTCCGTAGCTCGCATGCCAGTCGCGTGCAGGACCTCGTAGGCAGGTGATAGCGTTAACCAGTGTCAGCGACGGTGACCAGTTAGCGAGAGATGCGATGCGTTCGGTCTCTGTTATCCAACTGTGAATGTCCGATTCAACTGAACCGTCATACAATGGGATCGCAGCTGAGGTGTCACTCGTTGAATGAACTTGTATGGGTTCTCGCATTCGAGCGATGCACTCTGTCAATTTAGATTGATTCTCTGCCATTATTGACAGCAATCGAGTGATGTCACTTGATTCTAATTGTTGAGTGCTGCTATCTTGATTACGTGAAGCATGCCCCGATAAGTTCAATTGTGACTCACTCGTTTCGGCGTCGATTTGACGGATATCGTGGCGCTGGGTGCCTGCTTGTCCTGGTTGTTCGTCGCCCGTCGTACTTAGAAGTCGGACTTGGGCTTTGAGTCCTTCAATGTCGGCTTGCAGCTTTTCGTTGACAGCAGCGAGGTTCTGTGCGCTTTCCAGCTGTTCGTTGCCGGTGTTTCGTTGCATCTGTAGAATCTCCTGCATGTCGCTTGCTCGTCGCCGTTCGTTGTCCTCGATGATCCTCGTTATAAGCTCGTCTTTTCTCCCCGTGTGAGATATGTGGCGTAGCTTAAGCTCATCGGCAAGTTCCGTTTTCTTGAGTTGGCTGAGGGCTCATCTGTCGTCGGACAAGAGCGCCTGTCGTCGGACAAGAGCACCTGTCGTCGGTGAAGGTCCTCCGTAGTGCTCGTTGAGTAAGCTCGGTGGCTTGGGCCATGGGCGTTGCAGCGGCGAATAATCTATTTGCAGCTTAACATTGATTTAACTGGTTCAAGAAGTCGACTGCGCCATGTCAGGGTAACGAAGAAAGGGAGAACGCTTTAAAGGTTGAAATGAATAACTGTATTAAATCAAACCGCTACATTAGATTCGTCTGCTTCCACGATCCGTGCCAGTCCGTGCCTCGGAGCTCACTGTCTCGTCGGGCGTCTTCTCCCAGGCTCTTCGGTGGGGACGAATTTCGACCCCAGGGGATAGCACCACCAAAGCAGCGCGCACAGAAACGTATCGCATTTCGGCGGCGAGGCGCCCCAGTAACATAAACACAGGCCAGACCACCGCGCGGGCCAGACGAACGGTGTCTGCGCAAAAATGAACACGCACACACACACAGAAAACGGAACAGCCATGCTCCGGCATTGACAATACGCATACATTGAAAGCACAAGCCTAAAAACGTGTTTTTATACAATATATGAATTGAAAGTGTAACTGACACGAAACATTAGGGCATTACTTCTACACACACAGTCGTTGCCAATGTCGGAATTGCATGACCATTATGACATCTAGTATAAAGCATACAGTGATGATTTTTGGAGCAGAAAAAAAAAGGTGCTTTCAAGAGGCCATAAGTGTTCTTGCAGCAGCCATTGGCATTTTTAGAGATAATAGCAAAATATTTCAAACGTCGTCTGGAAATTAGAGTATCATATAAACACTTATAGATATTAATATTTATTAAGCATACTGCACGTGCAAAAACCACTTCAAATTGCAAGAAACAAATAATTAAGCATATGGATGGCCATTGAACACAAATATGAGCAACACATATTTAAAATACCATTACTTGTGGCAGACATGATATAAACGAAATAAAGCTGAGCAAATTACAAAAGTAGCCACAATCCCATGTAACTGTTGCCAAAGCAGTAGTTTATAATCGGCACGTATTCAATATATTTTCATATTTCGCCAAAACAGCCAGCATTGAAAATTTCAACTTAAATAAGCTAAATTAGCTATACACTCAAAACGCTTGTGGCTTAAATGAAGTCAAAGCTGATAAGCACTTTATGTAATCAGTCGGACATCAAAGTCATCACAGCAGTAGTTAGTAAACAGTATAATATCGAAATAATCTCACACATACTTCATCAAAATAGTCGGCTTGTCAGGTACATATATGCTGCTAAATCACATATATCAACAATGCCAGTACATGTAGCACTGTCAATACGCTAGTATACAGCAAGTATACAAGCCACATACTAGATGATGGTATGTAGTTTGTTTTTCTTTTGGCTCGCTGGATGATCACATGGTTAAAGTTCACTGTTTTCAATTTCCCAACGCCATTTTGGAGCAGGTAAGAGCAGTTACTAACAAATATTACACTTTGGAGCAGCACGGAGCAACATTTCTCGTTTGGAGCAACTGTAGCAGCACTTCTATCACTGAACATAGCATATTAATCTTAAAAGCTCTAAACATTCTAAAAAAGTATTATAAAATGGTAAAAATTGAGTCTGCAATTTCTTAAAAAAATGAAAAAGATCACTGAGTCGCCATCCCTGAAAGTTTCCCCCTGATCCTTTCCTAGCAGTACGGGCCAAAGCTCCTGTGAAAAGTCAACCAATCAATGGCAAAGTGAAGCACACTACAGGTGGCTTCTCTTTGGTAGAAGCTTCAGGGACGAGCATCACTTTGTCGGTGAGCCCCGAATATGAAGGCCCGAACTCGGTGGCACAGATTCAGCCAACTTACGGAAGGTGGCTTGCAATAAGCCCCTAGCCTCCGCCAGTGTTTGAACGTCATGACAGCAGTAAAGGAGGGAACTGCACTTTTCCCATTCCTCGGTTATACTTTTGCGCAGCTCCGATAGTGAGGGGGTTGCTGTGCGAGGAACCAGAGCAATCGCAGGCTGTGAGGACACTTCACAAATGCTTGGCTCATTGACAATGGGAATGTCCGGCTCTGACACTGCTGTACGAAGAGGCTGTGAAGACACTTCAGAAGGGCTGGGCTTATTGACAAGAGGAATCTCGGAACCCGTTTCTGATTCTGGACAGCTTCCAAGTGTAGTCTGCGGTCAACTGAGGTAACTCTGCGGAAGAGAGGAAAAGCCCCACCTGTCGCTGTACTTAAAAACAACACAAAAGTGTTTGCAGGGGTACTTGTGCTTCCTAAAGTCAGGGCAGCTACACGATGGCTTGGTGAAGTCGACTGTGTACACATCGTCATCACTTCTCTCAGAATGAACAGAGAACAAGCCTTCAGTGGAGAGCTCTTTCATGTCTGTTGGGGTGTATTCTTCTGCATTAACGAGCTGTCTTAGCATATGCTTAACAAACCCCTGAGGCCGGTTGTGCAGGTATGCAGGAACATTTTCACTGTACTGTCTGTACACTGATGACTGCCTCCTTGCTGCCTCATGGAATTTCACTTCTTTGTCAGGGAGGTAGCCATGGACGACAGCTGTGATTAGGGATGTTAACGACCGTTTCCCACTGGCACTTTTCACATACTATGCCTTCAACACCCCGTTTTGGGCCTCAATGCCGTTGTTTGTGGTCAAGACAACATCAAACTCCAGCCTATAATACATGACCCACAGCTCCTTTACAGAGAGCCACACTGCTTCAAAGTAACTGCGGAATTTTGCATTTTTCCAATGCTCTGAGGCGACAAGGACTCCAAACGCCTTGTCAAACTCATCCTGATTTGAAGCACTGGCTAAACGTTTCATGAGTCTCAGTGTTTCATCTGGATCAGATACATCATTTTCTTTTCTGCGCAGCCACCTTTTCCATGCCTGTAGTCTATGAAAGTCACAGATGGAGATTTGACTCTCTGGAAACACTTGCTTGATGGCACTTATTTCTTCCTTGCTGTAATCTACCATCCAGTACTCTGGGGACCAGTTACCACACCACTGCTTGAAAATGCCTAAAGCCTCAGCGATACAGTGGGCCGTCTCGAACTGTATGATAAACACACCAGCTGGTGTGTATCCCGACGGTATTTTCACAACAAGCAAGAAAAGTGGTAGGGCATTGTCACTAGTCTTGTGTGTTGCGTGCAGGCAAACTACTGAGCCTCCATACCTTTTAAGCATGTTTCTCATGAATTTTGTCTGGAAGCAGAACAGCAACGTGTCTGCACACTCGCTGGCAACGCTCTCTTCCACATTGTTCGAGTCGCTGCTACCCACGAAGCTGCGGGATGCATACGGACAATAGACAATGAAGGATTCGCGTTGCTCACCCCTGATCTTTTCAATAAGGATGCTAGCATTCTCTTGATCCACTGTGCTAAAGCGGTCTTTCCGAAGAACAGCTTGGATCTGGTTGCGTATATCACGATGTGTTGGGAAAAAGGCCCTGCGGCTGCTGTCAGCCTTTTCCTTGTTTGCAAAAAGTACATCGTGCACGTAATAGTACAGGCACTTTTTCACATCCGATACACATGTAATTCCTTCCCTTGCCAACATTTGAATGCGCTCAGCAATGTTCCTGTCCATGTTTTGGCTAAAAGCTTCCATGTCCTCGAAACCATGGTTACGATGGGAACTGCAGTCGGCGATTCTGATGTATAGTCGCGTCTCTTTGTTCACAGTCTGCTGCTTCGCATCAAGTGCCTCCTGCAGCTACTTGGCCTTGTCTGCTTTGAGCCGGCCCTCTTTAGTCTGGCCGCATGGCTGGGACACGTTTACCTAGAAAGTAGGCATTTTACGTATGTTGAGTATACTTTACGATTTCAAACAGTGCGCCAAAATGAGGACAAAGTGAAGATGAGACAGAAGACTGCACTGAACTAAGAACGAAAAGTTTATTTCCACTTTTAAAGTATATATACACGTGGGAAATAGCAATATAAACAGAGTGTGACAGATCAAAACAGTACAACACATACAGTCTCAGCTTATATGCAGAGACTGTATGTGTTGTACTTTTTTTATATTTAGCACTTATTTTGCTATTTTTCATGTGTATGTATACTGATTGAAATACTACGCTACAGTTACTGGGACAAAAGAACTTAGCACAACTGCGCTTGTCGTGTCCACTTTGTAACGCGTGATCTCCCCAACTTCTTTTGTCCCAGTAACTGTAGCGCAGTATTTTAATCATGCAAAACCAACTAGCCCAATACCTCACTTTGCTAAAGCATATATACTGGAAATAAACTTTCAGTTGTTAGTTCAGTGCCGTCTTCTGTCTAGTCTTCACTTTCTCCTCATCTTGTCGCACTGTTTTAAACCATAATGATCATCAACCAACTAGACTAAACAAACCTTTCATTAAGCATACAATAACGAAACCTAAGGTGCCCCACCTTATGGCACGACAAATTCGTCTGCACCATGCAAAGGCCAACATGAAAAGCTGATATTAGGGAGTTTTAGCAGACCATTTTTTAGCGCCGATAACGAAACACAACGCGTGTTCAAGGCTGTCAAAGTGGAGAGGAGGGATCCTTATCCGATACCTCTACTAAAACCCCCTACTATCAGCAGAAGTAGAAACAATGATAGTAAACATCCGCTACAAATTTTCACAAGCCACTGCAAGGACAATGTAATAATTTTTAAAAACTTTCTTTTCTGTCAGCTTGCA
This sequence comes from Hyalomma asiaticum, assembly GCA_013339685.2. NCBI lineage: Eukaryota > Metazoa > Arthropoda > Arachnida > Ixodida > Ixodidae > Hyalomma > Hyalomma asiaticum. The sequence continues at coordinate 46,750,933 of CM023481.1, read as the reverse complement.
CAGACCTAAATGCCATGTGAAGGTCTCCAGAAAATAACCCGCAAATATTTTTTTACTTGTGGTTCCATATTACGTACCTGGAAATCTGGGTACAATTAAAAGAACTTGTTGTTGGGCTAGTTGGTAGAACATACCTAAACCTTATTTTGAGCGCAACCACACGACACACCCACACACCCAGGCATCAACCACACTGCGTGGTTGATGCCTGGGTGTGTGGGTGTGTGTGTGTATGGGTGTGTCGTGTGGTTGCGCTCAAAATAAGGTTTAGATATGGGTACAATTCAATCCATTTCAAAGTCATTGTTGCTGCACAACCCTTCTTTGTTCCTTGGAGGTTCATTCGCTTCTTTTCATACACCTCTTTTGGCCAGTCAGTGGTGCTCGAACCCTATAAATGAAATCAAGAATATTTATTTCTGGTGCAAAGCTAAAGTAACCTAAGCTGCAGTAAGATAATGTAAATTCTCTTTACACTGCCTGCACACAATCCTTGAATAGGAAGGCTGCTGGATATCTGCATGAGACTGAAACGTTTGCAAGTGCATAACCATGCGACATACCGGGTCTTTTTTTTCCCTAGAGTCTTCTTATAGTATTCCGTTCCAAATATGCAGACTTTGACGGTTTCCTTGACAACTCGAAACGGCACATTGTCCAGAGAGATTCTGCACCCGGAGTGGATCATGGAGAAGACGACATTGGCTGAAAATAAACAATAAAGACAATTGAATGAGGGCGCCTAGTTTTACGCATGACAGAGGGCAATATCAAATCTAGCTTTAGTTTTTGTATAATGACAGCAAAGGAACTTTAAAATGTGCTGCCTCTGTCAAGAAATTTTAGCTCTCCTCAACGAGAATAAGTATGATAATTGTAAATCACCCAGACTTTTTTGTGAGGTTTTAAGAAGTAACAATTTGAAAGGAGCACCAACATGCTACAGTTTGGTTGGGCCTTGGGACTTTCATGTAATGCGACAAAAAGCTCGGCGCGGACGCATCAGCATCTCATATACAGAGTTCGACATCAGGCCTATGCCTTGCTCTAGACGTCTAATTCACACTTCTACCAGGACCACTGATGGCGCACATGGCCGTGTCCCGACATGGAGTACAGTCACACTGCAAATATTGTCTCGTATTGCGCACGATTGCTTTTTCAATGTTCAAAAAAAGTGCACAGATGCATACAGAATGCCCAAGCGCAGCTCTGCCTAGAATTCAAAGCACTTATTTAAAGAGCACAGGGGCAGACTTATTAATTTTTTAAAGTCACGATTTGCTTGCATGCGCGGTTGTAATCATGACTGAAACCGAAAAAATAACAGTTAAGTTCCAATTACGTTTATCAAAATTTCTGAAGCTCGGGTCATGTTCCGGTAACCAGAACAACACTCCACTCAAACCGAAATAAATCGGTGTCGGGAAAACTCTGAATCGGTAACCAGAAAAATGATATCCCGATCTTCAAAATCACGAAATTGTTTGTGTAGTGTTGCACTAACCCTCACTGAAAACAAGTCGTTCTGCCGGGTTACTACTGCGCTTTTCAATGCTGAGTCAACGCGCATAGCGACATATTAGAAGCAGTCGATACATCCTTACATTTAGACGACTTGGTCAGGTCTCTTGATGTCCGCACAGCATACCTTTCGTTTACGGCAGCCAAGGACCTCTCAAAAAGCTTAAGGTCATTGTCTGACTTCAGGTAGCCGTGGGAGTAGCCGTCTTCATGATGATGTAACCCTTGGATGTATTTTTCTATCACATTCTGTCGGTGAGAAGACTCGTGCATCGTTTCATTCCGCGCCTCCGGCCACGAGCGAAACAAGACAAAACACGCCGCATGCACGCGCCGCGAACCGCACTCGCGCCGCAAACCGAGAGAGAGAGACGGAGAGAGAAAAAAGAAAACAAAAATCATGACCACCGCACCGCCAAACGGAGAGAAAAAAAGAAAGAAAATGGTGCCTACGTCATCGAGGCGAGGCCCCGCCCTGCACGGATTTGTTGTGAAAACAGTCTTGCCCCTTTAAGCCAAGTATGGGTTTTCAAAAGCAGACCTAAAAAAATGTCATGCTGTCACTGCAGATGTGCTTGGAAAGGAGTGAGTTCTACGTTTGCAGGTCATGTTTTTGTTTGTGCACTCAAAAGGAGGTGCACAGCCCAGCAACACTCGACTATGGCTTAAGTGAGCTTCCACAGCAAACTCTTGGAGCAGTATTACATGAATGCATTCACGTGTCATTCCTACGGCTCCTATTGCATCTGTTCATTGCGGATTTCTCTCACGTGGATGTCGTGATATCTTTTGTTAATGACTGCAGGTCCATTTATGGCATGAAAGAAATGGGCGCCTTGACAGCCAATAACTACCTTTCTCTTTCAGATGCATTTTTCCTCGCCGGAAAAGGAGATCGACCAATGCCCGACGGTACTAAGATCCCTGACGAAACTGGAAGGTAAGAATCACATTGGTTGTAACAATTTAAACGGTCGGAACGGTTTCTCGCCGTTATTTGGTTGAGCGGCTGTGTCCAGCGGAACAGTTTTGCTTTTAGCACAGTGCCAACAGGCAAAAGGGCATTTCATTGCAAAAATACACTAAAATATCCTTAAACGAAGACCACATTAACGAACTTTTAAGATAAACGAACATTTCAGAAATCCTGCGCTGACTTGCTGTAGTGCCAGTGTAAAATTGTTTTACTGTAACCTACTTCAGAATGCCGAACTTTTCAGAATAACGATCGTTAGATTTAGTTCGATCGATCGTATTAACAAAGCTTTATTACTACGAACTTGTATATGGAAGCCCGCGGATGCTTCTATTTCAATCGGTCGCCGGAACTGCGGGAGCAGGCTAACAGACGACACTTGCTTCGCCGCAAACCCGAGACAGTGTGTGACATAGAACAAAAACACAGGAGGGGACATCTTGTTGTTTTTTAGGGGCGAAGCTCCTTACGCCATGGGTCGTTCCGTCCTTTGTTGTTGTCCCTCGTAGCCACCTCATCTAGTTCGTGAAGTGCTCACTAGATGGCGTGATGGCGCTGCGGTGCTCAGATGTGTGTGATGTGTGTGGGCCGCATCTCGTGTGAAGTGCTGTGCTGTGTACTACGCTGTGTGTGAGGTGCGTCTCGTGAGGCTCTGTATGTTTCCCCGTCGTCCAGTGTGCAGCTCACCATGTCGATGAGGGGTAAGCCTAAGGCCTAACTGACCCATCCACCGGTAACACTGATCCATCACCAGTCACCGACGAAGATAACAGGTGGCGCTAGCAGTGTGACTTGGGTTGTGGCGCTGTGCGGAGGCGGGACCTATGAATGCCAAAGTGACCAAGAACCGCAGCATGGGCAGGACGCGAGGCAAACGGAGCGCGTCTGCTGAAGCCAGAAACAAAAGAGACAGCTGGGTGGCGTGTACAAGCTGCGACGGGTGGATCGGTATTGAGGAGACGCCTTTTGAATCCGTAGAGGAGGCAAGCGCGGCAACACAGTATGTCTGCAAGCAGTGCATCCGCCTGAACGTCCTGCGAGATGAGTTCGCGCAGTCGCTGCGGCAGCACAAAGAGCAGTGTGCGTTGCAACTAGAAATCACTGAGGCGAGGCTGAGCGAAGCTCTTTCTCAGTTGAGCCTGGAGACCCATATGCGCGAAGAACTCCAGGCGCAGGTTTCTCAACTGCAGGCGCGGCTTGATGACCCGAAAAGCGCGACGGAAGAGACCCAGACGAAAAAGCCAGAAGGGTTGCATCATGCTGTAACGGACAATGGGACGTCACATTTGTCCCAGAAGGAATGCAAGGAGCCTCGCACAAATGACGGACGGCCTACCCAGGAAACTCAGGGGAGCCAACCAGGGTCACTCCAACTGAGAAAGGCAGAGTGCACCCAACTGGATGGAGAATGCGCCTTAGAGGTCCACGGTTGGACGCCCGTTTTTGGGGAAAAAAAGGCGTAAGCAGCTAGGCAAGAGCCCGAAAGAAATGGGACCCTCCAACAAGGAGGAGCCCCATCAAGATGAACGCTCCAGAGAACTGCCGAACAAAAGTCGGTGTGCTTTCATCTATGGAGACAGGAATGCCTTCAGAATGAAGTACACCACTCTACGCGCTGTGAAGTGGAACAGACTCGTTCAGTACCGCACGTGGAATGATGCCACCCTCCAGAAGGTGATGGCAGAAATGGATGCTGCGGTGGACATTTGGAGCGCACCAGAGGCAGTTGTGGTCGTACATTGTGGATGCTGCGATATAGCAGACAATGATTCCTCCCCAGATACTTCCATACAGGAGCTCAAGACCAAGATACAGACGTGGCAGGCTGGAGCCAATAAGCACCGCTTTATCGTGTACGGAGTTCCTGTACCCGAACAATGTAATGAAGTAATGTAGAAAAAATGCACACAGTGGAACGAGAAGCTCAGGAAAGTCTGCGATGAACTGGGCCCATACGTGGAGTTTGTAAGCACCACGCGAGCGCCCACAGGTGGGGCACACAACCTGCTATATAGGCCTGGCGCTGCTGAGGCACTGGGCACACGCCTGGGACACAGAGTGTGTAATTTTTTAGGACTACAGTCGATTGGGCCTACGGTGCGACGAACACGGCCTGGTCGCCACTCGCACCCCCTGGCACCGCTCATGACAGCCCTCGGACAGGCGATACTACAGATGGCAGGGAAACAGGGCCAGGTGAAGGGCAAAAAGCCCCCACGTCCTTCCAGTCAGGAGTAACACATGTATACCGTCACCGCCACCACCGTGGCCTACGTGTTAGAGAAACCAACGTGGGTCTTCTCAATGTGCATGGCGCAAGAAAGCCGAGCAAGTGGGAAGAGCTGTATGCGATGCTAGACAGTGAAACTATGGAAATGTATGCACTAACAGAGACGCGCCTTCGTGGGCTGGAGGAACCCCCAGTACATCCAAGCTGGGAATGGTCAGGTTCCAATCGCGAAGGGAATGCACGCAAAGGTGGAGGAATAGGTGTCTTGTGGCGGGCTGGAGCGATGTGGGAAAGACTGATGTGCCCATGCACTGAACACATGTGGCTCAGTAGCATACTAGGAATTCCCGTTATAGTAGGTGTGGTTTACCTCGCAGTGGGCAATGGACAGCACGATGAAAATGCTCAAATTATGGAATGTGTGTCAATGGATGTACAACGATGGACAGCTGACAGAGAAGTTCTACTCATGGGTGACTTCAATGGCCATCTGCAGGCACTGGACGGGTCCCAGGACTTTAATGGTGACCTCTGGTGGACCTGACAGCACGTGATCTGAACTTAGAAATAGCTAACCTTCACGATGACTGCGAGGGTGAATTCACGTGGTGCGCTAGGAACAGCCGTTCATGCATTGACTATGTGCTTATGTCACCAAAGCTGTCCCGTCATGTTACATCGGTCACAATCGATGAGGATGGGAAGTTCAGTGTGGGAAGTGATCACAACCGAATGAAATTGACTTTCTCGACATCCACATGGCGCCAAAAACGGAGAGACCGTCGTGAGCCGGCCGCACGCTATCTACCGGAAGAGACATATGAAAACATTGCCCAAGAGTTCGAAGGCAGGCTCATGAATCTGGAGTCGCCTTCCTATGACCAGTTTGTACAAGCTCTGCATCAGATAATGCAAACACATGAAGTATGCGTCAACTCCCGTGGAGGGGTGCGTTGAAAGCCATGGTGGGACAAGGAGGTCCAGGTGGCACTAACTGCTCGACGAGAGGCGAATCGCCTACACAGAAAAGCGGTAAAGACACTCCCCCCACACGAATGTGCAGAGCTGTGGCAAAGGTACCTGGACTGCAAAAGAGATATGCAGGCAATAGTGCAACGCAAGATTGCCGAGCACAATGGCGAGCAGCTGAAAGCCCTAATTGAAGACAAGCAAAAGGGGTCCCGTAGGTTTTGGACCTATGTGTCATCGCTGGACAGGAGGGCAGCCATGCCGCAGATTCGGAATGAGGAAACGGATCTGCCCATCAGTGATCTTTCGGAACATCTTACAGAACATATGCATCGTCTGTACCAACCCGTACAGTCAGCATGCGTGGCCGCAGAGTTGAATGAAGCAGAAATCCACTACCCCGAAGATGAGATCATGAAATGGCAAGTGACACGAGGGGCGGTGGACAGGGCAATTTCACGTATCGATGCACACACCGCAAAAGGACTCGATGGCATACCCGCCGGTGTTGTAAAACACTTGGGGGATGCTGCCCGAGATCACCTTGCCGACATCTTCTCTAGTATCGTAGCGGGTGACCCAGTCCCTACAGCCTGGCGAACAGGAAGGGTGTGCCTGGTGAGAAAGAAAGGCGGGGATGCTGGACTTCTACGAGACTACAGGCCTCTGACCGTAACAAGCGTCCTATATCGAGTCTTTGCACAGGTACTGAAGGCCTGGATGAGTGGGTGGGCAGAGAACAACAACGTGCTCACAGACTTGCAGAACGGGTTCCGAGCCGACCGACGCCTGGAAGACAACCTCTTCGTGCTGATACAAACCATAGCAATAGCTCGCAAGGAGTCCAGAAACCTGTATGGGTGCTTCCTTGACATAGCTAAGGCATACGACAGTGCCCCACATGAATCTCTGTTCCAGCGGATGGCGGATGGCGGAATGTCAGAGGTGTGGGTCGGTCTCATCCAACGGCTGTACAAAGACAACTCTGCTATAGCGTGCTTTGACGGAGCCCAGTCCAGGCCAGTAAGGGTAACACGGGGACTTAAGCAGGGCTGCCCACTCTCACCCCTGCTATACATGATCTATGTCTCTGGACTGGAACATACGCTTCTAGCATCCAGTATTGGCTTCTCTTTCACCCACCTGTACGGTGGAACGCCCGTGACTTGGAAGCTGCCGGGTTTAGTTTATGCTGACGACCTGGCCCTGCTAGCCGAAAGCCCCACGGACTTGCAACAACTCGTCACCCTCGCCGCGACCCACCTGTACCACCTGGACCTGACCTTCAATGCAAAGAAGTCTGCTGCACTACAACCGTCAGGCTCCCCGCCAGGTGCTGACATATACCTGCCAGGAGGAGATCAGATACAGTGGGACACTGAATATCGGTACCTGGAAGTGATATTGAGCACCTCCGGTGACTTGTTGGGGGTGCATGAGGAAAATCTGCGCAGGTCTTCGCAAAGAGCAGCAAACATGCTACGCCGGAAAAGCTTATGGGGCTGCAACCGTTTCCTCCTCACCCGAGACTTGTGGAAGGCTGTCCACGTCCCAGGCCTTACATTTGCCAATGCCGTCCTGTGCCTCAATGTGACGACCAGACAATGGCTGGAGCGTGGCCAACGGGAGGTGGGCCATATGGCCCTTGGATGCCACGGACGTGTGGCCATAGAGGCCATTCAAGGTGACCTGGGATGGTCCACTTTTGAGGCGCGCGAGGCAAGAAGTAAGGCGACATACGAAGGACGCCTCCGACTCATGGACGATGAACGGTGGCCCAGGCGACTGTTCAGATATACGAGCCTAACCAGGCACACAAACGCAGTGGTGCAGGTGCCTGGGCAATCTGAAAAGAAAGTTTGGTATGTCTGCGAAACCTGTAGTTGAGGACAGGATGTACAAATGGGCCCATGCTGTCAAAACTCAGGTGTGTGAGGAGGAGACGGAGCAGCGGTGGTGTGCAATGGAACATAAATCGACACTGCTGACATATCGCACCCACAAGGCAGACATTGGCACAGAGCCCCTGTACGATAACAGCGGCGGCAGTGCTCTACTCTTTGAGGCACGTGCAGGAGCGCTGCGTACGTTGACATACCGTCGCAGGTTTGACTCATCAGCGGACGTGGACCGGGCCATATGCCGAATATGTGGCGTCGAGGAGGAAACAACAGAACACCTCGTCCTCCACTGCACAGGCTTGCGCCTGGATCATGTAGAGGGCACCACGTTCCCGCTCGCACTGGGATTCCGAAAGGATAATGCGGAGGAGAACAGAGGCACAGAGTGGTGCACAGAGCGGTGCACAACACAAAACTAAGATTGGTGCAGTGGTGGCGCAGGACGCGCAGACAGTGTCAATGCACAGACAACGTGGACGTTCAGACAGTGTAGCTGGCCTGCGAGGAGACATTGTACGGCTGTCGCGAACGTGTTAATTCACCTCAGCGTGTGTGTGTGTCTACCCAGGCTGTGCTACAAATCTTAGTTGGCTAAGGCACCTGAGAGTTGCCCAGCCGCTACAAAGGGCATAGCCACAATTCATCATCATCAATTCATCAGCTTGCTTCATTCAGATGTATGGGAACGCGTAGTATGGGAGCGCATGGCGCACGAGACTGCTAGGTCTCGTGTAGGGTGGCTAGAATGGGGAGGTGTGAATACCGGCGGCGCTTGCCTACGGGCGCGCGTGACCCCTCCTCGCACCGATGCCACCAGCGGAAATGTGGCGCTGCCGCTTCCTGCGGGGCAAAGTCCGCGGGCCAGCGGGTAGCTGCGGCTGCGCCGGTAGCACCGGCCTCGCCAACGCTCACGCCGCTGTGAGCTGGTCTCGTCGCCAGTTTCGGACTGTTTCACGGCAAGATGTAGTCTACAGCGAAAAAGAAGACTGGACGTTGGTACTCCGTGCCTGGCTGCCACACAGGGAACAAAAAAACACCGGAAAAAGCTTCTCCCTTCCGTGCCCCTGCCTGCAAAGAAGCGTTTGATCCGAGGGTCGCGGGATCGAATCCCGGCTGCGGCAGCCGCATTTCTATGGAAGCGAAATGTTGAGGCCCATGTACGATGCGATGTCAGTACAGGTTAAAATACCCCAGGTGGTTGAAATTTCCAGGGCCCTCTACTTCGGCGTCTCCCATAATCATAGCATGGTTTCGGGACGTAAAGCGCCAGAAATCAATCAATCAATCAAGGAACCATTTGCCAAATGGGCTGGGGCAATCCCAAAGGCTGACAAGGTGTTGCACGAGAACTTCGCAGTTTGTTGTAGTGGTTGCTCATTCGAGGAAATATATACTGGAGACCGCAGTAACTGCTCCCATAGCTGACAGAAGATGGAGGGAGAGGGCAAGAGGGATTAAAAGATAAGGATAGGGAGAGCGAGATATATTATTTGTAGAAAACATGCACGCAAAGCTCTCGAGGTTCATTTTATATGCGGCCACCTCGGGCGTTGTCGCCCGAGCGAACACTGAAACCTTATTGCGTATTATTGACGAATATTCCCGTCAGCTTTCCTCCCTCCCCCCCCTAATTGTGAATGAATGATGCCACGGCCATATTTATTGTTTCATGTTTGCAGTCATAGTAAATTGCTTGTATCACTTCGAAATGACATGCCACGTCGTGAAACAAAAGGAGCGGTTGTGTGCCCACTGTCAAGAACCGCCGAAATGGCTAATGTTGGTTTTGAGGCATGCACCGTTTATGCACGATCTAAAATCAGTACTTAATTAGAAGGCAAGATGGTGTACGCCTATACAGGACAAGTAAATGCCGTTCCTGAGCCACAAAAGTATCGCATGTACCGAATAAAAAGTAGCAAAGTGAATATTACATATAAACGTCCAAACAGAAAACACTGCCAAGAGCATATTTACGGCTCTGGGAAGGGTGAGTGGGAGATTTACGATAAAATTTTACATAAGAACCCCCACCCTCAAAAAAACGCGACCTTTTAGTAAATAACTGCGAGAACACTCGCGGGGACGCGATCAAAGACGAGAGCATCATTAAAGGTCCCATGACACCAAAATTTTAAACGCGAGATGCTTGCGTTAATTGGTTTTCCTGCATACGAAGGCAATCTTGACCAAGTGTTAGCGGCGAACATCGCCTCTAAGTAATTTTAATATGGTTTCAAAGTAAGCAGGAATGCTCATCCGAGCTTGCAGCACCTCGCGACATCGCCACTAGTGCGACGCAGTTAGTGGGCCATCTGTGATGTTTCACTTTTGTAAGTTGATATCGTGACGTCACAGAGAGACACGGGTGCGCCGCGCTATGGCCTCCGAGCGTGGCCTCCAAGATCGGCTCTCGCAGCCGATCGCGGAGGCCACGCCAAAAGCCGTATTTTTCTGCTTCCTCTCCGTGTTGGTCGCTCAAGCGTGCATTGTACACACGCTATGATGCAAAGCGAGTGTGGCGAGCTGGTCTGGCGCTCACGCTCTCCGCAACGTCACCGAATCTTGAGCTCAAGTGATCAGTGCATGCGCTCACTTCCGACAGCCGCGGCGCTAGTTTCTTGCAGTTTTTGACGCGCGTTTGGAAGCTTCATTGAAACTGAACAAAATTAACGATGCTGTGACTAATTAGACTTCACGCTGGAGAATTTGCCACTCCATGCCGTGATTACAAGACACTGTTCTACTCATTAGAACATAAAAGTCTCCAACAGAAAAATAGCTGTCATGGGCCCTTTAAGTGGACCGACTTAGCAACTGACACATGCGTACAACATTTTTCAGCTGATTGTTTTCCCAAGAAAGCTACATTTAAGCTGCTTTGAGAGGTGCTACGCTATAGGAAGTCTTAGTGAGAGGCTTCATCAAATGCATATATGCAGTTTTCCTTCGTATGTGCACCACATATCGCTCTGATTCCGTCTAGTGCGAGTGCTTTAATGGCGATCACCGAAAAACAAACTGCGCGGTAAGGCTGAGCTGTACGTTGGTACGCTCGCTAAGAAAAAGAGAACGCACACACATTTACGATTCTGAGCTCGAAGCAGCTCTTAGTGTGCGATGAGCGCTTCGCAGAGCGTCGTCTGCTCCATTCCCCGCGCTCATGCCTACAGTGCCCCTTGCGGCATCGGTGCGCTTTGGGGTCACGTTTGCGCAGCCGTTGCTCACACCTCCCCATTCTAGCCACCCTTGTCTCGTGCTCGCTCTTGAATGCGCTCGCTCTTGAATGATCTCAGAATGAACACGAGATGGCGCTGCGGTGCTGCTTAGCTAGTACGTGAATTGATCAATACATGGCGGTGCGGTGCTCGCTGTTTCGTTGTCACGTCCTAGCCACGCTCGCCCTCAGCGCGTGCCTCCCGGCACGTGATCTCCCTCACTCTTCAATCTGCTGTCTTGTGAGAGAGAGACAAAGAGAGAGAGCGAAAGGCGCGCATTGACTATGGAAACGCTCTTTCTTCGATGAACGCTCTACCAGCTCGCAAAGAAGGAGAACGCGCCCTCACCCGCGAGAGACAACGTTCACGCAGGCAGTGTCTTCTAGCGAGTTTCTTGATTGAAAAATACCGACTGCTCGCGCTGAAGAACCGTTCACCGGCCACCCATATATATATATATATATATATATATATATATATATATATATATATATATATAGGCACTGTATTTTGACTTGCAATGAAGTGCCGGTGGGAGGTTTCACTTGTGCGTAGTTGAACCATAAGGATTTGTAGCGTGCGCGTTAACTAAATTAATCCGGAACTCGGCACGATCTATGATGAACATCCGGAGCTTCGCCCACTCATCATCATTCACTCCGTGGATATGCGTGGATTTTTTTTTCGTGAGGTGCTGACTTTTCAGGTTTTACGAACGGTGGAAGCAGGGAGCATCACTCGGGCATCTCAGGTCAACTTTACTGGAACCAAGTCAGTTTCGCAGCTGGGCTGAAGACGTGGTCTGGGCGGCGCTCGCGAGAACTAACGGCCCTGCGATCAGATATTGATTAGACTCACAGCAAAAGTTTTAATGTTATCGCAAAGGTAGGAGACATGCAGGCAACACTGAGCGTTGGACGCCACATCCCTTCCTGGCCGTCCAAAGCGATGACAGCGAGCGATGAGAAGAGACGAATATCTCTGCTGTGATGTCCCGCTCGGTGAAACTGGATTTTTTATGCGTTTATTGAGGCCATTGCAAGTGATTCCGAGTTATCCTGTGCGGTAAGCGTCGTAAATGTGTGCGATGACCATTGCCCTATGTTCACCATCTGTGGTTTCGCCGGTGTCATTGAACGTCAGGTGTGTGTTCGTGCAAAGCTTTAAACATCGTTACGTCCATTTACTCGTGCACTGGCTGGATCCTAAATGGTTGCGTGTGACTGCACTTGGTGCTCGGGTCATAGATATCGATTGCATGCCTGATCGCAGAAGCACACAACAAAGCAAGTATAGGCCTTGCCTAACTGATATCTATAATCAGGGTTACGTATATGTAATACTTGGAATTTGTGAGTCACATATTATGCACTGATTAGGCATGAACGTCAGTAGCCGAACATAGCAATAAATCAGCATGCGGTAAAGACTGATGGCACATCCTATTTGTGAATGCCTCTTCACTTTCTTACTAGTTTACCAGAATAAGCCATTCGAAATGTCGCTGACAGAGTTTCATTCGCACGATATACGTCTTTGTATAATCGGACAAAAGTAAATATGTGCTCGTTATAGTAATATATTACTACAACGAGCACATACATAAGTGCTACTTTGTTTCCTAGGTATTTTCAGTTTTGCAGTGCAATGCATTTATGGTACTGTGTCCCGAGAAGTGCCACCGCGCTAGCCACTAAAACTTGTGCCAAAATGAAACCCTAGCCGCGTTCTTCGCGTACGGCGTAGATACCGTTAATAAATTTCTGTAATTGTGGCTCTTTGCTTCCGCAATGTGTGGAATGAAAAAGAAAGCATGACAAGTTGGCCATTTGCGGAAGTCTGTACTTGGCTTCCCCTCAATGACGATTTCCAACGGTCTGCGCGTGCCCACCGCCACATTCCACCGAATGTGCACGAACATCACAAAAGCTTTTGGAAAATTTTTAGGGTGTGGTGTGCCGTATCGCGACGTACAAAGGGAAGGGCAGAAGAAAGCAGGCGCGGGTGAATGGCTCTGTGGCCGATGTTATATATATTTTGGTTGGAAAACAATCTTGCTCACGCATGCGCATAATATTGCCGCAAATGGTCACACCTTTACGGTTGGCAATGATCCACGGCCGCCCTTTCCATATATGTGCATTCCAGCCGATCGTATTCAAAGGCTCAGTGATCACCATTCAGAGGGAGCCGAGAATGTTATCGAGCAAGGCATTAAATGTGCACGCTGTGGCTTCTGTCACAAGTAACATGCCCCATTCACACGAGAGCTTTCCCGGCAAACTTTACGTTTGTGACCGCCGACACAATTGTACTTCGAGAGCGCGAGGTCCTTGTTGTTGTTATGTGGGGTTTCACATCCCAAAACCAGCTCTGATTATGAGAGACGCTAGTGGAGGGCTCAAGAAATTTCGACCACCTGGGGTTCCTTAACGGGCACTGACATCGCACAGCACACGGGCCTCAACATTTCCCCTCCATGGAAATGCAGCTGGGATTCGATCCTGCGACCCTCGGATCAGCAGCCGAGTACCGTAGCCACTAGACCACCGTGGCGGGGCAGTGGCTATGGTACTCGTCCTTGCGGCCAACTCAGTATATAAACGCACGCAGAACGCTGTTTCTTGTCGTCGTTCCGAAACGGAAAATGAAGTCTTAAAGATTTCGTTCGGCTTATAGCGCCAAGCGACCAAGTGCTGCTAAAAATCCCGCCCGCGCTGTGCGCTTGCCCCGCATGTGCGGCTGTGTGCGGCGCCTGGAAAGGATATCGCGGAGAGCGACCACGTGACTCCAGTGAGCCAATCGCAGTGCCGGCGGCGCACGGAAAACAGATGCGATACTCAATTTTTTTTACAGTGACCTCGATACCAGTAGCGCTCCGGGTTGCGCGCCTTTTTTTCGTCGCGGCAGCATTTCGTGCTGCACCTTTGTTGCGTCGTGCAAAACTTGGTTTGGAAGTTTGAGTTTTCGGAGGTTGATCTTGTCAGCAAAGGTGCAGAGCTTGGCCTCTGCCGAGAATGTAGCATCCCAACGTGTTTTGCCCCGGGTTGTAAAAGCGGCTACAGGTCGTCTGCTAAGAGCCATTTTTTTCGCCACCGTTAGACCCAACCGAGTTCAAAAGGTGGGAGCGTGCTTTACACAGGAAAGAGAGAGGACTGCAAAGTATGCAGAAAGTGCAGAGTACACGGAAGTGTGATGACGAAGACAATCTGAAGCACTATTGTCACGTTGTCAACGAAAAAGAGGCTCTGATACCTCGTGGAAAATGGGAATCAGTGCGGTGCGCTCTACCTCGATTGTTCCCGACTTTGCCAGCGCTCATTTCAAAGCCAAAGATATGCGCTGGAAAGCGAAGATCGCTAGGAAAACGGAGGATCCTGGCGTCAAAGCGAACAGCTCGGAGGAAACTGCCAGTGCAGCAAACGATGTTGAACCGCAACACCAAACTCACGGTCCTGTTGATGTGGCTTCCACCATGAATGATCTTTCCACACCAACGTTGCCACCATGACTGTGGAATTCCTTGAGGGCTCAGATGAAGAGCTTGCTTCGTGTTCCTAAGCGAGACATAGGGGCTGACTATGAGAGAAGTAGAAAAGGTAGTAGATCATACCCTCGATAGTGCCCCGTGGTAGACGCACGCAGCACTCAAGGCGAAGCACGCAGTACTCAAGGTGATGTCAGGCGAACTGTTTATTGGGCGAACTTGTGCCCAGCAAAACAAAGCCAATGACAATGCACAGCAGTAGCGGCGTGAACAGTCGTCGGTCGACAGAAAGGCTGACAAGCGGCGTTATGCGTCTGCTTTTATACACGCGCCATAACGCGTTCTCGTATTATCTCTGGAATTCCAGAAGTCACTGAAATGTGTGCGTCAAGCATGCAAAGTTTCAAGAATGGTCGACACGGTTCCAGAAGTAGAATGCAAGATAAACGCGGCCTGCGCTGCCCGTAGCAATAACGGTGCTACGGCGCACGTCACTGGGAAGTGATAACGGCTTTCCGCTTAAACCAAAACAACCGCACGTGTCAATAGCATTGCCCATATTTGGGGATCTTTTGTGGCATGTTTATGATAAACCTGAGAAATTACCGCGGGATGCCACGGGATGTGCTACTCATGGTCAAGAACTTACCGCCAAAATTGTAAATTTACATCTAGTCAGGAGAATGCAGTTCTATTGCAGGAAGAACGGTTAGACAGAGCTGGCTGAAAAAGTAAGATCAGCTAGGAAAAAAGCATAGTTGCTGTGATAATTTGGCCGTTGCAGGCATTTAGATTGTGCTGGCCGCAAGCAAATATATCTTGTGGCCAAATATATTTTTTCTTGTTTGTGTCAAAGAAGTTGTTTGGATTCATTTAAGCATGCTGCATATCCTCTAGAAATTGCGTTGGAAACGCCCGAGGGCCTATCGGGCAAAACAAAGCCGAGTCGACGCAAAGTGTGGATTTCAAGTGAGCTGATCCTTCAAAAGGACAGAAAGTTGAGCGAGTTGGTAACAGTCCATAATCAAAAGAAGAGGCGTGCAGGACACGGACACAAGGAGAGCAGTGAACAACACGAACGCTGACTAACAACTGATGCACAGCACAGAGGCGAAAAAGAAAGAAGACACACAGCTTATCTGCGCATGCTCGGAATGGTAGCGCCACCTGTCAATCGGTTACATGTGCCGGTCTTCGCGATAGACAACTCCTAAGGCTTTCTATCTCCTCTCTGTTTAAGCTAATCGACGGCTGACTCACGCATGCACTTCTACTAATACTGATATGCCAGGCCTCAACCAATAAACGCGTATCTTCGTTCTTATGCCTGTACAGGATCTCGGTTTTGTCTAACTCGGGCATGCAGCTACAGACCTGGCAGTGCAAGGATAGATTGGACGGCGTCCCACCTGATAGCGACCTTCTGTGCTCAATTAATCTTTGATTAATGTAACGCGTAGTTTGCCCTACATAAAAAAGTCCGCAGCTAAAAGGAATCTTATAAACCACACCCATGCGACAGTCGGTGAAATTGTTCTTGGCTAGGTGCTTAACCGGACAGATATCCGTTCGCTTCTTACCTTCCATCTGCTCATTTCTTCTATGCACTGCAGCACAAACCCTTCCTAACTTATTGGGAGCCGTAAACACAACTTTAACCCCATATTTACTTCCCACTTTCTTAAGCCTGTGCGAAACTGCGTGGATATACGGGATACTCACGACCTTTTTCTTGTTAATGTTACTCTCTGCTACAGCTTTTGTTCCGGTCGAAATCGACTTCTTAAGACCCTCAGCTACTGTGGCTATGGCTAGTCTAGGGTAACCTGCATCTAAGAGGCGCTCGACCTGCGCATTAAAGCTAATGGTCAAACGGTGCACGCACGACTTCGATAGGGCTGACTTTAAACAGGACAAGGCTATTCCGTTTTTTACTACTTTCGAATGCTTGGAATCAAAGTTTAACAACGGCTTAGATGCTCTAGGGGAATACTGCCAACACACGTTATTCTGCTGAAATGACGAGATATCTAAAAATTGTATTACGTTTCTCTCCGGTAGTTCTTTCGTAAACCTTAGACCATCTCCATTAAGTTTAAATTGATCGCTTACATAGGTGACGACGGATTCAAAATCATCCTTACTACAAAGTACCAAGTAATCATCCGCATACCGAAATATTCTAATGATGCGGTCCCCTAAGGCCTCTTTTAAACGGCAGTCAAACTTGCTCAAGTATAGATCACTTAGAATAGGGGCTACCTTTGAACCTATACAAATCCCTGATTTCTGCACAAACACGCCTTCCTTTTTCGCCTCTGTGCTGTGCATCAGTTGTTAGTCGGCGTTCGTGTTGTTCACTGCTCTCCTTGTGTCCGTGTCCTGCACGCCTCTTCTTTTGATTATGGACTGATCCTTCAGCCATCCCATTCTGTAATCAGCTGTCCTCCCTTAACCTAGAGAGTCACAAATTTGCTAAAGTCAATAATACAGCGTGGATTGGCGCCATTGTTTACTAAGTGTACATTAAGAACACCAGGCTTAGAATGATTGCTGCAGCATTACTAGTGGTTGTTGTTTTGTGGGGTTTTACGTCCCAAAACCAGTTCTGATTATGAGAGACGCCGTAGTTGAGGGCTCCAGAAATTTCGACCACCTGGGGTTCTTTGATGTGCACTGACATCGCACAGCACACGGGCCTCAACATTTTGCCTCCATCGAAATGCAGCCGCCGCGGCCGGGATTCGATTCCGCGACCCTCGGATCAGCAGCCGAGTACCTTAGCCACTAGACCACCGTGGTGGGGCACAGCATTACTAGTTCTTATGCCGCTTATCACATATATATAACATGGCCTGTAGGCATTCCACTACCTGTGAAGCAAACCTCTGAGCTGCGAAATGTTGGAGAAGTGCGTAAAACGATTGCAACTTTCTACAAGGAACTGCGTCGCTCATATATTTGATGTAAAGTAACTATGCCGTAATAACGAAACATTCTTAAAGTCTTTCATGTGATCCGGTAGATCCTTTTCTTCCTGGCTTTATAATTAGCACTACTGCCATTATTCGCCTCGAGCATAATCTGTAATGAACCGCATTACTTTGCTCGTCGGCCTAGCTTCACATGATAGCATCGCCATTGCAACCGAAGCGTACACGCCGCCCTTAGAATTCTTACTGCACTTGCGAAACTACCACTAACCATGAAATATGATTCCGAAGGCAGCATAACTTTTCAGTGAAATATTAAACCGGCACAGAGGAGCGAACGCGCGTGAGAAACCAAGCGAGGCACAGCTACCGCAGCAGACGACGCGGCGAACAGGACTCAACTGCAGCGCCGTTAGTTCTCGCGTCCACCGCGTGAGCCACACTCTTGCACTGGGCCGAGTTACGAAACTGATGGCGTTTTTCACTAGCAGATTCGGAGCAGGCTTTTTTGCTCCACCGCGACGAATCCGTGTTCCACTGATCGAGCGGGAGCGGGTTGGTGCGTTTCACTGGCAGATTCAGAGCAACTCAAACCGCGCGAGAGCGGTCTGACTTGCTCCAGCGCCCATAGAGTTAATATACTGACTCTAGAGGCAAAGCTGGGCCGCGGAGGGGAGGGGGGGGAGGGGTCCCGCCTGCGGGCCGCCCTGTTGCAATTGTGTCAATGTGGCCAGCCCAAGTATTACTGAAAGTGCTAAAAACAAGTGTAGGTTGTCTTATGCCGGATCCTTAAAAATCGAATAATCTTGCGGAGATTAAGTGTGCATACTAAGCATAGTGAGAACGCATCATAAAAATGTAATTATATATTTCACGATGCATAGAGATAATATACTGACTCTAGAGGCAAAGCTGGGCCGCGGAGGGCGGGTCCCGCCCGGGCGCCGCCCTCTTGCAATTGTGTCATTGTGGCCAGTGTAAGTGTTACTGAAAGTGCTAAAAACAAGTGTAGGTCGTCTTATGCCGATTCCTTAAAAACGAATAATATTGCGAAGATTAAGTGTGAATATTAAGCATACCGAAAACACTTCCTAAAAATGTAATGATTATATTTCACGATGCGCGCATTCGCTCAATAAAGCGTGGTTTCAGATCTCTTTATTTCTGTTTTCGGTTTCTCCCTCATTTTGGGTGTCTGATATGACATATGTGATCGCGCGGTGACATTGGTTGACGCGATAGCGCATTCGTGCGGTTACATTGTTACTGTTACGACCGGCCCCTCTCTTTGTGACTGTAGCGGGTTAGCGACGGACGGGTTGATGCGGTGTTGTTCGAGGGCACCGGCTTGGCAGCCGGGCTGTTCGATCATGCCTCAGACCGCCTCAGCCGCAATGTACAGGCAAAGAAACTCGTAGCTCGTGCGTCGAAAGAGCTTTCTGCACCCGAAAGAATAAACCATGCTTAACACGTACGTACGGTTATATAGGTGTTCTCTGTACGCATGTTGAACATCGCGCACGGACCGCTCAGACACGGCGACAATCGACAAGCTCGCACTGACACAACGCCGTGTGCACCGCGTCCACAGACAACGACGGGTGTAGTCTCTCGGTTTCTTGCTGAGACTGAGCTTCCCAGCTCCACGGACGGCCACCGTTCCACATTCTAAGGTTCCATCGCCGGGGATAACGAAATGTGCTCTTTGAAGGCCTTGATTTATCAGCTCTGATCGTAAACAGGATAGCTGCTGCCATCTATCGACGCTGATTTTTTTCCGCATGGCTTTGGAGATTGGCGCGGCTATGCGCCATTTTGGAGGCTATGTATTTTTATACTTTGTTGCCAGATTAATACCGGCTGCTATCCCTAAGGGTAGTGTGAGCGTTGCAAGATGGCGTCGACCACGGGGGACCCCCCCCCCCCCATACACGGGCCCTATGGGGAGCTTTGCCTCTAGAGTCAGTATATTAACTCTACCCACGGCCGGGCTCGACTCTCCTCTCCTCCGCGTTCCTTACGGCCTTTGCAATGATGGATGCCGCCGCCTGCCGCCGCAACTCTGTGGTGGCGCTGTTAGCTCACCGCTGCCGCCTCCGCAAAGCGCGTTCACAGATGCGCCCCGGCAGGCAGCATACGAGCAACATCTGTGTAACTCTGGCTGTCGGACGCAAGTTATCTCGAATTTTAAAGCCTAATATTTATTTTCAGCATCGGTAGTCAACATCCTAGCCTCATGCGATGGGGATGAAATGGCTTACAGCCTCTGCTTGAAGCCGCTAGCTTGTAGCAGACGACTCTGGAAAGATTAAAGGGGAAGGTTAAGCCAACACCCACAATTATTGAATAAACATGTGCTTCCTTAGGGAAATGATTATCTGAGTACATGCACTTCAATTTATAAGAAAGGTACAGATACTGGGAGGCTACCACAAAGATAAAAATTTTACAGGTATAAACTATTTATTTCCTGATCAATAGAGTGCACCCTTGTACATTTTGGTGCCAACAACCTTCACATTATGTACATTAAATCCTAGAATATTTCCTGGGTGGCTTATGCAGGGTCCTTACGCGGTCTCTGCAGCTGGCACCATGTAGGACGGATAGAATTCGAAGATGGTCGGTGCAGCTCCCGCAACCAACTTCCGTATTCGGCATCCGAGAACATAATCACTCTTATTGAAGTGTTTGCTACACACTACAGTTGATGCGGACTTATCGTTGATGACAAGATTTTCACGAGAAATGTTTTTTCGCCACTTAGAACACAGTTCCGCATCGTTAGGAAATTGGTAAAAGGAAACACCCGGCGTCTTCCCCTGTTGAGGTTTCCAAAATGGCACACAACAGTACACCATCGCTACAGTGATCGCGTTTGAGGCAGAAGGAACAAGCGACGTTTTCGCGCTTGCAACGATCCCATGGGGAAAGGTCACACATTCTGCTGCAAAAGCTGGCACACAGTAGGTAGCACACGAGGGATCGGCGTCACAGGCGTCACAGTGGTGCGGTAATTGCGCCCACAAAAGCAGACCAAGGTTGCAGGGAGCAAGTCCACACTCATGCCGTGGACATCAGCGGGCAAGTCTGATGAAAGTTGTGCACACAAGAATTTCACCAGTCGGGACAGCAGCACCGAACAAAGAACCAACTTGACAGCAACTACTGAAGAAAATGGCAGCAACAATACCAAGCCCGCACGGACCCTTCGCTCCCGCGAACACGGTGAGGTCGTAGCGACCTCTTGCGGCGAGCCACCGCGCTACTCCTCAGAAAAAATTCCATTGACTCCCGTCGCGTTGCAAAGGCCGTAAGGAACGCGGAGGAGAGGAGAGTCGAGTCCGGCCGTGCTCTATCATGGAGGAAAGAAAAACTAGGAGGAGGCGTCACGTGACTTCGCTAGCTTCGGCAAGCCAACCTCCTCTGCCGCTCCGAGGGCCTAGTGCGCGGTGCATCTTGGGTAGGATTAGGCCCACAAGGTTGCCAGACCACTCGAGGTTGTTTGTTTGGCACCCGGTAACTTTTAGTGGCGCCTGCCGCTTGCAGCAGCATTCGCGGCATGGGCCCCGATGGAGAAAGGACGGCGAGAGGCCGACGAAAGGCGTGCCTGACCCGCGTCTATATAATTCATAAGGCGCCGTTAACGCATGCTACTGTTGTCGATAGACTTGCCAGCGCTCTCGCATGGAAAGCTGTGCAGAGCGTCGAACCGCGATCCATTTGCTGTTGTGCCCTTGAACAGCGATGTGTGTTTTCTAGCAAATTTTGGCCTCGCTCTTTTGCACTTACAGGTGTTTTGAGAAACATCATATGTCGCGTTTCCATTTTGTCAGTCTCCGATGTGCGTCCTTTGTTTTGAGACAAATAAACAGCATTAGCCGGCTCGACACGCCGAGGTCGTCGCCGTTTATTCGGATTTCCGGGCTGTTTTTTTTTAGCAGTGTGTGGTGCCACGTCGTTATGCTGTCGAAACGCTCCTCGGGCGTCCAGTTGCGTTACCCATGTAAAGAAGCATTGGAACCTTGTAGTGGGCCGTCCTCTATAGCACCTTACAGTGGGGTTCGTTCTTCAGCGCTCTGTTGAAAAAGACGCCGCTCGTGCTCGAGGTCCGTGCCCATTTGGACAAGACCGTTGCCGCACGTCTGCGTCTAGTTTCATCTAATGAACACAGTTATGTTTTTCTTGTTCGTTTTCTCCTTGATGTGGATTGAAGTCCCGTCAAGGAGATGATCGACGTCGATGAAGCAGGAGGCAGGTTGGAGGTAATGAACTTGAAGGTATATTGCAGCGAAATATTTACAGTTCATATGTACATCTTGCCGAAGCACACTGATGATAACATAGACATCAACAGCGTCTTACTCTTCTACTTAACTTTTCTTAAGTTAGAGCCTAGAACACTGTTACTACATACAACGAACTTAGTCTCACTGTTCGACCACCGAGTGGTTACGGCCCAGACAGAAGTTGCATCGTACGGAGTCTTACTGATCGATCAGTTAAGTGATTACAGCCTAGACTGAAGGGAAACGAATCCCGTCCAGTCTTTAGTACCTTGCGGTAACAAAGAAGAAGGGGAGGTGGCCACTGCTGGTCCGCCTCAACCTTCTGTTATCCAATCTGTTTACCCTCAGATTAAGCCACTCCCTAGTGGGCTGTCCCTAATCTTGACAGCAGCGTCTTTGCAGTTTAAACAGGCATTTTGGCATTCTTTCCCATCATGGCTCTCCCTCTCCTTATCCCACGCTCTCAGATATTCTCACAGTCGAAATATCGGTATCGTAGCAGCCCTGCGGCATTCGGGCCATCTCCCACGCTCACCCAGTCGAACCCTGTCGTTCCAGGAAACACAGCGTGTCTTCGCCTTTCCCGCAGTTCGGACCGTGCACTGCTGCGACTCACCCCTTCGTTCCAGTCGGCGCGCCGAAAGCGCATGCTGGTCGTTAAAGAATTGGTTGGGCCAAGCGCATTGTCGCTTCAAGCGACGGCGCACTTTTCATGCATTCTCCGCCTACGCGTCCGAGCTGCTCTTCCCCGAAACGGCCACTGAGAGGACAAGTACGGTCGCGCAGCCGCGACCCCCCCGAGCGACGTTCAGCGAAAGGGAAGGGTCTCGTACCAGGAACCCCTGGGGGCCAGCGTGAGAGACCAGCCGCTCAATGGAAGCAGTTTGCTTTCCATTGATAATTGCTGTCAAAGGCCATGCAGAGAGAGAGCCGAGAAAGAAGCTTTGTATAGCGTACGGTGCTACGCCATCCCTTCTGTACGATCGCCTTATGAGCGGCAACATAACACGTCCCCCCTTAAGAGTACGCTGGGCTGTTCTACGCTCAGTGGTACGATAAATCACTGCCGCGATTAGGTCACTGGACTTTCTAAGCATACAACAGTATACACAAACATCAAACACAATTGCGAGACAACACGACAGGAGAATACAAGAAACGAAAACAAATACATGCTAAACGATCAAGCACACCATTGCTGCTTCAAGCAGTAAGATCACTAGTGTCTGTTTCTTGGATTGTCAATCACACAGTCCACAATATACAGCAGCGGGTGGGCAGGAACATTCACGTTCCCCCCTCAGTTGGCATGACACTGTTATTCTGATGGCTTCCACAAACTATTCTGGAGCCTCGATAATGCATCCGCATTCCCTTTACATATACCCTTCCGATGTTGTACCGAGACATGATATCGCTGTAACGCCAGCGCCCATCTTGTCAATTTCGCCCCGTGCGGAGTAGAAGTTGTAAGGTACGACGGCGGATTGTGGTCGGAAACGACGTTTGCTATGGCACCGAAAAGCCAGTAGTCAAACTTCTTTAAGGCCCATATTATTGCGAACGCTTCCCTCTCAATTGTCGACCAACGCATCTGGGTCGGTGAGAAGCGGTGGCTTGCAGAGGCGATAGGCCTCTCTTCCCCCTCGGCTGACATTTGCGCCAAACATGCTCCCACCGCCGTAGCTGAGGCGTCTGTGAAAAGCCAATAGGGCTGAGATGGCTCTGGGGTGTTTAGCGCCACGGCCTCGCACAAAGATTGTTTGAGCATCTCAAATGCTGCCTGAGCTTCCTCCGGCCAGGGTATCTTATTAGGTACCGCTTTCTTTGTTAACAGCGTGAGCGGGCTCGTCACCTCTGCATATCCTCGGACGTACTCGCGATAGTAACCGCACAGTCCTAACAGGCTGCGTAGTTCCTTTTTGGTGCGCGGTGGTACCAGGTTCTTAATCGCTGCTATTTTTTCAGGGTCTGGTGCGTGTGTCCCTGAACCGACAATATGCCCCAGGTAATGTATATGGGAACGCGCAATCTGACACTTCTCCGGACTGGCTTTCAGTCCCGCCTTCTCTAAACATTAAGAATAATGTCGAGATGCTTTAAGTGCTCCTCCCAAGTGCTAGAAAAGATAGCAATATCATCAAGGTATGCCGTGGCATACATTTGATGTTGCGACAAGAGTTTATTCACCATTCTTTGAAAGGTTGCCGCGGAATTTTTTAGCCCGAAAGGCATCACTTTCCATGCGTACTGACCCTCGTGCGTTACAAACGCGGTGAATTTCCGACTCTTCTCTTCCATCGGTACCTGCCAGTACCCGCGTCTAAGGTCCACTACCGTAATGAACTGCGCTCTGCCTACTCGGAAAATCAATTCCTGAGGATTCATCATAGGGAACGCATCCGCTTTGGTGACGGCATTTAACGCCCTGTAGTCCACACACATGCGGATAGTCCCATCCTTTTTTCCGACGCATACTACCGGGTGTGCAAACTCACTCTCCGTGGGGTAGATCAACTTCCAAGTCAAAAGTTCATCAACTTGCCGGCTGACTTCCTTCTTTAATAGTTCCGGCACCCGATAAGGAAACACCTTTTTTGGCTGGTGGCCCGGTTCTATTTCTATCCTATGTTCGTCTACCTTCGCTATACCCGGGGTGCCGTCAAAGAGTGTGCAATGTCTTTGGAACACCGCCTGTATTTCCGCCTGCGCATTAGCATCAAGGTGAGCAACCTTCTCGCTCGTTAGCACTAGCTCTTCCCGCTTTATAGTGGTTGGTTATGGAGCATATTCCACCTCCCCAAAATCATGGTCCTCATCGAAGACTACCCCAATATGACTGACCCTTGTATAGTAAGGTCGAATGTTGTTGGCGTGGACACTTTTCACCTTTCCCTCAGATGTTTCAACGCGGTAAGAGTGTTCGCGCTCACGTCCAACCACTGTGAATGGGCCTAGCCATTTAGGTGACATCTTACAATTCCGATCATTGTCGAAAACCACAACCTGGTCGCCAACGTTAAAAGCTTTGAGCCTGGTGCTGCGATTATAGGCACTGGCGTAACTCTCCTGATGAGTTGCACTAGTTAGCTCAGCAATATTAGCGGCCGTCTCGAGCTGCTCCTTAAGTTGCTGTAAATACTTAGCGGGGCTTTCTCTCAATGTTGCGGGCACCGGCATTTCTCCCGTCCACGTCCTCTGCAGTATTAGAAGCGGTCCCGTGGGATTCCTTCCATACAATAGACGAAACGGAGCTACTCCGGTTACCTCATGGGGAACTTCCCCATAAGCCCATAAAACCATTGGGATCAATTTGTCCCAATTCTTGGAGTCTCTCTGAATGACATAATACAACATGTTTTTCAGTACTCGGTTCCACCTCTTTACAACTCCATTACTCTCTGGGTGTTCTGGGGTTGAGAACCTTGGCGTGCAACCTAATTTCTCCATCATCGTTTGCGTGAGCTGACATTTGAAATTAGTGCCCTGATCAGAGCAGATCATCTCCGGAACGCCTGTGCGACTGAATATCTCAATCAGTGCATCACAAGTCGCCTTAGCGGTCAAAGAGCGCAGTGGAACCACCTCCGGCCACCTCGTGCAAAGGTCCACTAAGCACAGTGCGTACTTATGCCCTCTCGCTGATGGTGTGTCGAGGGGTCCGATCACATCTACATTGACAACTTGGAAAGGGTGCTCGGGTCTAGTGAGCGGAGTTATAGGCACTTTATCTGTGCGACGCCTGTCTGACCGAATTTGACATTCATGGCACGAACGACAATGCTCTAATATCTCCTTCGCCATACCTGGCCAAAAAAAATTATACCTAATGCGAGCTCTTGTTTTCTTTGGCCCCAGGTGTCCCCCGCATAGCGACTCATGGGCTAAGTGCATCACCTCAGTGCGCTTATCTTTGAGGACAACTAGCTGACTAACTCGAGTGCCTGCTATTGAGTCGCAGTGATATAACAGTCCGTCTGAAATGAACATGCCGGATTTCCCACTATGCGCATCTTCCCAACATTTCTTTAGCGTAGTGTCACCCAACTGCACTTTGCGGAACTCTTCTCTCTGGCCTAATGATGCCTCCCTTTCTTCATCAATTTGCGCTTCTTCGCCGGAAACGTCTTTCTTCTCCAAAGTAAGATTGCATGCCACGACCTTTGGTTTCTCTACTGCTTGTTCTGCCTCGGGAGCAGGCTCGGCCGGTGCTCGACAGGGTGCCAGAGGGCTGCTGGCCTTCGACAAAAGTTTCCAATCTTCCTCGGTCAACAAACAATCTGTGCCCTCGACGAGCTCATCAGTTAACGCGCAGATTAGGTCGACGCTCTGAGGCTCCGTAACCTCTCGCGGGCTATTTAATTTGACCGGCAACGTAACTAGCCTTGCCTCGATAGTTTTACCAAAAGCAGACACCAATCTCACCTTGTCAGACAGCTCTACTAAACTTCTCGGAAGCAGACTCTCCCGAAAGACAGTTATTTCACTCCCTGTATCCAAAATTGCATCTGCGGATATACCTGCACATGATACGGGAATTAACTGCAGTTTATTTGTGCCTTCACCCTCGTGTTTTAGAGACTTCACCTTTGCGCTAAGTACTCCATCAGGTATTTCAGTTTCCGTCTCGTGGGATAACGTTACCTTTTGGACCTTCCGCTTTGGCTCGGTAGCCTTCTTCGGGTTGCTCTCCTTATCACTAGACTTCGGGCACTCTTTAGCGAAATGGCCTGAACCGTGACATAAGTGGCACTTCAGAGCCCCTTTCTCTACTCGTGTCGCCGGCTTCTGCCCCATTTCTACAGTTGGTTGCTTTGAAGCACGCCCTTTTCCTTTCGCTTGTTCGAAAGTTTGCAGCACTTTAGCGATCTCAGTTGGCCTAAGCCATCCCTCGCCTTCTCTTAGTCTCACATACTCAAGACCCTCCGTGCTAAGGCCCGATCTTATACGGTCAGCAACCATGAGTTCTGCCATCACTTTTACGTGTCGGCCTCTCTCACTTGAAGGTAGTAGGAGAAATAAGTTGTCACGCGGGACGCGAACTGCGCCCACGTTTCTTCCTTCCGCTTTACCGCTCTTTCGAACCTCTGCAGATACTCTGCCGGAGAAAGCTTCAGTTCCGTCAGTACTGCTGCTTTAACTGCCTCGTAATCTGCACTCTCTTCAGAGTTGAGGTTACGCAGTAGGTAACGAACTCGTTCAGTTAGTGCTGGTATAACCAAATGCACGCGACTCTCATACGGTACTTGGTAAGTAGCAAATAGTTTTTCTACTTCCTCAAACCATAATGGCACATCCGCGTCACTTGCCAGGCGGAACCCTTTCAGCACTTTTGCACATTGCTGGACAGAATCAAAACACCGTCGCCCCCGATCACCCGTCTCCGACCCAGAGTTGGACAACGTGCCATTGAGACGTTCCGCGTTCATTCTAGTTTGCAATAGCTTTTCGTACTCAATCTGGAGATTGAGCCTTTGAATTTCAAGTTCGAGCGTTCTCGTTTCACTTGAATTTGGCAAGATCTGAGATGCCTGCTGCATCGATTCTTGCCTCTGAGTAGGCAGTCTCGCCTCATTTGACTGATCAGAATTTAGAATACCATGATTTGATGGCTCTCGACTCCGATCCATTGCTACCGCACTCGCACCTTCATCTCCATTAGACTCCATTGTTTCAGCACCCCCGCGTGTTCTCACCATGTGCTCTACACATAAACTGCCATGCCAACTAGAGAAAAACGCAAGAAATCCTGCTCACCCTTTGCTGTATGCACTATCGTTCCTGGATCTCTTCCACGGTGCCGGAGTTGGCTGCTGTGGGATCGTCTCGACGTTGCCGCTGGTGGCTGACGGATGCCTTGCCCCTCGGTCTCCTCGGCACTGGTCCAGTGTCTGGTGCTGTAGAGCTCGCCGATCCCTGTCCGGCTGCGCCAGTTATGTTTTTCTTGTTCGTTTTCTCCTTGATGTGGATTGAAGTCCCGTCAAGGAGATGATCGACGTCGATGAAGCAGGAGGCAGGTTGGAGGTAATGAACTTGAAGGTATATTGCAGCGAAATATTTACATTCATATGTACATCTTGCCGAAGCACACTGATGATAACATAGACATCAACAGCGTCTTACTCTTCTACTTAACTTTTCTTAAGTTAGAGCCTAGAACACTGTTACTACATACAACGAACTTAGTCTCACTGTTCGACCACCGAGTGGTTACGGCCCAGACAGAAGTTGCATCGTACGGAGTCTTACTGATCGATCAGTTAAGTGATTACAGCCTAGACTGAAGGGAAACGAATCCCGTCCAGTCTTTAGTACCTTGCGGTAACAAAGAAGAAGGGGAGGTGGCCACTGCTGGTCCGCCTCAACCTTCTGTTATCCAATCTGTTTACCCTCAGATTAAGCCACTCCCTAGTGGGCTGTCCCTAATCTTGACAGCAGCGTCTTTGCAGTTTAAACAGGCATTTTGGCATTCTTTCCCATCATGGCTCTCCCTCTCCTTATCCCACGCTCTCAGATATTCTCACAGTCGAAATATCGGTATCGTAGCAGCCCAGCGGCATTCGGGCCATCTCCCACGCTCATCCAGTCGAACCCTGTCGTTCCAGGAAACACAGCGTGTCTTCGCCTTTCCCGCAGTTCGGACCGTGCACTGCTGCGACTCACCCCTTCGTTCCAGTCGGCGCGCCGAAAGCGCATGCTGGTCGTTAAAGAATTGGTTGGGCCAAGCGCATTGTCACTTCAAGCGACGGCGCACTTTTCATGCATTCTCCTCCTACGCGTCCGAGCTGCTCTTCCCCGAAATGGCCACTGAGAGGACAAGTACGGTCGCGCAGCCGCGACCCCCCCGAGCGACGTTCAGTGAAAGGGAAGGGTCTCGTACCAGGAACCCCTGGGGGCCAGCGTGAGAGACCAGCCGCTCAATGGAAGCAGTTTGCTTTCCATTGATAATTGCTGTCAAAGGCCATGCAGAGAGAGAGCCGAGAAAGAAGCTTTGTATAGCGTACGGTGCTACGCCGTCCCTTCTGTACGATCACCTTATGAGCAGCAACATAACAAACACCTTAACGGTGGACGGAATTCGTGCGTCATGTGAACTAGTCCATGGGCGTCGGCAGGATTTTGTTTTGAAGGCGGCGAAGCCTGTTATTATATTCATCCCCCCACCCCCTCCAACCAGAACGGTTGGAGGGTACTCGTTGGGCACAAAGCCGCTCACCATGCAGACAGCTTTCGTTCGCTGCAACCCGGTGTCCGCAGCGGCGAGCCGCGTGAACGTAATGTTCAGTAGTACTGTAGTAGTTAGATGCATTTCCTGGCTGACATTACACAGACTCGGCAGCGTCACACGTTCGAACCTTCGACAACTTTGGCCAGCGCGTTGCCTCAGCGTGCGCGTTTGTCATGCCGCATATGCTCCCTGCAGAAACCTACGCCTGCCTACGCCGTCTCCGCAGCAGACGCATCAAAAGCGAAACTCCCCAGTCGACTAAATCGACCGCTTGCCTATCACGTGATCAGGGCCCATTTCCCATGATTCTTTCCTTTAAATTTTTTATGACTAGGCTTCAAGATTGTCACGTGACGCTGCCTCCTAGTTTTTCTTTCCTCCATGAACTCTATGGTGCAGCTAGCAATGATGACGTCATGGTCGCCATTACTTGTTCGCTACGCCTGCGGCGTGCTTCTAAGGGTGTGTTCCAATACTCACGGTAGACGGCTAAATAGACGGCTACGTAACAGCGGCCATCTTAAGTCCCATTCCATTTCTCACGTAGACGGCAAAATAGACAGCTTCGCGAAGACAGCATACGAAGACAAAAACGATGCAGGCTACTTTGCTGT
Organism: Hyalomma asiaticum; assembly: GCA_013339685.2. Taxonomy (NCBI): domain Eukaryota; kingdom Metazoa; phylum Arthropoda; class Arachnida; order Ixodida; family Ixodidae; genus Hyalomma; species Hyalomma asiaticum. Next base: position 46,721,564 of record CM023481.1, on the reverse strand, counting down.
CCAAACAAGATGGCGGCTGCGAGGAATGCTTGAATATCCACGAACCTTGCCGGAGCGGTCGTCTGCTCGCAAATAGGCGCTTTCTTATGCAATTTATGTGAGCTGCATTGAGTTTTTCGTAGATTAGAACACGAAATAAGCAAAATTGACGAAAATTGTGAGCATTTTTTTAGCTTTCCTTTGTCGACGCGAGATGGCGCCTCGTCGCGCAAGCGTCATCCGGGCGCGTTCCATTACTCGGACGACAAGGACGCGGAGCTGTCTTTGAAGCTGCCAAGGTAGGCTGTCTACAATGCTGTCCAGAATTGGAACACAGCCTAAATGAAGGCCGATGATCCGTGATGTCACCAGGTCACGTGACCTAAAACCTAGAGACAGAATTTTCTGGGGAATTTTCACGCTTGCACGGCTAGGGAGCCAGCATGACTGCCTGTCACGTAGGCTCCCTAGGTACGGCGAGTTCGAATCATCGAGGTCCTCGTGGTTCGGATGGTGCCAGCCGCGTGATCTTCAGTGTGGTTCGGTTGTTGGATGGCTCGACGGTATCCTTGGATGGCTCGACGGTATCCTTCGACGATCGACGGATCTCTCGTTGGTTGTGCCAAGGCAAATGGACGTTCATCGTATCGCTTCCATCAATTTCTGGTTCCTGCACCCCGCCAAATCCTTCCAAGGACTCACCAAACCGCTCAACGGATCTGGTAGGATGTGAGAAGAAACCTAACCAACGTAACCGCTACCATCTTTTGGATGTTTCCGATGATCTGCGCTGGTAACGGCTAGTCGGCACGGGTTCATTATTGTGAAACGGCGCCACAAAAGTAAGACGAAACGCCGAAGGGCAAACACCTGCGCCTAACTCTCAACTGGGAGTTGACTTCGGCGCTTGTGTTTGTATCTTTTCTTTCCGTGTTTCGTCTTACTTTCGTGGCGCCATTTCACGATAATGAACCCGGTGATCTGTCCAGTACGCGACACCGCCTTTGGCGGCCACGACGCTGCACCAAGCCTCACCTCTTCGCAGCGAGCCTTGCCGACGTGGTGCGCTCCCCACTTGCCAGTACATTGAGCCAGTGAACTGACCGGCGGGACTAGCGACCTTGTGCTTTACCTCTGCAGAAATCAATCCCTCTCAGCGACCTCTGTTCGGTGCATCCAAATGCTAGCAACGCCAGAACATACGTATACGTCGATTGCCCGACGCTACCTCTGCGACCGTTCGAGACGCGTTCGAGATGCAGAAAATGCGTGATGCATCATGCGTGCTGTTGTTTACTACATACACAAAAGTACACGCCTCGCCGCGCTACCAGCAGGAACGTCCCGCGTTGTGTTCCGCCTGTGATGCGGGCTTGTCCCTGATAAGCACCCAGCTCCAAGTATTCTACAAGCACTGCATGCCGCACCGGAGCTGCACAATACTGGCCGAACCGCACATCAGCAGCACCCTGTACCTGCGTACATCTCGGCCCTACCACCGGCGCAGTCAGGATTTCCACGCCATTCTGGAATGAGGCGCCAGAGGAATTCATATGCGACCTAAGGTGTTGCAACCCAGAAGCCAAAATTATAGCATCCCAATCCATGGGGAAAGTAGCTTCTACCCTGATAACGTTTACCTCTGGTCCTATGCTCCCCAACCATAAAACACATGTCTGTAATGCAGTGACGCACTAAGTGCAAGGGCAGCCGTCATGCCTGTACTGATTTCCAGAAACCAGCTCACATGTACGATGTGTGCCTTCTCCCAAAAACTGGATTGTTATTGGCAATGTGGTGAGAAGCATAGAATGCAATGGGTCCTTTGTATACCAATGTGCACTCTTTGTCGTGGGGATCATCTTACTGGCACAGGCTCGTGCAAAACTAGGCCACACCAACCTCCACAACATACATCGCTGAAACCGAGGCCAGCAGTGCCCACGGCCAAGGACTTTCCACCCCTAGTGCCCCATCAAGATCACCAGCGAGCCTGGACCAAAGCCACAAGTGCACCCCAAATGTCACTGAGCAAAGAAGAGGTAGCATCCTTGTGGGAAGGGGTAAGCCGACTAAGGGCAACCATCAACTCTATATCTCCCCCCACCCCTCCAGCCTTCTGTTATTTCATTCCCTCTATCACACCCAGCTTTCCAGAGCATCTCGTCAAAAGCAATGCAGGCCATAGAACACTCCAGACACGAAATCCAAATTCAAAGATTTTGCAGAATGGCTGCTCAGACTCAAAAGCACATTGAAGCCGGCATTGCTAAGCTTGCAAAAATGACCATCAGTCAAAAGTAACCACAGCTCTTATGCAAAGGCTTCCTCAAATAATTGCTAAAGTTTCTTCACTTGCTGTACTTGGCATTATTACCAACTACTCCCATCCTTTACCCCCCTACCTTTCAGTGATGCCCATCTGACAGCCAATAATCTCCTATTGCACATTCTACAATGGACCTGCAGGGGGTATTATCGCAAACAAAACCCTCGGCAGCAGTTACTCTGCTTCCTCCACACCCCCTGATATAATTTCACTCTAGGATGCTGGCAGAAATGTATTGGCACCAGGATTATCTGACACCACTCCAAACCATAGTGTTGCTAGGTAGGTTCAGCGATCTGTGCTGTACACTTGTTGTGTAGCGAACTCTCTGCTAGTTCACCCTAGGCTTTATTCCATGAACTCAGAAGTCCCATACCCTCTTCATCCTAAACTGCTATCCCCTTCCGACGCACCTGGTATCAGAATCGATTGCTGTAATTTAAGCTGGCTCCATTTGCGCAGAGCTCTCTGTGCTTTAATTCGCACATGTGGATAGGGGCTACATGAGCACCAACAAAAGAGGGTTGGACTCGTACAACATCATTCTGATTCAGGGCCTATCAATATGTAGTGATTTCAGCATCGTACTCCTGCTGCGACACGTCCCTATCACCTCCTTCATGATTTATCTGTGTAACACTGTCATACCATAAATCCTCACCCTCTGCATTCTTGGCCTGTGCCTACAGGACACGGGGGAAAACAACATAACCCTGAAAGCATTAAACAGTCAGAACATTTTGCTGGGCTAGTTGGTATGCATTCATATTAGCTTTAAGGTGCCGAAAGACACGAAGCACAAGCAAGTACTGAGGGCAGAGCACCTCTGTCCTGTGTACTCGCTTGTGCTTCTTGCCTTTGGGCACCTTAAAGCTAACATGAAACTAGGACTGTCTTCTTACGGTGTCATACGTCATAGAAGATTCTCACACTCACGTGCACGTCTAGACAAAAAAGACAGCCTCAAGGTGCTACATGCCTTTGTGCCTAGTCACATTCTCTATGGCTCCTTACCGGAACCTCTTCTGCACAGAAAAAGTTAAGACCAACACATTGACCCGCATGGCTACCAAAGCGGCTGTTAACCTCCTGAAGAATACTAGCATGAAGTGGCTCTAAAATTTAGGAATCCTGAACACTATACATGGCCTCATATGTGTATTTCGACAGTTGCAGTAATTTTGCCTGGGTGCTATGGACTCACTCGGAATTTGTATACCCGCACATGCTGCAGAGTCAATCTCACTCCCTCGTGCCATATACATGGCACGCTTATGATCAGTGCCCTCCCCAAGAACATCCACCCAGAATACCACCAGCCCTGCATCGTCGCGCCAGCAATAGCTCTCCATAAGGAATATGGCATATTGGAGGACGTGCTCTGGGTCCGTGTGTGGTACAGACTGTTCGGTAGCTGTATCTTACCATCTGTGAGCAAAATATTCATAGTTCGTCATCTTCATCTGTATATAACCATCATCACTGCCAGCGTCGTCTTCGTGGAGCGCGTGGCTTGACCGAATAAAGGCTTCGTGACAACAGCTGTGTTCCTGCCTTACAAAGTGGTGGAAGGTGCTTTCGGTCCCTCGTTCCTCTACGAGTTTCCCTGGAGCTTCGTTCGGGTCGCCGTTTGCTCCGGCTCTCGACTGCCATGAGCCACGAACAGCAGCCTGGTCCCTCCGGCATCAATGCTGCCGCGCACCTGGCCGCCCCCGCTACCCCTCCATGGACCATCACCGCCCGCCAGCGTGAGCCACCCATATTTTCTGGTCTTCCTCGCGACGACATAGAAGAGTGGCTGGAGGATTACGAAAGAGTGAGTTCGTACAACCACTGGGACGACCCTCAGAAACTCCGGCACGTCGGCTTCTATCTGTCCGACGTTGCGAAAACCTGGTACTTTAACCACCAGAGCAGTTTCGCCTATTGGTCTGCTTTCCACCAACAAATTCGGCGCATTTTCGGTATACCCAACATCCATTCCGAAGTATCGAAGCGCAAGCTCGATGGCCGCATGCAACACCCAGGGGAGACGTACACTTCGTACATCGAAGACGTACTTGCCCTTTGCCGCCGCGTGGACTCGGCTATGAAAGAAGCAGATCGTGTACGACATATCCTCAAAGGCATAGGACACGTTGCATTCAATGCTTTGGCGATCAAGAATCCTAGCACCGTGGATGATATCATTGCAACTTGTCAGCACCTGGACGAACTTCAAGCCATTCGGTTGCAGCCAGACGCCTGTGACACCAGGCCGTCTACAGATGGCGATTTGCGAACGCTGATTCGCGCTTTGATCCGCGAAGAACTGCAAGCGGCCGGGCTCTCTTGTTCGCCCATACTTAAACCACCCTCCTCGTCTACTGGTCTGCGCGACATCATCAAAGAGGAGCTGTCCGCTATGGCATGTCCTGTGGCCTCTGACCCACCGACGCCGTCAAACCCGCCCGCCACTTATGCACAAATGGCGGCCATGCAACCCGCTTTTGTACAGTCCGCGCCGCATGCTCCTGTGCAGGGCAACATAGCAGCATTTGCTCCCCATGCACCAGTTCCTGCATTTTACGCACCCTGGCGCTCGTCCCGACCGGTATGTTACTATTGTGGCATACGAGGCCATATCTCGCGCTTTTGTCGGAAACGCCAACAGGACGAACGCCGCGGCTACGATGTCTACGAAAGGGACAGGGTGTCCTCGCCAAGCCAATATCATCGCCGCCCCTCGACCACGTTCCTTCTCACCCCCTCCTCCATACGACGCACCTCAAAGCTACCGTCCAGGACGCCGACGCTCCCCTTCCCCTCTTCGATGCTCAACGTCGCCCCTGCAACCGATCACCCACGCTTCTGACTACCGCGCGGAAAACTAGATGCTGCAGTTTTTGGAGGGAAAACTGCATCACTCGGAAAACCCACAATACCTCCAGAGTGCCCGGCTAATTCGTTGTTAGTGTATGTTGAAGGGGTGCCTGTACAAGCTTTAGTTGACACGGGAGCCGCCGTTTCTATTAGGGGCGAAGCTCCTTAAGGCGTGGGTCGTGCGTCCCCAATGTATGTAGTAGTAGTAGTAGTCGTAGTAGTAGGTAGCCACCGGCGCGTGCCTGCCGGAGGGCACGCACGCGCCGAGGGCGAGCGCGTGGCACCTGGCGCTCGCCCTCGCCGCGAGCGCTGGGAGCCACGCGCTCCCCGGCAAACTCGACACTGCCCCGGCAAACGCGAGAGACAACGTTGGCGCAGGCAGCGTCTCCTAGCGAGTTTCTTGATTGAGAAATACCGACTGCTCGCGTTGGAGAAGCGTTCACCGGTAAAACCCATATATATATATATATATATATATATACACTGGATCTTGACTTGCAATGAAGTGCCGGTGGGAGATTTCACTTGTGCATTGTGCATAGTTGAACCGTGAGGATTCGTAGCATGCGCATTAACTAAATTAATCCGGAACTCAGCACGATCTACGATGCACATCCCGAGCTTCGCCCACTCATCATCATTCACTCCGTGGATATGCTGTAATTTTTATTCGCGCTGATTTGTGCTCTCGTCTACGCAAGGTCACTACACCTTATAGTGGACCTTCTTTACGTAGTGCGAATAATATTGTCATTCGGCCGCCGGCACAGTGCACCGTTTGAGTTTTTATTGATGGGATTCGCCACCACATTCAGTTCACCATGCTGACATCCTGCGCCTATATGCTAATTCTTGGATGGGACTTCCTTTCTGATGCCGCCGCCTTCATCTCTTGCCGCCAACGTCTTCTGCACATGTCGGAGACTGATGATGTCGACAACGGAGCGCAGTCCCGTCACCGTCTTCGCAACGTATCTGATTGTATGGTGCCCCCTGGTCACGAGCAACTCCTGATGGTGGCTTCAGACGTAATTGACAGTGGTGACGTTCTAGTATCTCCGACAGCCCGTTACCTCTCCAAAGGGATTGCACTAGCATCAAGTATCGTCCGCTTCATCAACGGCATGGCCCTTCTCGCCGTACTCAACATCACAGATGAGCCGATTCTGCTTCCTAAAGGTGCAGTTGTAGTTTCCGGTGCGGACACCCAGCCTGTCTCTGATGGCCGTGCGCACTAGTAGTACGGGGCAAAAGCGCCCACCTTCAGATAGTGCTCCTGCCTCTGCCCTGGCTAGTACCATGAGTACGGACCTGACTCCGCAGCAGAAAGATCAATTGCTCGCCTTGTTGCATAAACACAAGTCTTTGTTCGACGTACATTCCCCTCTTTTGGGACAGACCTCGGCGGCAACCCACCGCATACACGTCGATGGAACTGCTATTGTGCGCCATCGGCCATATCGTGTGTCTTCCACCGAGCGCAGATCATCGACAAGCACGTCAACGACATGCTCAAGCGAAATGTAATACGCCCTTCCTCAAGCCCGTGGTCGTCACCTGTCGTCTTGGTACAGAAGAAAGACGGCTCTGTGCGCTTTTGCGTTGATTACCGTGCCTTGAACAAGATAACCCGAAAAGACGTATATCCTTTGCCTCGCTTTGATGATGCATTAGATTCCTTACAAGGCGCGGAATATTTTCCCCATGCACGAGGATGACAAGGGAAAAACTGCCTTTGCCACACCTGATGGACTTTACGGATTTAATGTCATGCCTTTCGGCCTCTGCAATGCTCCTGCAACCTTCGAGCGAATGATGGACACTACTCCGTGGCCTCAAGTGGAAGACATGTTTGTGCTACCTCGACGACATAGTCATATTTTCTTCAACGTTCGAACAGCACTTGCGGCGTCTAGACGAAGTGCTCATGTGTCTGTCTGCAGTCGGCCTTCAGCTGAATACTAAGAAGTGCCACTTTGCGAGCCAAACTATTAAAGTACTGGGCCATCTCGTAAGCAAAAGCGGCATTCGGCCTGATCCCGAAAAGATTACTGCCGTCCTCCGCTTTCCGAGGCCTGAACGCCCCAAAGAGCTGCGCAGCTTTCTTGGCCTCGCATCCTACTTCCGCCGCTTCATCCGCAACTTTGCCGGGATTGCGGCACCGCTCCACCGACTCCTCTCTTCGGGAACCTCCTATGTGTGGTCCGACGAGTGTCAAATGGCTTTTGACACTTTAAAGTGCGCCCTCACATCTGAACCCGTGCTTTGTCATTTCGATAACACCGCGCCCACTCTACTACATACTGATGCCAGTGGCCATGGAATCGGCGCGGTTCTTTTACAACGACACAGGCATTCTGAAGAGCGCGTGGTCGCATATGCCAGTCGTACGCTGACAGCGGCGGAAAGAAACTACGATAACCGAGCAAGAATGTCTCGCCGTTGTTTGGGCCATACAGAAATTTAGACCTTATCTCCACGGCCGCCACTTCACGGTCGTGACCGACCACCACGCTTTGTGCTGGCTGTCGACGTTAAAGAACCTATCTGGACGTCTAGGTCGCTGGATACTACGTCTCCAAGAATATGACTTCGACGTCACCTACAAATCCGGCAAGAAACATAATGATGCGGATGCTCTGAGCCGTTGCCCGCTGCCGTCACCTTCCGACATTCCCTGCCCACCACGACCCGTCAGCGAGCCTGCGAACGAATCGTCAGCAGTTCTTTCACTCGCCGCGCTTGGTGGGCATCCTTTCCACCCCGGCACGTTTGCGGCACACCAACGCAACAACGCTTACGGCCACTCAATTATGGAACGCCTTCACGGATCATCTAGTCCTCCTAATGCTCGGACCCGTCGACAGTTAAAGAGCTTCAAGGTTGCGAACTCCATCTTGTACCGCCACATCTTCCATCCTGAAGGACAGCGTTGGGTTCCGGTCGCCCCTCGGTCACTCAGGGCACAGATCTTGGAGACCTTTCACGACGACCCCACGGCTGGTCACCTAGCATTCCACAAAGCTTATGACCGCATCCGCACTCGTTTTTTCTGGCCTGGCCTGGCCACATGCGTAGCAAAATATGTCGCTTCTTGCTCGCTCTGTCAGCGCCGCAAACGACCTACCTTACCACTGGCTGGGCTGCTGCAACCTCTTCCTTGTCCTGACACTCCATTCGCAGTAATTGGGATTGACCTGTACGGACCGCTGCCAACATCAGGTGGCGGCAAGAGATGGATTGCGACCGCTGTCGACCACTTGACAAGGTACGCTGAAACAGCGGCGCTACGTTCTGGATCTGCGGAAGAGGTAGCTAATTCCTTCTTAGAAGCAATCTTTCTGCGACATGGAGCTCCGCGCTTGTTATTGAGTGACCGTGGCAAGGCTTTCCTGTCGAAAGTGCTCGAGGACGTTCTTCTCACATGTAATACCACCCATAAGACAACTTCCAGTTACCATCCTCAGACCAATGGCCTCACGGAGCGCTTCCATCGTACCCTCTCCGATATGTTATCTATGTATATCAACGCTGACCACACCAACTGGGACACAGTACTGCCATTCGTAACGTTTGCATATAACACTGCTGTCCAATGCACTACTGGTTACTCCCCCTTCTTCCTGGTTTGCGGCCAGCAACCAGCATCTTTCCTCGACGCCTCCTTTTTTGATGTGCCCGTCAACTGATCGCCATCACTAAGTGAGCAGTTTTTGTCTCGCCTTGCTACGTGTCGCCGTCGCGCCCGCCTCAACACCGAGGCAAGTCAACAAGAACGCAAGGCTCGCTACGACGCATCTCACCACGTCGTCTTGTTCCACCCCGGAGACGAAGTGTTGTTGTCGACCCCAACCCGAGTTCCCGGTTTGTGTGCCAAGTTTCATTTACGTTTTATCGGACCTTACGTGGTGCTTGAACAAACTTCACCGGTTAACTATCGCGTCACTCCCGCTGTCATGCCTTCCGACGGCCGCTGCCGAGGCACTGAGGTTGTCCATGTTTCCCGTCTGAAACCCCTTATCCGACGTACCTCACCGCTATAAACAGCGGCCAGGTTGGCCGCTTCCGTGCGGGGGGTATTCATGTGAGCAAAATATTCATAGTTTGTCATCTTCATCTGTATATAACCATCATCACTGCCAGCGTCGTCTTCGTAGAGCGCGTGGCTTGACCGAATAAAGGCTTCGCGACAAGAGCTGTGTTCCTGCCTTACACATCCATTAAATTCCCAGCCTAAGCACTTCTTAGATCCCCCTGTACATTGGAGGAAGCAGAGTAAGCTTCTATATCCTTAGCCATCGCCCAGACCAGTGCCACATACATGATTAGAGATTGCAAAACAGCTGTTCCCAATTTCGCCTTCAGTCGCATAACGCTTATGCATGGCATATATTGATAATATGCACCATAAATTTCGACAGACATATTGAACTCGGGTAGCGACTCACTCTTTTAATCCCAAAACTAAGGCTACTAATAACAGCCTGAGTACCTCTTATTTGGACAAATGGCAACCATAGCCGAGATTTCTCAAAAGAGCGGGCACACATTTTTGCTGAGCTGACCCAACAAGCACACCTTTCCCATCATGTCTACGTACCTCATGACCTCAGCTTTCCCAGTCCCATCAAATCATTTGGAGGTGATTTCATACCCAAGCTTTTCCCACCCTTAAGGTCCTGTCCCACTTCCATCCCATTTCTCCAGAGTGCAGTCTTTGGAGATCACCCGGTGCCATTTAACTACATGTTGTGTGGCTGCCATGCCTATTGTTGCCGGCAAGAACAGCCTACCACCGGAACATGGGAGAAATAGGAGGCCCTTCTTGCATCGCAAGAGCCGGACATACAACTTCGCTGTGTGAACCACAGTGCCATGGCCCTGTGTTGTCTAGACACTTATGCGTAAAGTGAAGGTTGCGCGGTGGCCCATGTCCTTTCAAACTCGTTTATTCAATAAAGTTTTTAGCCTCCATTCATTTGCAAGACAGCGTGCTGCAACAGTGTGTGTTCTGGATTTGGTGAACTTTATAAAGTAGTTGAACGGTCAGTCCTGACAGCATAAAATCCACTTTCCATGGTTCACATCTTGAGAATGTCATGGCCTAGACGACCGAAATATGCAAGTGGCACCAGCGTTTATGCAAAAAGCAAAGCATATATGGGCAGGCTTTCTGCCATGACTTCTCTCTGTATGCTGTTGCGATTGAAACGGCACAACGGCACATATAACGAACTCCAAGCAAGGTACTTGGCTGTGAAGCCTGGCCTCCGAGCCAGCGTGTTTCAACTCGCTCGTCATTTGTGGCGATTGTGCATGTGTACTGTGTATGTGCAGGGTAGATGTGAGCCCTTCTCTCTTTCAGAAGCTCGTCCCACCCCGCTGCCGATGACCCACAAGGTGCCAGTGCGTCTGCTGTACCAATGACAGGTCCCAACAAGAGATCATCGTGATGAACACTGGGGACGTTTCACGAAAGGGTATAAAAGGGGAGAAAGAACGCGCTGCCCAGTCAGTTGCTCTCGGCAACCCTTTTGCTCCAGTACGTTGCCGTGCACACATTTGTAATGTTCCTCTGAGCTCCTCGCTCACCAGTACAAATGTATTAAACGTTTGTTGTCTGTTATCTACGTCGCCTCGTCTTCCCTGCTGGCCCTCCTCAATGGTAAACCTGGTTTGAGCTCCATGCAGGTGTTAAAGGTTTGCCACAATAAGATAAACTGGTTAGCATTGTTCATTTTACAAGAACACCGTCTTTACAGACAAGGCTGTGGTAAATAATTTCCTGGCGACAGTGTGAAATTAAAAGTTGGAAATGCTTGAACTTCATCCTTTGACAATGATTCAGGTGCAATTTGGCACATCAAAGCCTCGAAAAGACTGCACTAGTGCGCTGAAGATGGATCACTGAAAGACACGCTCTGCAGTGTTTCAGTTCTTGTAGATTGATTTGTGAGCTTCCTTTCATTTCCGACATGCTAAATCATTATGCTTTTGCCATGTATATTACTAAATAAATTGCCTAAGATGTCCACTGTTTCATGTATGCATTATTACTTGCCCAGCAGCTGCTAGTTTTCATATTGATAAGTGAAATATCAGCTAGACCTGTTTCATTAATCTAATTATAGCTGCTACTTTCTTGTATTATTTCATTTGATGCTGCCTGTGGCTCTTGATGACATTACAAATTGCTTAGCTTTTGTAGGCCTGTTCTTGAGTTCAGTAAGTAGATTGCTTGTAGAATACATTGTTTCATAAGGCTTAATTTTTTGTTAAACATTTCCGGCTGACTGATGAGTAGTTGTGCACTTCAAAAGTGTGAGTTCATGGTGCAAGCTGATAAATCTGTAAAGGTGCTCCAATGAATGATTACTGCTTGAAGTTCGAGTCAACACAGTGCTTCCAAAGCAGCAGGTTACAGGCAATGTGGTGCTTGTAGCGCAATTGCTGCCAAAACAGGCCGACAAACTGGTATGAAATAGGCAAGGATAAGGTTAAGAGGTCGAGTAATCACCCAGGTAATCTAGTTATAAGGTCCCAAACAATGCACATTAGTGTTTTTGAGATCTATATACTTACAACACATCTCGTAGAGTTGAAAGGCCAGCGAATAACCTCAAGCTCCGAACTTTGCTTTG
>CM023481.1:46510145-46709653 GCA_013339685.2 Hyalomma asiaticum | reverse complement strand
AAGGTTTTTTTGAGGTGCAACTAACGCAGCCCTGCGGCAACGGTCTTGTCCAACGGGCACGGACCTCGAGCACGAGCGGCGTCTCTTCAACAGAGCGATCAAGAGAACCCCACTGTAAGGCGCCTGAGAGGATGGCCCACTACAAGGTTCCAGTTCTTCTTTACAGTGATAACGGCCTCCCCACAAACAAACCAAAACAATTACACGTGTCAATAATGCTCTAGGTAAGTAATGATGTACAAGCCTAGAAATGTTGCTGCTAATGACTTTCCCATGAACTAAAAGATAGGGCAAGGGCTTGGGGAGAAGAGATATAGAGAGAACAAAGCAAAAGAGACGAAGAGAGAAAAAGGCACATATGAGAAGATGCAGACGAAGGGCACTAACTGGTAGTGCACACCTTCTTTACATCATTGGCGTAGGATGCAAGATTCACTGCTTCAGGCTGCTGTTCAGGCACCTCAATGTTGTAAACTTGCTGGCACATGCTTCACACTAAGCAGAACTCGCTGCCTGCAGGCTTCAAGTAACCATCTCTGAAACGCATACACGTGGCAGATACCCCATTACATTTCAAGAAAAGCGATATTTAAAATGGAGAGACTTCCGAGAAGAACACAAGTCCTTTATAAACCTGGTCCAGCGGTCGGCTGAAGCCAGTGCAACCCTGCACTAAAGAGTGCTCCAACCATCATTATGACTTTTTAATTAAGGCTCATATCACTAACATGTCAATTACAAAGTTATAAAGCAGCTCAAATGACCTCAGAATCAAGCATTTGTTTACGCTGAAATGTGTCTGGCCATTTTTTCAGAGAAGAAGCAAAAGCACACAAAACTCAGGAAATAAGAAATAGATGCGCGCCCATGAGCTCTCAAGCAAGCTTTCTTGCTTTGTTGAATATACAGCTGAATTCGCTGATTGCCACATCTTATGTTAGGATTTCCAGCAGTTGTGGCATGCAAACTAGTTTCACCGATGACCGCTGGTAAGCACAGTGTGTCCTGAAATGGAGGGGGAGAAGAAACACTGTTGCATCAGTAGATGCTGATGCTTCCCACACCGCCAGAAGAACTATCATATGTGGTAAAGCCTTGTACGATGCAACGATGAGCGAACAGCCATGAGTCCATTAAAGTTCACTCCAAAGCTATTTCATCTGAAATTTTCTTAGGTATGCCCTTTGTGTCTAACTAGTATATACTGTCACGTGGTCATGACACACGCAGCACTCAAGGTGAAGCGCACAGAACTCAAGCGATGTCAGACAAACTGTTTATGGGGCGAACTTGTGCCCGGCAAAACAAAGCCAATGACAACGCACAGCAATAGTGGCACAATGCGTCGGCTTTTATACACACGTCATAACGCGTTCTCACATTATCTCTGCAATTCCAGAAGTCACTCAAATGTCCGTGTCAGGCATGCAAAGCTTCAAGAATAGTTGACATGGTTCCCAAAGTGTCATGCAAGATAAACGTGGCATGCGTTGTGTGTAACAGAAAGCGATGCTCACCACATACAATCAAAGCAAGTGCGCGATTCACAGGAAGGTGATGACTGTGTTCTCTTTAAACAAATGAAACAACCACTTGTGTCAATACACACAGATATTGTAACGAGGGATTACTGTATATGAAGTTATGCTTGAAAGAAATGTGTCTCCAAGCTTATTCTTATGGTTTGCTGTTGAATGCATCTTCTCTGCAGTTGAGCCTGTTTAAATGTTTTCCACATTTAGATAATGGCTGAGTATCCCACAAGCCTTATTCTACTTATTTAGCATATCGCTGCAGTCTTCATTCCATAAAGAAACACATCATGAGAGACTATTTGAATTCAGAATGAACTTTGCTGCAAGGTCAATAATAACATCGAGACAAGCAACTGCATCATATATAGTAGTATACTAAAGTTCTTTATAAAACCTGGCAAAAAGGTGATTTTCGAAACATTCCCAATCAACAAATGCTAGCTTCCATTGATATACTCATTGTTAAGAGAGGTGATGCTTTACTAATTTTAGCACTCAAGGAAAGTGGTCACTACTTACATATGAATTTTTCATTTCATCCCATATGATGTGAAAGAAAAGTGCTGCAAAACCAAGTGTTAAGTCCAGTATAAAAGCTCTGCTGGGTATATCCCTTTTATAATGCAGCTGGTCGAAAAGAGGCAAGAAATAGAGCTGACAAAGGTTTTCTATCTATCTACCCAATTTGATGGAGACAGCCTTGCAAGAGGCTGCTATAGGGAGTAAAGTTACCAGTGAGAAATGTACAGTTCAGGAAGCTTATTCATAAGCTGTTCAACTATGTTGCACTGAGTTACGATAGTATGGTGCAATATATATAGAGCAAATGTGAACAAATTTATTTAAAAGAACTACCCATACCGAATATTCCTCAGTAGGAACAGACTCGTCGATACTCGCCACCACATTGGATAAGGCATAACCACTATCATGGTCGTTATGGGAGATGGGGAATAGGCTGAGGAAATTCATTTGAAGTTTAGGAGTGTTTCTTAGACATCGATCAATTTATGCTGATACTGATATAACAGATCAATTGTCATGAGGATAATGATAAACCTTCCAGAATTCCCCTATGCAACTGGCATTGCCATACTGATAAGGTGCGTTTTATTCTGGCTGGGGAACTTGAAACTTGTATTCACAGATCCCCTTCTAGACACTGGATCTTTCAATCTTTCATGACACATTAAAGACAGCTACACATATCTTTCTGCACTATAGGTGCCAGTGTTTCCATTGCATATTGCAATGTGCTGGATACCTGGACAAGCAGATGGAAAGTTTGACAAATGTTTCAGACCTCAAGCAGTCAGGCAAGATCTTGAAGACAGCCTCGGAGTCAAGCTACTTTGCTGAGTGGTGTAGAAGCCTTACCTACCATAAAATCCCAAACAAGTGCCCCCCTTTTGCAAGCGCCCCCTCCCTTTTTTCAAGAAATTTGAAATTAACACGTACGACCGAGCAAGCGGCTCCTCCTACCTTTTTCTCTGTGTTCACTATGTCGCTCAACACTGCCACGCCTGGCATGTTTTTTGTTTTTCTTCCTCATTTTTAAGAAATTGTAGAAGCGATAGACATTATGCATCACCATCTTCATCGGACGGATAGACAGATGTGCGCTCCTTCAGTCAATGTTAGTGCAAATGTCGTGTTTGGTGCTGTGCAGAACCGCAATATTTGTGTCCAACACCGAAGAGCTCTTTCACGAGAGTGACGTCAAAGAAAACAATATCGGTTATTGCAGTCATTCGACAAATACTAATTAAAAGAACAGCTCTGCATTCTTTAACTGCAGCCATCTTGAATTCTGGTCCACAGCCAAGCAAGGGCCCTCGCCCAAACTTTCTTGAGCTATCTTTCGCCCAAGGGATTTCACTTGGTCGGGAGTTGAAAGTATTTCGATCAAAACAGCAGACACCAAAGCCAATGGCTCATTATGCATGGGGAGAGGAAGGGGTGACAAGTGACATGACACAACCTCCATCGTGGTGCACTAGCACCACGTGTACGTTGCAAAATCCACCACTTTTTCTAAGCTTCCACAAGTTCTTTGTTTTTCTTTTTTTACTTCCACGATGATTAACCATCCCTACTCTTGTTTCACAGGTTAGACATGTTCCGAAGTACACAGTAATTTTCGCAATTGCGTTCTTGTCTTTATGCTTTACACAGGCAGTTTAACTTGGAAGCCTTGCAAACGATGGCCACATTGTTGAACTTGAAACACCAGTGCAATTGTTATCGCATCCTTACTAACACAAGTGTTTTATTCAGGCATAAAAATTGCACCATCAGGGAAATTTTAGAAGCCTTTCATATAAAAAAGGGGGGAAGGACTATGTTAGCCAAATTTCACTTAATCTCTTTGAAAAAGAGGCCACCTAGGGTGCAATCTGTTGAAGTCTCTTTCCGCATATTTACCACTGTTTGACATGATATACACATTTACTGTCACGTGTTGGTCTCCTTTATATGTGCTGTTTTGTTTAATTATGTTTCATTAGTCAGTCAGCACTCATGTAGTTTTGTTCTTTCTCGTGCTGTTTCAACCATCAATCACGTTTCATCAACATCGATGACATTTTGGCCTTTCCAGCCTCCTAACAGCTGTGCCACAGTATGTTCTAGTGAGTCACTTTAGAAATCGCACCTCGGACAGTGCTCAAACAGTTTTGGGTGTATCGGTAAAGGATGCAAGTTTTGCGAGCATCTCATGATGCAGCTGACTGGAAACCTCAAAAAGATTTCCATTTGCCATTTTGCTGGCTTTATTTATAGCCCAGTTTAACTTTGTATGTCAGACAACTGGTCACTAGGGAAGGTACCATCACTTAAACTGGATTTTAAATTTAATCACTGTCCAACATGGTTACAAAGAAAAAAAATTTTGTTTTATGAAAACGTTGCTTGATGCATTGGAGCATACATCCTTTCAGGTGATACCGTCAGATTGTAGGGGAAATGTTCTGTGTATAGCATATGCATCAGTTTCACAATGACAGCAGGCTAACTATGGCAGCTACTGAGCTCCAAAGTTAACCCTAGCTTCCAGAAAATTTGGAAATAACCAGAAAAGGAGAGCAGACAAGACCAACTAGAGGGGAAAAAAGTAAAACTAAAAGAGTAAAAAAGGTAAAGAAAAAAATTAGAGGTTTAGCTTGTTATGTCCATTACAATATACAAGCCAATATAACTTCGTTATAAAACATTTCATATTATGTATCTCAATCAAGAAGAAATTTATTTACTTTGTTACATCCATTATTTCATTATTCCAATTTCGCTATTATGAGGTTCAAGTGTACCTTCACAACAAAAAACTGTTTCACACTTTGTTGACATGAGCGCTTCCAGTTGAACAGAAGCATCAATTCCTTTTTTTCGGATGTAGAAGTGGTATATGCTATATATTTGTGACACATAAACCACATAAAATTTGTCCACCTCCAGGTGGTCAGGGCATCCATATGGGTGGTTGCATATGAAAAGTGGAGGGCTTCCGACGCCTGCCGTAGGAAATGATGAGGTCAATGTTAAAATTAATCATTTGTTCAAATTCATCAGCTTCAGAAATGCTTTCATCTAATTCTATATGTTCAGCTATATCTGAATTTCTTAATGCTTCCATACCACTCATTTCCCTAAGAGTACTGGTTAGTGAGGCCCGTTCTGTCACTTGGGCAGTTTGGTTTTCTGAGGCAGCTCCAGTAGCTTTGGCAGCTTCAGATCCTTTGGCTGGTCTGGCAGTTTCAACAGAGGAAGTTGCATTGGCCCTGCCCCAATGCAATTCTTTACATTTCATCAGTATCCGCCCTGCAAACAAATGGTAAATATAATCATGTAATCATCAAGTTCCTTTTAAAAGTGTTTGCAGCTTGCCTACAAAACTAAAGGCAAGGTAATCATCATGTGGGGTGAACCATTACAATAGATCATGTGTGAAGAAGAAACTGCCACATATCAGAAGCTGCAATATGTGGCCTGTAGCTGTACCACAACCTCTGACAGACGAAAGCTAAAACATTTTGAAAGAACCAGAAAAGCGTATATCCATATATTGTGGAATGTCAAATAAATGTTTTGCTAATAAGTGTTGTTGAAACGGCTATAGTAATGTTTACCAGAAGTATTGTTCGAAATGTTTGAAACGTTTTCTTGAAGAGTACATTTAGAAGCATGCAAATAAATTTCAGTCAAGCATTCTGAAATAATTACCACTATGAAGATGTTATGATCAGTTTAACATCTTGCATTTTTTTTCACCGCCATCAACTATGCACATGGTGTCAAGTGACCAACCAACCTTCTCACACTTAAAAAAATACTGACATGAGAGCACTGGCATGGAGAACTCTAAAAAAATAACGCGGTGCTTCGCAATGCAATGAATATATTTTTAATATGGTTCTCTTGAAAGCCCACTTCTGGTTTTGATTTTGAGGGGGCGGTTTATTAAGATGTGTCAACATAGTCGAACATACGTCTAAGTTACTTGGGGACATCCAATTCATGATGGCGTCTGTGCAACTTTGTTGGCCGTGGTCAACTGCACATGGGGCACATGAACAAGATGATTTATGGTCATCCAGCGATTCTGCCAGCGATATAGGTGGTTTTCAAGACACTGTGTTCGTAAGTCATTGTACTGTCCATTGCGCTGGGGGCTGGCTTGTAGAGGATGGGCAACGAAAATTAAAATCAAACTAAAATACTTTGCACGTGTTTCGTGGTTTCGGTGTGTGGAAAGCATAGCAGTGCATTGGTAGAAATGAAAAATGTGCCTTTTGCACTGCCACAAAAATGTGTTGGCCTTTAAGCATGCCATGTACCGTATTTACCTGCATAACACACCGCTGATATTTAGCCAGCTTTACAAAAAAAAAGTTTTCTCGCATATTTTGCACTCCCCATCCCGCCTGAGCCAGCTCGCCGGCGCGTGCACACGGACAGACTTGGGACAGCCACGCTGACGCACCCCTCACTGCGCAGGCGAGCGCAGTCATACGTAAAAGGGGCTGTGAGTGCGATGTCCCTTTTTCCGATTCTTTTCTCCGGAAGCCCCTGGAGCCCAAAGTGCGGTCGCTAGAACACAAGCACGCGAGTGGGGGTGATGAAAACAGCTGAAGCAGAGATCAAATGAACCTGGCCCATCTCCGTCACTCAGAGGGCAATAACATCATAGCAATAACATCACCACGCCTGCCATCAGGGCGCCTGCCATCGAAACGGAGAGGAAACGCCCTGCCCGTCTTTAACAAGCATGAAAAGATGCGAGGGGCAGGGGGGAGTGCCGCTCAGCTGCCGAAATAGCGCTGGCGCACGCGCACTATCTCGGCAGCCATGAGCAGGTGGCTCGTAAAGCCTTCCATGTGCTGCACTCTTAACATGAAGAGCCTGCGAAAAGTGTCCCTGGAGCAGCCGTATTCTCTAACACCAGCATATTGTAGTGCTACATGAGATCATATCCAAAAGTGTTACCATGTACCGCGTGCATTACATTATATTACACGTTATTTCGAATGTGTTTGTGAAATCTCCAAGTAATTTGTGCACTCCCTTTTTGGGGCTCTAAAATCGCAAAAAAAAGTGCGTAAATTATGCGAGTAAATACGGTATGTCAAGAGTGCACACTCAATGCACCCGACATACAGCAACTGCATCACTACATAACAGTGTAATCTGGAAAATCAGTTCTGCAGAATACCACAAGGTGGAGGAACGGTTATGAAAAGTAAAAATGACATCCACCAAACCCATACTGGTTTCCCAAACAGAAAAGCTCCCTAGTTGATGAAAAATATGTTTTAGTCAGGGGATGACAGCAACACTAATGCCTAAAGCCTGCTTCACATGCCGCAATTGCAGCGACGAAAATCGTTCCGATCGCTCAGTTCGCTCCCGTAGCTTAATGGCGGTTTCGTTTCAGTTGACTGCGATTGCAGCGACTGTTTTCCCCGCGACAAGAGCGACCGGCTATCTTCAAATGTGTTTAAATAACCGTGCGTTATAATATTATTAACTTTTGCTTTACAGGAGTGAAGAACATGCATGTATTGTAATTTAAAAACGGCTGCAAGTGGGTAAATTATTTTGGTGTGCACAACAGCGGCTCCCGCATATCAGTAAAGACGTGAAAATAGCAGTCGAGGAAGCGCAGCGGCTGCTTCGGCTGCTTCGCGTCATGCCGAAAAAAAACTTCGCACCATGGATGTAGCCACGCAGGAAGGGTCCGCGTATTCTTCTTTGAAGTCATCGTGTTCGCGAAGCATGATCCTCCATGTTCAGCATCAAGTTCTCAACAAATGGTTCGTGTATCTTGCTTGCAGGTGCCTACTACAGTGCCTCCGAACCGCACAACACCGGCATCTAACCGAAATAACTAGTATCACAAATTTATAAGGAGCTGCAGCCACCTGCATTGAATTGTGCATGTTGCGTCACTACATTGTGAAGACACGGATGTCATTTACTTTCCTTATAGTAGTAGATTACTGCGAGTCTTCCCAAAGAAGCAAAATACGTTGCAGTGCCCCACGCCGTGCACGAAATGTATTTTTTGTGTATAGTCTTATAACAAGTTAGTAACATAGTCATGCACTTAGAGCTGTAGTAGACCGTTTCCCTGCTATGCCTCTTTTCTGCTAGAACAGAATTGTTTTCAAAACGGAAAAACAGCCAATAAAGGCCTGAAGTACTAATTCCAAACAGACTGTATATTTGGAGATACGTATCATACTTGGCTTTACTGCAATAAAAGGATTCTGTCGACGAGCAGAAATATTAACGGGGCTCACTGTGTTTCTGTGACATGCATTCATTGTCTGATGGTTCAGAAACTGCTCTCCATCCTGTTCCATCTTGGGAGTCCCTCGAAGTTTCGAATGTTTTCTTGCCATAGCATTTCCTCAATCAAATGCGCTTGTTGGAATTGAGAAGCATTTGTGTGATGGTCATCGCTATAGAGAAAACTGCTGTATTGGCCTTGAGGCACAGAGCATTTCTTCAGAAGGCGAAACAGTACTTGTTTGGGTGGCCTAGTGAAGCTCAGTGAAATCGCGCTGTAGGGCATGGTGCCAGCACACACTCTGTTGTGCGAGTCGGCTTGCACAGAGAGAGAAACACACACTTCACGCTTTCTGCAGAAGCTCGCCGGTTCAACTTGTCAAGTCTAGCCAGTGCCGATTCATCGTACTTTATGTGCTTCTTGTGCGACCTTGGTGGCTGCAAATTATTTGTTATATGAACGAAAAAAGGTGTTGCCTACACAGAAATTACTTAATTATCTGCACAGTACGTTTTCCGGAATGCAAAACTTATAATTATTCGATAACTCTGGCTCGACTGGTTTGGTCATTACCAGAACTATTGGTACAGTGTCGTTCCTTGTCTTTCCACCACACATATGCCGTTATTTGCTTATTTTTCAAGGCATTAGACTCATGGCAAAGGGAGGCGAGAGAATGCAGCTTCTCATTTTCCTCAAAGTGGCAAGCAGTGAGCATATTTGTGTCATTAACCATCAAAGTCTCTGTCTTTGCATGCTCTCCGCACTTCACGCCAGGTCCAATTGGCTCTCTTCTCTTTTTTTTTAGAACAGGAGACAGGTAGCTGAGACAGTGCGGAAATAGTGACGGCACGGCACCTAGTAACAAAACAGGCCGCTTGGGTTTGTCAAGAAAGATGTCACCACCAAGATCACCTTCATTGCGTCTCCATTTCACTGTTTGAGAAATGCTTCTAGCAAACGTAGTTATGGGGCATAAGCTCTTGACCTTTCCTTGGTATTGTACAACCCATGCCTCCACTTTCATCGAGCCACTGGGAACGTTGAAAGTAATCAGCTTCACTTTGCTGGATGCACTACTGTTGTAGTTTGGCACAACACATTTCTGTCCCATCCTAAAATGGCACTGGTGGAAATCCCAGAGAGTGCAAGCCTTTGTTGCAACACGAAAAGTGCACTTGAAAGTCTGAGAAGCCCGTGAGAGTTGTAAAGTCAGCAGATCACAAAGAATATGCAGGCTTTTGCACGCTTTTTCTTCCCAAGGCCATTTACCCATACCTGTTCACAACATGCCAGCAAGTGACTTACAGTGGCAGGTGTCACCTGCACTGGAGTTACTACATGCAGCTCATTGCAAGTGCTGTATGGCACATATTGAAGTGATTATTTATTACAAACTACAGCCAAAATGCCCACATAGTTTACTTATTGATGCTGCAGACAGAAAACTGAGAATATTTGCAATATATGGGCGGTATCACAGTTTTTATGCATTACACCCATAGGATGACATGTAAAAGATGACCACTTGCCGGAAGTTTCATCTGTCATGATGCAAAGAAAATTCAACTTCCTCCTTGCCAAACCGTTTCATGAATGGGTCATGGTGCGCGCTGCCACAGCCTAGCAGATTCCTCTCCTCAAACTCTGCCTTCTCCGTGCCTCGAGGACATACCATGTCTCCACCTACATTGTCACTTTGCTCGTAGGATGCCAGGTTTTCTTGTCTGCTGCAACCAAGCTGCTCTCTGCGACTGGCAAGTGCTGAACTTGTTCCTGTGCATCTTGCACACTTCAGCCACTTTGTCTAGAGAACACACCTTTGAGAGCTTGTTAGGGGCACAAAAACAATTCACATTGAATTTTGATGCTTCTTTTTGATGTTGCATAACAACCTTTGTGGGTAAGCAATTGCCTGCACTCTTGATATCTTTTCCATTTCTTTGTCCTGGCAAAGGTTTTACTGCCTGAAGTAACTTGCATAGAGAAGTAATCACCAATGGTGGTGAACCTGATAGGTGTGCATTTTCAGAGGAAAAACCCCACTGCACAATGTCAGCAGAATTTCTTTAATGGGCGGCCACTGCGACAAGTTAGGGTAGCGTTGTAAGAAGACTCTCAGGCCTTCGCAAAGAACACAGCACAGTGACAGTGTAAGCTTTCCTTCATGTGCTCTTATTATTCTCTTTAGATCTTTTTCCATTCCTGCTTCTCCTCCCCCCTCTTGTTCTTCCTCTTACATTGTCTTCTTTTTCAAATTCCTTTACTTCTAATTTGTCATCTGCATCCTCTCCTTCCTTGCCGTCGTCATCTCCTTGCTCTTCTGTATTTTCTCCCACACCCCCCAATTCTCCTCGTCTTTGTCGATAGAACCATAGCCGACGACTGACAACATATAAGGCCCAGAGTCGGGAGTGGGTGCTACTACTCCTGTTGGGCTGGGTTCAAATGTGCACAGGCGTGGAGAGAGGGAGATAAACATTATTGAAAGATTGCTAGTTTTCCTTCAGGTGAGATGGGGGTATGGACTTTTCTCATTATGAGCGATAGCGGTTTCGGACACATGCTCCAGGCACCATTGTCACCAATATTGAGCATTGTAACAAGCCCATACCGGTTTACGCTGTATATGTTATAGCAGGTGCTTAGAACTTTCCAAGGGAATGTGAAAGGCAAATGCCAAGTTCCATTGATCTGCTTCTCGGGCTGCTGCTGCACTTTCACCCATAGCTGCTTTGTTACAGCAGCAGTGGTGAGAAATGGCATTTTGAGTTGCTTAAGGTTCTTCTGCAGTGTTGTGCCTTCTCGGTCTTCCTCTTCCTCGCTTGCAACTACAGCCTTGTGCACCTTCACCTACAATGATGTGGCATGAGACTTTTCAGCAAGACACGGTCAACTTTGTTGTAATACGAAGGCAACAAAGCTGACCACACCAGCAAGATATACTTAATCAGCTTTACAGTGAGGCGAGAGATGCACTCCACCTATTCGATGCTCACCTACACTCTGGTTTTTTGTACTGCGCAACCCAGCCTTGAAACATAGTAATATAAGGTTTTCACCTTAATATAGCGTGAGCTTACTTTCTATTTTTGCAAACTGGCACAGCCACCATAGCAAGTGACAGATTAAAACAATATATATAAATGGCAAGTTGTAAAAAAGAATCATTGTATGTTTTGTTGCCTGTACAAATTGTCAGTTATCAGCTATACATCAGTTATGTTACATGCACCAGAGACGAGATTGCTTGATTGCTGGATGGTATGAGGTTGGAAAGGGACTGTGCATGCTTGCTGTTTGTATATATTCTTGGGTTAGCGCCTTGAATATATTAGCTGGAAGTGCCACTCTTCCTGTTGTTCTCTTCTTATTTTATATCCACTAGGCCAACAGTCTTGTGAAAGACAAACGTAACAGTTGAGGTATCACTGCTAAACTTCTGTTTGTGACTCCTTAAGAACAAGCAGTGCAAGACCCTTCTGTGTCACATAATATTCGCATTCAAATGTTATAAATATTGCAATCTTTTCCTATACTTTAATAAGCTGGTAATTAGGCCTTGGAATGTCTTCAATAAAGATGCAACACTTAAAGAGTCCCTCGACTAACATGCACATTTAGTGCACAAATTTTTTAACACGCTTGTTTAAGATGTATATTTTTTTCCCAGGCATGGCTGCAAAACAGCATGCACTGCCGAGACACACCATTTCTGCCATGCATCCCTAGTGCATTGTGTCGTACTTTAGTTGGGTCATGTTTACGCATTAATGCACACTTGCTTTTCCTTTATGAATTTTAATAGAGAGACTCATGTACATGTGTTGTTCTCACAGTTTCTTTCCTGGTTGGACCTTTATTTGTTTGCAGTATGTATTACATAAAAATAAAACTACATAATGTGCAAATGTACACACTTCATTTGCAGAAATCAGTTTTATAATGTCATGACAAAGTTACACGGTGCTTTAATTTCATCAGAAGATAGGTTCGAAAAATGCATAATTTTATAAACTTATGCAATTGTAAAAGCAGGACTTATTTAATAATGAAACCATTCTCAAATATGTCGGCAAGCTGTTTCTATTTAGTTTGGCATGAATCACACTTAAGCATGCACGT
This sequence comes from Hyalomma asiaticum, assembly GCA_013339685.2. NCBI lineage: Eukaryota > Metazoa > Arthropoda > Arachnida > Ixodida > Ixodidae > Hyalomma > Hyalomma asiaticum. The sequence goes on along the minus strand of CM023481.1, from coordinate 46,697,206 downwards.
TCACACCTGAATGGCTATTGAAGTGCAAGATTGGTCCATACCCAAGAGGAAACTATAACCTACTGAAATTAATATCATCTGAATTTAGTTACTGGTCGCATATTCAGTCCAACAAAGACGTTCCCGATTTACGGCATCGGTGTAAGGTGAAGTATTTCTGGTTAATTAGCGGGCCCCGTATCCATGCAAACTGCATGCACTAACAGTTCAGAAAGTTCCGGCGACATACGAAGGTCTCGGCTTCTTGACAAAGCACCTTGATTGTAAGTTCATGTGTCGCGCTCACGATATCGCGCCACTAGAACGTGAGTTCAATTTCCGGCCACGGCGGCCTCATTTTAATGCGGACGAAAAGCAAGAGCATTCGCGGAATTGGCGCACAGAAAATCAGCCCGCCATCGGATGCCTCGTGACCACATCGTGCTCAATCATTATTATCGCAGGCTCATAGCATTTACAACCCGCAATGCGCGTGTGAGTGCACACAAAGCTGTAACACCTTGGCTGTGCGGCAACCACAGGTGATCTCAAAAAGAGAGAGAGAGAAAAAAAAGGAATGATTGTGTATGCAAGGCAAGTCGCACCCATTCGATAGTGTCGAGTCTCAACTCGAGTACATCAACCAGCGGGAATCTTTCTCCGCGCACGGAACAAAATGCGTTCGTATGTTGTACTACGTCGAAGTGAAAGCTCGACGTAGTACACAAGAAAGCTAAAACACCAACCCACTGCTTCAATAAAAACATACAAGTGGAGGAATGCCGAAGTACGGGGTTTTATTTTTTCCCTTCTCGTGTGGCTCTTAATAGTACTACATACCAGATTCGGTAATCCATGGCTCCGATCGCTCCGATCATAAAACACACACTCCACCGCCATGGCAGCGAAACAGCTCGGGAGCTGCTGCTCGGCACAATTTCGACGGGAAATCGTTCGGATCGCTGCGATCAGAGCGACAAAATTCCAACATGTTGGTCGCTCGTCGCGCTAGAGCGATCGCGATTTTTTTTTAAAAATCGCGATCGCTCTTGTCGCCGAAGCAAAATCGCTGTGTTTCTGCGTCATGTGAAATGGGCTTAAGGCAGTCATTCTACAAACTGAGCTAACCAGGAGGCTAGCAAGTGGCAGCACAAAGACAAATTAATCAATGCCTAGACAGCATTGCTACTTATTACATGGACTTGTTAGAAAAAAGCTAGCATTTGCGAGCCCTGTACACTCCCAACTGCCGGAGGTGAAGCAGCCTTCGATATTGATGTGAGAAGTCCTGCCTTTCTGCCTTTTATCTAGAGTGCTACTCAGCATAATTGTAGTGATGGCAAAGTGATGGCACAGTGATGGCTCTCCATTAAATGAAGAACCAAAGTCGTGTGCCATGGTCAGTGACGTTTCATGACCAGTTTGGTGTGCATGCTACTCCAGGGACTGATTGTGGACATTCCAACAAATACCTTCACATAGCCGTGCACCATGGGCATCAAATAAATTGTGAACAATAGAACACACAGCCTGAGCATTAGTAATAGCATAGTGCATGCTGTCCAGTCATCACCAGTGACGGGCATGCACATCTAATTTGGCAACACTGCATTGTGCCCCAACTGTGCAATACTCTCATTTCTGATCTAGCTCCAACATTCGAAAGGAAGAAACAAGAAGTGAAGGAAAACAGCTGCCAAAATACTGCAGTTGACGCCGACTATTGTACATAACAATACCACTGTTAACACTAGAACAAAAGCAAAGCATTGCAAGTGAGACGACCAAAACCACTCGGCACACCCGCACTGACCACCACTGTCACAATTTCATTCACGTGAATGACCTGCTCAACTAGCAAACCTCAAAAAATTTTATGCGCACCATTCCTCAGGGTCTCAAACATCACATCAAACTTTGCTACGAGCATAAGAACCAATGCCTGGTGCGAGAGGCCATGCTCTTCGAGGTCAATGCTGCTCCCAGTTATCCTCTCGAAGGACTGGAGAAGCTCCTCAACAGTCAGACCTTGTTGTCCACTGAACCTGCAATCAAATATTGCAATGTTGAAGCATGTGCATGACATGTAAGAAGGTTCGTTGATAAGTACTAGTTATAACATGCTACCCTTTTTATTTGCAAATTTCTTCACCTTTCATTTGAAGAAACTGCTTCATAGGTGCTACAAATTCGTTTTGTACACAATATTGTATTGTGTGGAAATTTAGAAAGAAAAGAACAGTGCCCTATTTTAAATTATTGCAAAGTTCTCAGTCAAATGTAGATTAAAGAGTACTTTCAGACGAATATATATTTCCTGGACATGACTGAAAACTGAAGACTGTTGACTATTAACAAAATCGTAAACCTACCGACCAGCAACAATATCGTCATGACCACAGCAACCACCCATGCCACTGTAAAAATAACATGCCACATAGCGAAGCCCATTGTCTGAAATGAATCACTCAAAAAAGAAAGATTTTGATTCGGCCGGCCTAAATCTAAAAACTATCCTGCACAAACAAAAGTATCCACAAGTGTAATCGACAATGCCATCCAGAAAGCCAAAATACCGAACCATCGAGATCTCATTTTGAACCGTCCGGTACAACACGACCCTCACAGCATAAATCTGTGCTTTTCCCCAATGTAAACAAAATTAGCATTACAACATTATAGAACAAAGTGAATGACTTAAGCATGCATTTCTATCTGCCCCTTATGCTGTCTGCAGACGATCACGTAACCTCAGAGACATGCTTGTGAACTTGCGGTTAAACTCATCACCGCCACACAACGAATGCAGGCCATGCCTGAAACCAAGGTGTCTTGTCTATAAAGCAATGCAGCAGACGAGCACTGCCAACACTGCCAAATGCTCCCAACTGCAGTAACCTGTGAAAATTTGTGTAAGATTAACATGTGATTCCTCAAATGTTTTCGATCTGCTGGAGTGTACTGTATGTAGAATGCAATACATAGGTAAAAAAAGCCTCATCCAGGCTCCACCTCAACAACACAAAGCCCATGACAAATCTAATCCAAATCCAGCTCTCTAAAACACCTAAGCACCCCCCCCCCCAAACCATTCATTTGATAAATTAAAAGTCACACTATTAGAAAAAGGCTTCAAGTCAAAGCAAGAATGTGAACAATGCAAACAATATCTGACACAGATTCAATATGATCGAGAAAGATATAAACGAAAAACCAGTTAGATGGCTTCCAAAATGTGTTGTAATAATCATTACTCATTCCAAGTATAATAAATCCAGCAAGCCTTTGCTTTCCTGATTAACTTAATCTGCCCTTCGACCTGCTATGGTGTTTAAAACTAGCCACACATATATACACCGTTGTAAATCACAACCACCCATTTAACATGTCATTGTTTCATGCCCCTTGTCATTTTACAAGACAACTAACCACTGGTAATTGGAATAATGCTTGGGCTAACAACGTATATGGTGAACGTCTGTTAAAGTTCACTAGCATTAAAATCTGGAATGTTATTCTGTTTGAAATAAGGACGTCTTCCAATTTTACAAAAGCACTTGAAAAATACTATCTAGAAGAATTAATTGGCTTGTAAATGTAACATCACATTTAGCCTGATGACTAATTTTCATTTTTAGAATGTACATAGGCACTTCTTTTCCTCCTTTTGTGCGGCTTCTTCTTTTGTGTGGTTATGTCATGTGCAGCATTGTTTTGTTTACTGTTTCTTTATTCAATAACACTGAGCATACATAACTATTCTTTCACGGCAGCCAGAGAAAAATCTTGTTGACATATATATGTCGCACTTTACCGAAGTGCTTTTACCTATGGCTACACGTCCTCCCAGTGTTGAGAGAAATAAAATTAAATTCAATTCGATTCAAACCTTGCAACAATAAGGTCACTGGCAAATGATTAACCTGTGGCACAGTATGTACAGTGCAGTCATGGGCACGTTACCAGTAAAAAGTAACAGTGTTACAGTTACAGTTACCGTGAAAAGTAACGTCATTACTTTTCTGTTACTGTAACTGTAAGCAATACATTGCAACAAGACTAAGCAATACATCGCAAACCAAATTATAGCGTTTTTTGAATAGAAATCTATGAAGGCATGCGGTTAGTCAAAATTGCTCGTACTTTTAAAATGCCAGATAAAAGGAATGGAAAGGGGCTCTCAATAGCCCAACACCAGCAATCGTTGTGCATGCCCCATTTTGCAGTAACAACTTTTTTACTTACTGTCGGGAATTTATTTACAAAAACGAATGAGGCAGGCTGGTGCCACAAAAGACTGCTCCATGCTAGCAAATGAAATAGGAGCTCATCCTGCAACACCACTCAGAAGACAGGCCCCTTCGAGCCACATTGCTGCTGCCATTTTGGGAAGTGGTTTATGAACCGCAGCTTTGAGAACTGAAGGTGTGTGAGCGTCTGTTTCCAGGTGGTTTCTGCATAGGTTGTCATGAAGAAATGGCTGGCTACACGATAAAAATGTGATTGATCCCTCTGTCATTGGAATCGGTATAACACGAAAGTAGAACAAGTCTTCACACATACGCCGCAATCTGGAGAATCGAGACATGGGTTGGGTACTCTGGACATGTGAACCCTTTGTACACATCAGTGGGACCTAGACACTGCACAGGGATGCCCGACAGTTGCACGCAAGCGAAAGGTCTTCGATGACAAATTCCTCCAGAGAGAGTACATTGTACGTGACAGCACCCTGTGCAAACCTGCCATAGACCAGGAGCGTCCGCAAACGGTGAAACCATGCAAGCGTGACCAAAATGTTTGTCAGATCGTTTTGTGAACGCACACTTGAATTGAATTGAGTTTATTTCTCTCTTTACAACAGAAAGGAAGCAGAAGCTAAAGGCCATGTGGCCTGACTAAGGCTTCTGCTCCTGCAACAGCTCGGCACGCAGGCCGTACGTAGCACACAAATCAGTACAAAATATGCTGCACAGATTCAACTGAAATAGTCGAAAAAAAATAATAAAACGGCATGTTTACACCCAAGAAAGTAGAAAGATGTGACAGTCGCTAAAGGAAACGTCACGTCTACAGAAAAAACTTTGAAAAACTTGATATAATTCAATTAAAGAACGTTTTACCTTAGACAACTAAAACCTATATTTGAGACAGAGGAATTGACAATACATAGTGCACTTTCGTCAAACAAACTCAATATTGTGGGAAATGAGAAATGTTTTAAACGAATCATTCGAACCTTCCATGATCTCGTCGTGAAATTCGCGTAGTCTGTTAGGTAGCGAAGGCGCTTGCTAGGTCTGTAACTGTTTCCCGTAATTCGTTCTTATCTTCGGTGTTCTCAGATGGTGATGTCGAAAGCTGTAGTGCGGATTTGTGGGTACATTCATAACATAATGTGTTCTGTTTTGTTTGATGTGTTGCATCAACTTGTAGTAGTACACTTGGTTTGCTTTTAACATAGAGTACTTTAGAAAAATAGGCTTCGTTCTAAAATTTTGTAAAGGTCCACGATAAGCCCTCAAATGCACGTAGGACTCTTTTTTTGCAGTACTATCAATTTGTTATAATTTTTTTGCATTGTAGTACCCCAAATTAATATACAGTAGGCTAATCGGGAATAGAATAGTGCATAATACAATGCGCTTTTCAACCAAGGAGGAACAAGGGTACTCAGTCTATATAAGCAACAAACAGTTTTACTCAATTCTGTTACAGTTTTGTCCACGTGTACGTTCCAGGCCAAATCTTCTTGAAACCACACTCCAAGAAATTTTTTGACTACCTTCTCTATTACTCTGTCTTCAAAAACAATAGTTGGGTTGCAGTTTCGTGGTTTATTAGTAGGGGCAAATATCATATATTTTGTTTCGGAGGTGTTCATTTGTAACTTATTCTGTCGTAACCAGGTAGAGAGTTGCTTCATGTAATTGTTAACTTTTAACTCAAGATCTGGTATAGTAGCAGCTGTAAAGAAAATGTTGGTATCATCTGCATACATAGCTAATTGTGGAGACTCAGGAATGTCACACAAGCCGTTAACATATATTATGAATAAAAAGGTCCAAGAATTGAGCCTAGTGGAACACCAGTGACGAATTCCGCGTAAGATGAAACTGTATTATTTATACTTACATATTGGCAACGGTTTGTTAAGTAATGACGTAAAAGTTTCAATGCATTACCCCGTATACCATACTTTTCTAATTTACTAATTAACACATTGTGGCAAACTGAATCAAATGCTTTCCTGAGATCTATAAATAGACCCAATGTATACAATCGATTTTCGATATTTGCTATTATTTCATGCTTAATATTAAGAAGAGTTGCTTCACAGGATTTGTTTTTTTGAAAACAATATTGCATGTCGCTGATTACGTTGTATTTATTAAAAGATTTCTGTAAACTAACATTCAAGGCACTCTCAAAAACCTTTGATAAGACAGGTAAGACATAGATCGGCCGGTAATTTGTCATTAAATGTTTGTCCCCTCCTTTGTAGATAGGGCACACTCGTGCTATCTTTATAAGATCGGGAAATATACCGCTTTCAAACATTCTGTTTATAATATGAACTAAAGCAGGTGCGATAATATCTGCAATATATTTCATAGGAACTGGTTTAATATCATCATGACCAGAATAGACATTGTTCTTCACTTTGAGAAGTAGTTGCATAACTTCGGCATGGGTAACAGGTGTAAGTATCACCGAGTACGAGAGTCTAAAGCTCATTACGATAGGTGTTGTCGCAAGTCCCTCCTCGTCAGGATACTGGGCACTAGTAACAAAATATTCATTCAAAGCGGCTACTACTTCTGTACCTGTCAAGACGCCAGTAGCTGTCTTTATGTTGATGTCAATACTCTGTCTTTTCATTGTACTGAGGTCCCTGACTTCATTCCAAACTTTCCTAGGGTCATTCTTTATTTTAGCAAACAGTTTTTCATATTACTTCATTTTTGCCTGCTTTAGTTCAGCGTTGACCTTATTTCTAAATATTTTGAAGACAGTAAACAGATCGGCACTTCTGCGTTTTACAAACAGGTGATACAGTTTGTTCTTTCTTGTTATCATTTTTAGCAAGTGAGCGTTTATCCAAGGTTTGCGTATCTTTCTGGTCCTTTCATAGTATTGTTTTAACGGGAAGGCTTGGTCGTAACAGATGTGCAGAAGGTGAACCACTGGCCTGTCGACAACCATCTTTGCGTTACTGGAGTAAAGCGCATCACAACGCAACTGGCTATCATATTGTTACGGTTGAAAGGTCGAGCTCAGGTTTATTTACAGGAGAGCGCGGAGCACTAGGTAGCTGGTACAGCCGAGGCAAGATGGCGTCGAACCGCTAGCCAAGATATTGTCCTCGTCATCTTCCACCATTGCCTGGCTCATACCTTAATTGCCCGCCTGATGCCGTAGCACTCCCCGGCTCACAGCCGAAGCCCGCGGGGCAAGTACAAATCACCGGAAAACAGCAGGATGAAACCGCTTGAGATGCGCGATGTGTGTAACCTGCGTTCGGCTGGAACGACGACCAGCTGACGTTAAACGGGCCACCACGTACGTTAAGTCGCTCAACCGATCCACAATCACAAAAGGTCCAGTATACTGGGGCAAAAACTTTAGGCATAATCCACGTTTACGCTGTGGGGTCCACACGCGTACCAAGTCCCCTTTGCTGTACAAGACAGACTGGTGTCGGCTGTCATAGCGCTCCTTAGATCGGTGCTGTGAGGCCACGGTACGAAGTCGAGCGATCCGGCGTGCTTCTTCTGCAAGGCACAGCGTCTTGGCAACCGAGTACTCACTGTGGAAGCCAAACGGCAGTATTGTATCAATACTCCTTAGTGGTAGACGTGCGTACAGCAGATAAAAAGGACTGTAATCTGTCGTCTCATGATTTGCGGTATTATACGCGTATGTGACGAATGGGAGCACATCATCCCAGTCTTTGTGGTCGGAGGAGACATACATTGCTAGCATATTGGTAAGAGTCCTGTTTGTACGCTCTACAAGGCCGTTGGTTTGAGGATGGTAAGGTGTTGAATGCCGGAACTTCGAGCTGCAGAGAGGAAGTAATTCTTCAACGGCGTCCGCAACAAACTGGCGACCACGATCACTAATTATCACACGGGGGGAGCCGTGCCTGAGGATAACAAACCGTGGCAAGAATGTGGCAACGCATGTAGCTGTTGAAGATGGTATGGCCGCAGTTTCTGCATAAAGGGTCAGGTGGTCTACACATACGATAACCCATCGATTGTCGTTAGAAGATCATGGAAATGGCCCCAAGAGATCAATGCGAACTTGTTCAAACGGCAGACAAGGTGGTGGCAGAGGCTGGAGAAGACCCGGCGGAGTAGTCGTAGGACGCTTATGGCGTTGGCATTTCTCGCAACCGCTGACGTACTGCTTGATAGTGTCTGGCATTTTGGGCCAGTAAAAACGCTCCTGTGTTCGGTTCAGTGTTCTTATGAAGCCTAGATGGCCAGAGGTTGCGTCATCGTGCATGGCACTCAGTACGTCTGGTCGCAGATTCTGTGGAACCATCAGGAGAAAGCGTGCGCCTTTACCCGAATAATTCGTCTTGTAAAGGAGGCCATCTCGTACACAAAATCGACCGGTGGCTTGAGGACGCAGCGCAGCAGTAAAAAGGGGCTCCAGGCTAACATCACTGGCTTGTTCATCCCTGAATCTCGTGGAGTCCGGGAATGTGGCTGAAATAGAAGCAAAACAGTCATCAAAGTTGTCTTCGTCACACTCCGTAGTCGGTAGAGGAAGGCGGGAAAGGCAGTCGGCATATGCGTGACGACGACCGGACTTGTAAGAGATGACAAAGTCGTGCTCCTGAAGTCGGAGAGCCCAACGTGCCAGTCGACCACTCGGATCACGAAGGTTCACCACCAGCATAGAGCGTGGTGGTCCGTAACTATAGTGAACGGGCGCCCGTAGACGTAGGACCGAAAATTGTGAACAGCGAAAACTGCTGCCAAGCATTCTTGTTCCGTGACGGTGTAATTGCGTTCCGCCTTACTCAGAGACCGACTGGCATAAGCCACATGCTCAGATCCGTGATGACGCTGTACTAGCACAGCTCCGATGCCAATTCCACTGGCATCAGCGTGCACTTCTGTAGGCGAGGAAGCATCGAAGTGGCGTAATATAGGTCCCGATGTCAGTTGAAACTTTAGTTGGCGGAACGCCTCGTCGCAAGCCAACGTCCAATTGAAAGGAACATCCTTATGGAGAAGACACATCAGGGGGTACACCACATCGGCGAATCTCGGTATGAAGCGACGAAAATACGAGCATAAGCCCAAGAAACTCCGCAGCTCCCGCAGTGACTTTGGTGGTTCGAAGGAACTTACTGCTTCAATCTTCCGTGGATCGGGCCTCACACCATTTCCGTCGACTAGATGTACAAGTACCAACGTTTCAGTCTCTCCAAAGCGACATTTCTTGGAGTTCAGTACCAGACCGGCTTTCTCGACAGAATCAAGGACGAGGCTAAGACGTCGGTTATGTTCATCCAAAGTGCTTCCAAAAATCACATCATCCAGATAGCATAAGCAAATTTCCCATTTCATTCCACGGAGGATGGTGTCCATAAATCGTTCGAACGTCGCCGGCGCATTGCAAAGACCAAAGGGCATGATGTTGAACTCATAGAGTCCATCAGATGTCACGAAGGCTGTTTTCTCTTTGTCATCTGGGTGCATTGGTATCTGCCAATAACCTGATCTCAAATCCAGTGAGGTGAAGTAAGCGGCAGAATGGAGGCAGTCGATAACATCATCGATCCGAGGAAGCGGACACACATCCTTTTTGGTGACAGCGTTTAGTTTTCTGTAATCGACACAGAACCGCCATGATCCATCCTTTTTCTTTACCAGGATCACCGGTGCTGCCCACGGACTTGAGGACTCCTGACTGATGCCTTTCTGCAGCATGTCCTTGACCTGTTCAGCGATAACTGTTCTCTCTGCTGAAGACACATGGTAAGGCTTTTGTCGAATGGGGTGTGCCGAGCCGGTGTCAATGCGGTGGTGAGCACGAGAACGAGGAAGTGAGGCCTGCTTGTCGCCTTGTACGAAATCGAACACAGACACATGCGCCAGAAGAACTTGCGCAAGAGCTTGGCGCTCATCTGAGGGAAGAGACTTGTTTATCATTCGTAGGACGTGCTCTTCAGACACAGATGGGTTGGCGTTGTAGGTTCGACCCTGCGCCTCTTCGCTGAAAGCCATAATGGAACTGCAAGTAATTTCCTCAAAAGTGGCGAGTTTCATATTGCGCAGGAGAACAACAGGGGCAGATGAACAATTGAAAGCCCACAGATTCGTGGCACCCTGCACTACACTCACGACAGAACGCGGAATGAGGACATCCTTCTTGGCGCAGCTCGAAGCTAGCGGTAAAACTTGTGCATCGAATGAAGAATGGTCGGCAGTGAATGACTTTGACACAGACACGCGAGAGTGAACAAGGCGGTAGCAGTAGATCATCGGAAACAAAGGAGTACTGTTCCTCTTTCGGAGATGTGTCTGCGAGGGTGGCAAGAAGTGCACTATCCAGACTTATTTCACCCGTACCACAATTGACAGAAGCGCCACAATCCTTAAGGAAGTCAATACCGAGAATGACATCATGAGTGCAACGCGGTAATACCAAAAATTCTGTTTTACAGTCTTCCCCGCAGAACAAAACACTTGCAACACAAATACCGAGAGGAATAAGGCACTCTCCACTGACACCACGAAAGGTCACACCACCATTCCACGGGAACATAACTTTCCGCCCCAACCTCTCTTTGAACGTCGCACTCATGACGGACACGGTAGCACCAGTATCAACTAACGCAGTTGTAGGTATACTGTCGACGAAGACATGCACTTTGTTTTTCACCATCACAAGAGGAATATTTCGCAGAGATCCAGGCTGTCCGGCGACCGCACCTCCATTGGCCGCGTCGGCCAGTTTCCCGACGGCGGTGGTGACGTAAGGCGTCGCCGTGGTGATGGTGAATGGCGTTGTCGACGGGTTGGTGGCGTCAGGCTACGATCTGAAGCTGGTGAGGCACTCTTGTTATGTTGTCCGAAAGCATTTCTGTGTGCTGAGCCTGTGGTTCGGGCAGCGCCAAAGTCAGTTTGCCAGTGGTTGTCATAGACGTCGCGATTGAAATTAGCCCAACCTGGTGGTGGACCGTATCTTGACTGTCGGCGTCTGCGACAAAATCGGGAGATATGACCCGTGGCACCACATCTATAACAAACCGGCGATGTGCGACTTCGGTTGTAGGCCTCGTGGTCAAACATGGGTTGTTGCGTATAGTAGTGAGCACGACTTTCACACTGCCAACGCGTGGTGACGGGTCCGTAAGAGCGCTCGTCGTGCGTCACTTCGTCGGGAAAATTACATCGATGCTGCGGCCGCTGATCGGCAGGATAGCTTGGAGCTTCTGGCATGACAGACAGCGCGGATACAGCAGACGCAGGTTCGTGCGATTGGTTGGGACGACCAAGCTGTTCGACACCCGCTGCTCCTTTAGCGTGTCGCTCGAGTTCTTCGCGGACTATCTGCCGTATAGTGGTCGCAAGGTCGAACTGATAGCCGGAGCTGTCGTCAATGCTTGCAACAGTGGTAACGTTAGGTAACCTTCCGAACTTTGGCGTGATACGGCGCAGCTTCAAAGTTTCAAACGTTCCGCACTGCCTGATGAGGTCGTCGACTGAGCTGAGACTCTCTTTTCCAATGAGGTAGCTATACAAGTCTTCAGCAATCCCTTTGAGAAGGTGCCCAACTTTATCTTCTTCAGACATAACAGGGTTTACCGACCTACAGAGCTTCAAGACAGCCTCTATATAGGTCGTACAGGTCTCACCTGGGACTTGCGTGCGTTGAAGCAACGTCTGCTCCGCCCGTTTCCTCTTCGCGGTGGAATCTCTGAAGCATTCTGTGATGTTGGCAACAAAGCGGTCCCACGTTGTTAGTGTATCCTCATGGTTCTCGAACCACAGAAGTGCGGTATCCGTGAGAAAAAGAACGACGTTCTCCAACTGGGCGGACAGGTTCCATCCATTGTACTTGCTCACACGCTTGTAATGTGTGAGCCACTGTTCGACAGTCCTCATCAGATTTACCCGAAAAAGAGCGTGGCTCCATCGTGTGCCTCCAGACGCCAGTAGACCGCGCCGGAGAGGACAGGGGTGATGGGTCGTTGTCGTTTTGAGACATCTCCAGCGGCGGCAGTTGAACGAGGCGTCGGCTTCGTCGTAGGATCCCCGGTGGTAGCTCCGTCTTCGTGGTCAGCCTACCCATCACCTCCACCACAAAACTGTTACGGTTGAAAGGTCGAGCTCAGGTTTATTTACAGGAGAGCGCGGAGCGCTAGGTAGCTGGTACAGCCGAGGCAAGATGGCGTCCAACCGCTAGCCAAGATATCGTCCTCGTCGTCTTCCACCATTGCCTGGCTCATACCTTAATTGCCCGCCTGATGCCGTAGCAACATACATCACACAAGACAAATTATGTAGCGACTGTGGCTTAAGCAACGCGCCGGCAAAACGCTGAAGCATGCCATGGCAACCAGCCACAACCAGCCATGGCCGCACCATGGCTGGTTGTGGGTTCGAATCCCAGCACGTGGTACTTTTTCAACCTCAAATACATGTTTATTTTTCAGACATCTACTCCCATTACGGAAGTACGTCACAGATTTCTTGGTGGACCCCGGCATAAAACACTTTCGTGTTAAAAACTAACGATGCTGCACCGGCCTCTGAACAAGAGCATCTTTCATCACTTAGGCTGACCATACTGCCTTGTCACGCACCTTTCTCTTCATGGGGGTGGGGAGAACCCTTCGCCACCCTTTTGTGTCACCGACCGCTACATAATTCACTTCCCCCCTGGAAACATGCCAACGCATTTAGGAAAAAATAGTGAAGAAATGTCTGTGTCAGTGGCATAGTCATGGGATTTTTTTCGTATTTTTTTCAGGGGGGGTCGGAGCTTAATGCACATGGGCTTTATGTGTGTGTGCGTGTGTGTGTGTCCACATGTTCCAAGGACATGTGCCTTTGTTCATAGGTAAAGGGCCAGCAAAGGCAGCAAGGCGCATGCTGGAAAAATTTTGGCGGTTGATTCAACCCAGTCAGCCCATGCCTGCCTACGCCACTGGTCAGTGTCCTGCACAGCATCGCGATAGAAGCAATACATTGTAAAAGTATCCACTAGTAAGATGTGTACCAATACATTTTGCAAACGTATCTCGATACAGAGATGCAGATAGTCAAAAGTATTTATGAGCAACATCCATATGCCCAGCCATGCTTTTAAGCAGTGTTGCTGCTGGATATTTCCTGTTTGAAAAAGAAAGCAACTGCAACAGTATTTCCCGTTACAGTTACTGTATAAAAAGTAACAGTGTTACAGTTACAAGTTCCTCTAAATTAAACGTAACTAGTTACAGCTGTAAGTTACTGAAAAAGTAACTAGTTACTGGTAACACGTTACTAGTAACTAGTTACTGCCCAAGACTGGTACAGTGGGAACCAGCCCATTGAAATAAGATGTGTTCTTGCTAGCCAGATAATTGTAAACCTATCTGATCACCTTTTGTTTCATTATTGATTTACCATTATTATTTCGCCTCTCTTATTCTACTTGTTTTCTCTTTTCTTTCCTGAAACTTGCCACACGTGCTGGTGGCTAAGAGCACGTGGAAGCCATTACTATTGTTTTGTTTGTTTTTTTCTCTCACATCAACACACATGAGGGTGGCCTGAACCACATGCATGCCTGACCAGCTGTGGGACCACCTTGTAGAGAGGGAAGGAGTGAGAGACGGGTAGGTGAAAGGAAAAAAGGTGTTTCCAACAGATGTGCTTCTATACTTTCTCCTCCCTCCCTCTTTTCTTTCTCTTTTTTTTCAGTTTCTTTCACGTTCTTTATTCTTTTGTTCTTGATTTTTTATTTTCTCCCTCTCTCTCTCTTTCATTTCGTTCGCAGACAGGTCTAAGTAGAGCCCAAGAAAACCAAACACATTCCTGATGAAGGACGGTCTCCGGCTGAAACGTTGAATAAATACTTTCCCATTTTGTTGCCAATTCTGAGTGTCTACTACTCACTTCTGTCTTCATACCTTCCACCTCTTCACCACCCCCCCATGACCGCTTACCGACTATTTCAGAATTATGTGTCCATAAATCTTATAATTAGAGAAAAGCAGATATTTGTGCACATTTTGTTGAAGCGCTATGTTCCTGGTGGCATGCAATTCAAAATGGGTACAAGTGATATTCTGAGGAGTAATTAACAAAATTAGACTAATTCATTTTTTAAACCAGAACTGCTAGATGCTGAAACCAAACTGATGAATAACAGTCCTTTCCACATGAGAACCATCTCCATTGAAATATTTGCAAAAGGACAATACTGGGAAATCCTACAGATAGCTGAAATATGGGTAAATGAGACCTGGAAAAAAAAGAGCACAGTTTCCACTACCTTCTGTAGTGGCCTGAGTGGCACAGTTCTTCCTCTCGCACTGAAGAGCAATGGTGAGCAAGTGCCCTAACCAAGAGGAGATCTTTCGTTTCATTGCTGGGCCTGTCGCCGCGCCTATCACGCTCGCCGCAATAGGTACACAGCCACGCGTCCCCGCTCCCATGTGTGTGTCTGTGTGTGCATGTGTACACACACACATGCACGCACACACATGCATATGCCACAGGGTGTGATGCCCTTGGGCAAGTCCAAAGGAGGAGGAGGAGGAGGAGAGGGGGGCCCACACCCCTGTATATACCGTATTTTCCGGTGTATAAGACGCGGTTTTTTTCCAAAATTTTCGGAGGTGCGTCTTATACGTACTTTTTTGTAGTTATTTTGGGAGAAACTCGTGTTGATGCTGATGAGCCTTTCGTTTTTTAACGACTAGAGCAGCCTGACGCGAATGATGCGTCATAATTATAATAATGAAGACTCAACGTGCCGGTACTACAGTTCCACAAGAAAACCAAAGTATATAAAACGGAAAAGTAAAAAAAAATGTCGTCGTGCGAGTTCTCAGCTCACTGAAGCTGCACGAGTTTCGGAGGCTGCACCATAGTGAGCTGTACTCAGTGAAATCGGCGTAAGATGGCGATAGGTGCGCGACGGGATCGGCTCAGCTTCGGCCGCCACGCCGGCCATGCTGTCGTTCAGCGAGTTGGGCTAGTCGCCATTTGCAACTTCATTTGTTCGGTTGGTCCACCCTGAGCGATTTCCCTAACATATCAGGAGAGCCTTGAAACCGCGGTTCACAAAGATGTCCAACGGCTGAAGCATTTTCGTCATCCCACCTGGGATCACCGCAGCGGTGCAGTTTTCTGCCTTGATGCACCTCAAAGTGAGCTCCATTACATGCGCCCGCATGCTATCCAAGACCAGGAGGCCCTTCTTCGCATGAAAAAAAAACCGTCCGGTCGCTTAGAAAAGCATTTTCTCGAGCCACTTGCCCATGATCTCTTCGTCCATCCAGCCTTTCACGCTCGTTTATATGACGACGCCAGGCGGGAAGGGCTCTTTCGGCATCGTCTTCCGCTTGAATATTATCATTGGCGGAAGTTTTTGCCCATCGGCACAACATGCGGGCACAACCAACGTTACTAAGCACAACCGTGAAGTGCGCTTTTTCGTGGCCGGTAGTTTTGATGGCGACGGACTTGTCACCTTTACGTGCCACACTCCTTTCCATCAGAATGTCAAACGTAAGTGGCACCTCGTTCATATTTATTATGGCTGTTGCCGATGCCATCGTCTTCAATGGCTTTCTTAACAAAAGCCTGGAATCTCTCAAGCTTGTCCTTGAAGTCTGCTGGCAGATGCTTGTGCGAAAATACGCGTCGTGAATGTCCGACGGCGAGCATAGCTATACCGCAACCGGAAGCATAAGGCGTGCTTCGTTTCGCGAGGTCGCTAAGTGGGTGCGCGAGGCCTGGTGTGCGGTGTCACAGGCCACCGTAACTGCAGGGTTCCACAAGGCAGGCCTGCAAGCATCCTCAGCCCCTGATCTCGATGACGACAGCAGCAGCAGCGATTCCGAAGATGAAGCAGAGGAAGTCCCAACATCGCTGAACTATTCCAAATCCAAAGCGCGTCAGAGGACGAGGACTTTGAGGGCTTCGACGAATAAAATGTTTTTCGTGCAGTCATGCAGAACGTTTCAGTGGGTGTGCATTATTTTTTCTCGCAAGTTTGGTGGAGTAGTTTTCTTACGGACTAGTGCTCAGAAACGTAAGTAGGCATTTTACAATGCTCGCTCAACCCCCCGTTATGAAGTTTCTTTGCGGGAAGTGAGTGAATATAGGTGCGTCTTATATATTAATTTCTGCATGAAAACTTGCGAAAACTGGTGGGTGTGTCTTATACACCGGAAAATACGGTACACATATGCACGCACACACACAATAAGCCACAGGGAGTGATGCCCCCTTCAGCATGTCTGGGAAGGGGGCTGGAGGGAAGGGAGGGCACGTCCCCCCCTCCCAGAGTCTACACCTATGTTTTGATTAATACTACAAAGTTTACCTCCCAAAAGAACTGATGGTTTACAAAAACACCACTGCACGTGCGCGACAAGCTGCTTGCTAGGCGTGCCCTTTACATAGCTAGGTCCATGCGCTTCCCGTATTTCAGAGGCCATGCCCAGTGGCCGGGCAGGCTAAGAAATGCAATGAGCCGTCTGACATAGCAGCTGCATTTTCAGCAACACATCGCTTACAGCAGTGAAAATTATTTTTATAGAAACAATGCGGTTAACTTCTTTTAGATTTCTGAACGACAAGAAGCTGACCAAGAGAGAAGTGCGGAACAGAGTGGTAGCAGACGCCTGAAGCAGCAGTTCAACATGGGAAGAGAAAGGAAAATCACGCATTTTACTTCAGCCATTTTTTTTTTAGTGGGCAGTGGCCTCCTGCTTAACCAGATAATACTGCTTATGAAAACAAGCTCTCTCTCATGTACATACACACCACATCCAAAGCTCCAGGTCGACATGCAACTTTCCTGCTTGCACACAAATTCAGTCTGGTATACCGGTGCCACACAGACACTTTCAACAGTGACAGAATCCAGCTGCGATGGTTCATGGGCCCAGGCGCTCAGACAAGAGGGGACGAGGTGTAGACAAGGACAAACATTTATGACAGCATGCCGAACTTCACGTGAACAAGTACTACGGTCACGCCAGTAGTGTCAAAATTGTTCACGGCGTGCAAACATCTGAATGTTCCCACATAATGTTCACGCACGCGCTCCACTCGTGCTGTTTTACTTGCTCGCTGTCAGTCGTGTGGCCATATGGTGTCTGTGCGGTGTCGCTACAGTGACGCCGTGGCTACAGCACCGACCCTGATCCGTCGCTCGGCCGGACGGCATCATTCTGGATGCAATGCCAGGCCCCATTGACGGCGGCAACAAGTGGACCAAGGTGTAGCCTGTGGCCACGGGCACAGGCTCCAGTAGTAGCCATCTGAGTTCACAGAAAACAGTGGGGGAGCCGTAATGGACCGGTAGCTGTGACGGTTGTTCCGAAGAACGGACGGGAGTGACAATGACTGAAAGCAGTAACGGTCACTCCCCGAAAACAGGACTAGCACCCGAGAACGGGCGGGAACTGCAACGGACCAGTAACCATCGCTCCCCGAGAACAGAATGTCTTGGCTGCCCGCTTCTTGGCCTGCCTTGCTGTCTCGCACTTCACGGGCTCCAATCTCATTCCTAGCACCTTCCACGAGTGGCGCCACCGCACACAACACACACTTCCTCTTCACTTGTCACACCAGTCCATTTCACAGTTCCCAGTCGCAATGGAAAATTACGCTGCTGTACATGTCAACAATATCCTGACAGACCTTGAGCACTGACTTCCAAGGATGTACAGAGTGCACAGCCATGCATGGTATAGAAATCGACCGCGACAAGTGCATATGTGGTACAATGGCTAGGCTAACAATGCTGCACTCTCACATATTTGAGTGTTTTATTGAGATCATGCCACAAAAGCTTGAAGCTACCGTACGGGCCACTTGCTTAGAGACCGCAGTCATGAAAAACAGGAGGCCACGATTAGCCACAGCACGATGGATGCGTACCGCATGCGTCTCCTGTCGTACATTTTTTCTATGAATGTAGTCTTCCTCCTCTGACGTCCAGCCACATAACTTTTACTTATCATAGTTGAGCCTGACAAACGACGTGCATGCTGGAATACAGCTATCATCAAATGCTGCTGATCAATCGCCACACCTGTGAAAAGTCACCTGTCTATCCAATCCCCGAAAAGGAAACTGTGGTTGCGCCTTCCTCTACAACGTCAACAAAGACAATGTCACTGAAAACCGATCAGAAAATGAAAGAAGCAACAGCGAGCAATGCATGCCCATAGGCAGCTTTGGCACTGCTTTCTAACGAAGAAGTGGTTCGAGTGCCGCTCGGTAGAGGACATGTACTATTTTGCAAATACAGCTGAATCCTGCAATAACGAGGTCCAGGGGGGAAACGAAGTTTTCTGTCGCAAGAATATCCCTGTTGTAAACTAAGACAGCACAAGATGAGAATTACTGAAAAGTGAAGCACATTTTTGTAATAACTTGTTAGTGTGCTTTGTTGAGGTTTGCTCTAGACAATTAAGAGCTTCGTTTCTGATGTAAATCTGAAAAAGTTTTGTAAATCGCAGTTGGAACAAGTCCACGATTTAACTTTCATTTCCAGAGCTGCACATATCACTTGAGGTTAAGTGTGCCTGCTGCGGCGATTGCTTTTACTTCGCAAGGGTTACTGTATTTCTCCTGAATCTAACATGTGCCCAGTTTTCAAGAGTTCCCATTAAAATTCACCATGAGACACCATTAGGATGCTGCAGGCTTATTATCGAGGTCCGAGTATTTTCCAGTTTGCGGTGCACAGATACCTTTCCTGGGAAGCTCACATGACCGCATGTAGGTCCCCTAACTTTCCCAATTGTTGTTCTTAGCGTTAATCACACTCTGATTGGCGGCGGCGTGCGTGTGACGCGTAGCTGCGTTGTAATGTGCACCGGTCATAACCCAAAAGCACAATGCCATCGTTCTGCGCAGCAAACCGAGTAAAAGCATGCATTTCGCGACACACCACCACTTGACACACCCAGCCGCACTTCAATGCACACTACTAAGCTGCACATTATGCTCGTTCGTATTATATGAGTGCAAATAAATGCGAAGGAGTAAATCATTTTCATTCACTACGTGCTCACTGACATTAAACAATGGAGATGCAGAGATAAGCAACAGAGGTCAACAAGCAAGATGGAAGTCACGTCGTTTTCAGTATGGCGGCACCCATGCAAGCTTTCTATATCATTATTTTGCTAATTTAAATGGGCAGTAGGTGCATTTGAGTACATTTCTCTAACTTTGTTGGAGGCACCATAGTGCCTAGAGGTCCGGCAAATTTTCATAGCAGTTTAGTGATATATCGTTATCGAGATTTAGGAAATGCATTAAAACCTATAGGCTTTCACCAGGCATTGCAAGACGTTGCATTGTTACGAGAATTGTTATTGCAGGATTCAACTGTAGTCAGTTGGTGATGACCCATGAAACATCCTACAGCTGTCAGATGATTTGCAAATATCTGTCATTCATCTGACCATGCAGACTGCTTTCACAAATTTATACCACATACACAATACCTTATCAATGTATGCATGGTATCCAGTGCTCTATGACCCAGGGGAGAGTCTCTGAGGTTTTCACGCAGACAAACCACGAAATCTTGATCAGGAAATGGGCGTGTCAATGACACCATGTGTCTATAACCACACATCAGGTTGAACAAGTTGTTGTGTCCATGGTCAGCTGGGCACAGATCAACACCTATCACTGCCTGAAAGAAAACAAGAGAAGCAGTTTGTAGAAAACCACAAGCTCTTTGCAACATTACAAAAAAATTCTTATATTAAGGACCCCATTCTTAAATGGTGCTTTATACAGCAAATAAGACTTATTACCTGAAATGAGTCCTACTGTAAAATCCCGATCAAGTGCCTCCGCTATACTCCCGTACAGGTCAAGAAAAAAACCAGTGTCTGCCCATCAAAGCACCCCTCCTCTGGCCAATGATGCCACTCTGTCAACGTGATGTCGCAGCAGCCTGCCCCCCCCCCTGCACTCGAGAAAGAAATCAAAGCGTGCCATGGAGGTGGTCTTCCACGACATCACATTGAGAGTGGTACCACTGGCTGGAGGCGGTCCTTTGATGGCAGAGCCCGATTTTTTTTCTTGACCTGTACCCAAGTCTCTGACAGAAAGATTTGAAATTGGCGCCAATGACCAAGCAAGTGACCCCTCCCCTTTTTTTAAAATCCTGTTTACACCAGCATGCATCAACGGCAGGTTGCATGGCAGTTTATTTTCCCATTTTTCAAGAAGTTGGAGAATAAATTGCATTTAAGTAAGGAAAAGAAATCTATTTTGTTGCACTTTTGCAGATGCCTGATAATAGCTGCACCACCATACACTTCACATCTGCTCAGTCAGCCATGACAACAGCAGGGAGGCAACAGGCCTTGTGAGTTGCTACTTTCATCAGACTAAAGTAAGCTAGTATTGTTCTAGGTTGCTCCAACAGAACGGACGGATGTGAGCAGCATCACTTGCGAGAGTGAATTTAATGTTCAGTGCTGCTTGGGCACGCAGGCCCACAATTAGTGCGTCCGACTCTGAGGAGTCATTTGACAGCTTTGAGAACAATGACATTGAACTGAACCGCTCTGCATCATTTTTTCTCCCCGGCAATTCGACGGCCTTTTTGAATTTTGGTTCGTGACTGAGCAAGGGCCCCCTCCTATACATTTGTTGAATCATCTCTCACCTAAGGGGGATGCTTGCTCATATTGTTTTCTGCAACTAAGATCAACATCTTTCCCTAACAAACTGTTGTAAATGTAAAGGTGTCATTTTTTCTTAAAATTCGATCGAACAGCAACATTAAACACTGCAATTAAAAAAGAAAGCAGAAGGAAAGTCAGTATACTTCAGGCAATCCCTCTACAAGCAAATGTGCTAAATAAAAGCTCCCTAATAAAATATTATGCCTCTACTCTAATATGCAACTGCCACATGAAATCTTTTTAAAAAAAGCAGCATTTCTAGACATTAAAATGCACAATAGAAATTATGTCTGCATATATGTAATGCCACCCATCATGCGAGAATGGGACAACCCCTGTACCACCTGCAAGCCAGTGGCTAGACGATGACGCTGAGCTTTGTTGAAATGGCTGGGTCTTTTATAGGACTTTTCAGGGACACCTCATGCCATCTAAGACAGATGTGCCCATTTTCTTATTTTTCTACTGGGTGGTGCAGGCATCCTGTGTGCATTTTACTTTTTTTTTTAAATGACACAGCTCCGACCGCATGTTTTTCAAACAACAACATCGTTCTTCCGAACTGCCAGGTAAGATGGCTAACGTGTTCTCTGCGCTTGTAAACACGTCAGGTGCATATGAGTAAAACTGTGTACTCAGTACCACTCTATAAACGGGTCAGTGTTCAAAAGTGTGTACATATATACACAAGTTGGTTAGGCTTAGGCTTTAGAAGAAGGACGTCATCTGCCGTTTGTGTTCTAATAATCATATTCGTGCATTACCCATTCCTTCGTCTATATGGACAATGAAGCCTTACCACTGAAAAGGCAACAGAGGTGTCTGACGGTTGGGAAAATGATGTGTCATGCGACTCGGGTGACAACTTTGCGGTACCGTCAACCCAAGCATTGCTCCGATGGAATCATTGCAGGACAAGGAAAAGATCAAGCCTCCATGCAAGTAAAAATGCAGGGAGGCATACATATGGAAAAGGAAACCTAAGAAAGCATACCCTATGCCCATTGAGGATGACAGTAACCACAAAGAGGAAGAAGACAATTCTCACTCTGCAGCATGGATAGCCGGGCAGCCTTCCAACATTTAAGAGAGCATTGCTGAAAATCCACTGACATACTTCGGAAAACAAAACCAGGCTGCAGCACTTGCAATGCGTTTTCTCTGTACTTTGATGAAGAAGTGTGGAAGATGATTGTTGAAGAAACAAACCTCTATGCACTTCAGGAAATGATGCCAAACTGGCACATATTTACAGTGAGTGAGCGAGCTGAAGGCGCACATAGGGATGCTCATTGTAATGAGCATTCATAACTTAGTTCAGGCGTATCTATATTGCAGTTCAGACAAGTTCTTCAATGTGCAAGAAATATCCAATGTAATGTTGTTTAGACATTTTCAACAGATCACTCGTTGCCTGCACGTCAATGACAATTCTAAGGTACCAGTTAAGATGCCACCAGATCTTGAGAGGTGCTACAAAGTGAGCTCTCTTTTGGAAATGTTCAATGTAAATTTCCAAAAAGAGTACAAGATGTACTCCCACATCGCTGTCAAAGAATCTATGCTATGATCCTTTTCAAGAGCAGATCAAAGATAAAGCAATATATGCCGCTCAAGCCAAAAATCAAGTAAGGGTATAAAGTATGGAGAATCGCTGACAGTGAGACCGGTTACCTCTGTGAGTCTGACCTCTACCAAGGCCGCACAGAGCATCGACCAACTGAAATTGTGCTTGGTGAGCAAGTTGTACTTTTGCTAACAGTAGATGTGGTGGCCGCAGGTTCACAAGTTTTCTTTGATAATTTTGTTTTCGTCAACAAAGCTTCTCCTCCACCTCCGAGAACATCCGTTACAAAAGTAATGTGCATGATTTTGTTCTGACGTGACTATCGATGGTGGCGCGGTAAACCTGGTCAGGTGACGTGAGAGATGTGCCCTTCCCACGCAGCTGGTCGCCAGTTTACTCTTCGCAGAGTGAGTGGAAAGACATGCCTCCACGTGAAAAGTTTTTTTTGGCTTGGTACCACAATGCGATGGACTGTTCGCCTGAACAGCGATACGCTATCAAGTTTTGCATGAAGCCTAGAAAGGATGCAACCGAAACATACCAAAGCATTCAAGGATGACTGCATTGCAAGATCACAGTGTGGGAGGTGGCACAAGGCATTCAAGGAGGCCCAAGACGAGGTTGCTGACGAACGCCGTTCTAGACGCCCACCAATGATCAGAACCAACGAAAACGCAGATTACGTACATAATATTTAGCGTTCTGACCATCGATTGGGCATTCGGCAAACTGCCTGCACCCTAAACATGCTTGGACGAAGCTTGTGCCAAAAGTGTTGACGAGCACTTCCGAGTCTTACACTGTCAAGAATTGCTGCATTTGACTGAAAGTGAGCCGGACTTTCATAGCTGCCATAACTGGAGACAAATCTTGGATGTTTTGGCAAGACCCAAAATCCAAAAGGCACAGCAGCGAGTGACACACGAAATCATCCCCCCCCCGCGCCCGCCAAGAAAGCACGAATGGGCAAGTTTCACATCGTTGTCTTCTTTGATGGCCGAAGGAATCGTCCATTTTGAGTTTGTATGGCAGGGGGAAACTGTCAACAAGGCCTTTTACTTGGAGGTGCTAAAGAGATTCAAACATAGAGTCACGTGCGTGAGGACGTGAAGGAATAGTCAAGCTCCACCATGACAATGCCCCCGGGCACACACCCTTCATTGTTGCCAACTTCCTGGCCCAGAGCAACACCCCCATCCCCCTGACACTCGACTTTGCTCGGCGCGTTCTTTTTTTTTGTTTCCCTGACTGAAGAGAGAGCTGAAAAGAAAGAATTGGGAGACCGTGGAAAGCATCCAAAAGCATGTGACAACGTTCCTGAGACAATCCCGTCAAGGACATTGAGGGTGCGTCCCAGGCATGGCACACACCTATGAATAAATCTATTTTTCCCAAGAAAAAAACGTGCATTACCGTTATAACGAACCATGTATTTGCTTGTGAAACAGTCAGATCCAACAAGGAAGATCTGCTTCTATAGGTGAAGCTAGATAATAAATTACCATTGGAGCATTTCTGTATAGATCCAAGGGGCCAGTTTCTGTCTACCAGTGCCGGGACTCGAAGAATGTCCATGTGATGTCCAATTATCATGACCCCCAAGATGAAACCACTGTGGAAAGAAAGCTGCCTTGTGGAAAGAAGATTCGGGTGACATGCCCCAAGGCAATGAAAAATTACAATCAGTGGATGGATGGAGTTGATCGTTTCGATCAAGAAAGAAGTGCCTATGTGGTACACAGGTAATCAGAAAAAGACAGCCCCACATTTCTTAACGCGAAACCGTCCATTTCTTGGCTAGGTTGGCAAGAACGCGCGCCCAGCTGCCGTCCGCAAAAAGCGTCTGCAAAAGCCATGCCCGGAAAGCACGTGACCTCTCCCACCGGAAGCGACGCCGGCGCCAACACTCGTCACAGCGGCAGTTGGCCCACGCTCTGCTGCAGCTACCATAGTATAGGTGTTCTGTGCAGCTACCTGCAGCGGCGTGCGACTGCGTCGCCGCGTTTCTTCACTGTGTTGGTGAAAGCATGCTCCCAGCTGTGTGGCGTTGCCATAGCAGCACTAGGCGCATGAACGCACCACCTAGCCCGTCGTTCCTCGCCGCCATGCGTGCCAAGTTCAATCTCTAATGGAAGACACGCACTAAGACCATCACGTCGCGATGTACGTCCACCGATCTCGCATTGACCACCGACCTATATATTGTGCGAGATGTTATGTATGTATCCACCCAATACTCGGATCACAAAACCATGGAAGTGTCTTGTACAGCGGCCCAAGTATGCCATCACAGGAATGATACGAGGGTGACGACACTGGTGACTGTGTAATGACACACCCACGACGCCGCAGTGGTGGTACTACTTCGACATGCCCGAGACCTGGCTCGGGCATATCTGCGTGGACGACAAAATACAAGTGGACATGTGAAGTGTCGACACCGCTCTGATGGCATCAAATCATCTAAATAAACACAATCTGACCTCCCACATTGCCACATTCTTTATAACACAACTCAGCAACACCAGCTTGCAGCACCCCTCCGCAACAACAATCTAGCCAAAAGAAACGCTTTCGCGTTCTCATCTCATAATAATATGCTTAGGGATTGTCGAACTCTTTTATTTCATTGTTGATGCTGCCATCGTGAGTGCGTTCATTCAGCATGCAGGTGTTCACAGTGCTGGCAGCAGGTACTTGATCCACTTCAAGCTCGTCCTCAGAAGGCGGCTTATCGAACGGCAGAGCTTTCGCATTGGACGGTCCCAGGCAGACTACTGTTGAAGAAATGAGTGCCACAGTGGTTCTGTACTTAGTGGAGTTCCAGATGAAGTGCATTTCCAAGGAAATGACCGCTTTCCAAAGCCATCCAACACGAGATGAAGGTGCCGCTGGTGCTCAACCAAGCGCACCGAAGTCCACACCAAGCTCATATGCTCAGCTTGTGAAGTGCCATTGTGCATGCAATGCTTCTCGCCTTTTCATTTAGCAAAAATAACCTAAAATGATGATGTAACTTTATTCAGTGCTACGCCCTCACGGACGCCGGGACACACGCTGTCCCACCGTCCTTTTGTACTTCTCATGTGCAGTGGGACACATGTTGTCCCACCTTTTGTGTCTAGGTCATTGTGCGTAAGGTGATGAAAACTGGTTTTACCAACTTCTCTATGAATAAATAAAATGTTTTTGCATAAAAATGCAACTTCCTTGTGTGTGACACTAATCTCAATAATGCCTTTTTATATGCAGCGTATTGTGTAACATACCTCTTTCTGGATGACAATTACATTATCATGTTTCTGATTTGTTTTATTTTTTTTACAATCTAGTAATTTCGTGCTTCTTTGTGCTTCTTAGAGCAACCCTGAACTGCGTTTGAAACAAGCAGTTTACTCAAGTAGGACAGTTTTTTAGGCGCGGAAGCTTCGAGGAACCAATTGTGGAAGTGCAAGCCAATTATCAAGCCTCTTCTAGTGATAAGTGTGACGATGCTACGATGAGTGCAGTGGTGCCAGACAGTGCAGCTAAGGAAGCAGTTGCACTCTTGTGGCACTGTTTTGAGCACAAGGGGCATCCCAAGTTTGTAGCAAGCCTGTTGAACATGGGCACTTCTTTTGTGAAGAAGCAGATCAAGATAAGTAAGAGTTAGTCTAGATAAGTAATTCATCTAGATAAGTAAGAGTTAGTCAACTAAAATAAATTTGTGCTTCATGAAACGTGTAATTTGCTTAAATGAAACTTCTGATAAATGGAATACTTTGATGGGCCCTGTCCAAGTTGCATTTAAGAGGAGTGCCCTGTAAACTGAACACCAGTGAAAACATAGGCACCCATGCATGTCAGACTGCTCTTTTATAATAGTGAGTTATATTCAAAAATTAAAGAACAACATTAGGGGAGTACACTATTCATGAAAAAAATCTGCTTTTTTCACCCTGTTTCAGTAGTTTTCCACAATTTTACTGGCAGCGTCCAAAGGTGTTTGAATGATATTAAAAACTATTCTATTCAATTTGCACTCAAAACTAATATTTCAAATCAATTCGCACCAAAAATTTCGCTACTGGCACAGCCCTAGACAGAAGTGTGCTGCTTTGCTCCTGGACTCACTCTTGGCTTTTGCTCAGGACACACAGCTCCTTGATGGCTCTAAATACATCTTCCCATCCTGCCCCTTTCTAGTATCATCCTCAAAACTACTACTTTGTGTTGCAACCAAACCTGCTTACTACCAAACCTGCAACCTGCTTACTAAAGTCAAAAGTACTGATATAAATGATATAAAAACTAGGGAGAGCAATAAGGCCGAATGTGATCATTATAGAACCTGCATTGGCTTGGGCTGTGAGAGGCAGCTGATAACACTTTTATCGTTACACGTAGAGAAATAGCTGATGGAGGAACAGCCACCACTATTGGCCTTGAAATCGACGCGTACGTGGCTGCACCGTCGCCGCGCGAGTGTGGATGCATGCGCCGCTGCGCATTGAAATGTACACAGCGGTGCTCCGTTGTGAGCGGTTTGAGGCACTCATTAGCTAAATAAAAGCATTAATTGCAACTGAATGGTAATACATGCATCCTTCAATTTCAAGTCAGTGCAAGAAGCACGCAATATGCTTTTATTGCATGTGAATGAAGCGTGATATGCCATTCAAGGGGGCACTGACACCACCAAACCTCACAGTTTGACTTCCTCGGCAATTCTCTCCGTCTATTTTTCTTTCACCATACTTCAGTTCTCTTCCGTCTACAATGTTGGCACTGCTGTTACATTACCAAAAGAGTTCGGTATTGTGTTCTCGCCCATTTTTCACTATTGGCTACAACAAAAAAGGACTGTTACTGCGCATTGAGTTGAAGTAGCAGCTTGTGTACTCTGCTGTATCACTTACATGCATACTTGCGTTTAAATGCCTTGCATGTCATGTTCCATGAAACTCAAGGCAGTTAGTCAAGCTATGTGACTGTATACGCCTCTTGAGTACCACCACAATATTTGACACACGCAGGGGTGGAAGCAGGCTCCGTTTTGGAGCAGGGCTGGGAGCAGCAAAATGACCGTTTTCGGGCAGCGTTGGAGCAGCAAATTTGTAGTTTTGAAGCAGAGAAAGGAAGTTTTCGAACACAGAGCCATTCTAAGAACATTAAATTAGAACATTTGTTTTCAACAGATGGAAACTGTTTGCTAATTTAAATGTATTTGGGTTGCAAATTGCTTCGAACATTTAACTCTTGCTACAAGTTAACGACATTAACTGATGGGTCCCGCAAAAAACTTCTTAGTCACGGAATTTCGTCGTAGTGAAATGTCGTCTACGACACTACACAAGTTCAGAAAAGATGTTCATTATGACTAGTTCTCTGATGCCCGAAAGCACATGCATTGTTGATTGGTATCGAATTCTCGATAACTAGGATGTACTCAGTCTCACGCTGAGTTGTTCGCGTGCACGACCCCCGGAGCGTGCGGAGTGCAGAGCGCCACGACTGATCGTCACATTGTGCGTGCTAGAGGCCAAACGAAAACGAAATACCGAAGTCCACGCCACCAT
Organism: Hyalomma asiaticum; assembly: GCA_013339685.2. Classification (NCBI taxonomy): domain Eukaryota; kingdom Metazoa; phylum Arthropoda; class Arachnida; order Ixodida; family Ixodidae; genus Hyalomma; species Hyalomma asiaticum. The sequence continues at coordinate 46,669,185 of CM023481.1, read as the reverse complement.
GGTCACCAGCAAACGTAAGAAAGCTAGAACGCTTCATGCCTTTTTATGCCTTAATTTACGTCCTCTGAACTGCCACTGCATTAGCCTCGTAGTTTCTGAGCTGTCGCTATCGGTGATCGTGATAAAAGCGAGTGCGTTCTTGCCTTCAGTGGACAACAACCTGTAGTTCCATTCTCAGTCCATGTGTGCTGGCCACGCACGTATACCTTCATAAACTGCGTCACTGCTATTAGTGATGGTTTCCTCCGCAACTTTTGTGGAAAGCAGCACTGCTTCGACACAGTGCGCATTGGGTGCGCACGTACTACTTCGAGAGTTTAACGTGGAAATGTACACATCAGTGCGTCGGTAGCGACTGCTGTTTTTCAAATCAGCAAACAGTAAAACCTCCCTCCAGACAATGTGTGTACTGCACATGCACGTACTTTCGGAGCGTTTGTCACTGTCATTCATAATCAAGAAGAGCACGATCGTGTCTGCAGCGGTTTTAATTCCCGCGTATCTTGTGAGATGGCAGCCGCCACCTGCGAACGCTAAAGTGAGCGCGTCAACAGACAGCGATTTTCGGCAGAATGAAGTTTCATTCGGACTTTGCGCGTGTTGGCTGCACGTATGCCTTCAAAACGCCGTATTAGTCGTCCCCGACAGCAGCAGGAACAGTGACAATGAATAGTAATTTCGTTTTGGCTCAGTGTAGTGAGCGCGGCTACAGTGGCTAGACTAGCATGGAGCCAGAAACGTACGTGGCGGCAGTTCACGGCGGTCCGCACGCGCTAAGTCCCGCCGGCTGCTTCGTGGTTTCAAAGTGTGGTACTTCGCCCTCTATATGAATAGAAAACATCGGTAAAATGCAGTGTTTTCTGACTACATTCATTCTTCCAGACTACCAGACTTTCCAGATTTCTTTAAGTTCCCGAGTGGTCCGCGAAATCGGTCGCTGACTGTAACTGTACTAAAATGCCGTTTGGGTGCAGCTTGGCGCACAAGGGCTGTTTGGCGCAAATGACACAGCACTTCCACCCCTGCACACGCCTATACATAGCAAACATTTTCATACTCAATGCACCGCTTTCTTCACATGATAACTTGCATGATCGTGACACGAAAAGGTTTATTTTTTTATGCACATAAAAAAAGGATGTGCTCTTCAAGCAAAAAACGACTGCTATTTTCCATCATGCTCACAATCACATATCGTGACACGATGCCGCTGCAGCGCCGCATTTACACGTTCATGCTTCCCGCTTAACTTATTCACAAGAACGCTAAGTGCACTTTACCGTACACTTGAAATGCACAGAAGCAGCCACATTGAAATAACTGTGCCAAACCGGAGGTGCGACGATGGCATAGCACACTCACGACACAGGTGCTCAGTGATATTAAGAAAGAGCAAAGACTGCAGTGCAAAGGTAAATAATACTATAACTTTTATGCTTGGATAAGAATACATGGAAGCATTCAACACTGCACCGGCTCACGAAACAAACATATTGGAGGATATATGTGGCGTACGCACGCTTGTAAAAGCGCAGTGGCTAGCAGACGACGCAAGGAGCTATCCACACCTACGAGCTTCGTCCACTCGCTGTTAAGGGCCAACTGTGTTCGATCTCGAGGCCAATAACAAATCTGGCTGAGCATTGCACATTTAATGTCAAGGTTGTGGGTTCAGTCCCCAGCGACAAGCTGTTTTTTCATGGGCTTTCAGTTTGCTTTTTCAATTAGGAAATAAAGAATAATCCCCACTACACTTTCCTTGGCTTTATTATCTGCTGGCTTCCGACATATGCAACAAAAAACAAACCCTTTTAACTCAGCCCCTTCTTCCATCGACTGCATAGGACAATTAACTTCAAGGCACATTAACAACCAATAGAGACGATGGAATAAACTTCCAGCATGCACTATGGATGACTAACATCTCACCTTGTAGATATTTGCAAACTGTGATAGCCATATGCCCTCGGGATGTTTCCTCAGTATCTGTCAAGAGAATGCTGCAGTTAGTGTTACTTCAAAAAGCAGTTTCAGCTGTTTGATACACATTACCAAATGCAGTGTCTATAGGACAGAATCAACAGAACCACATGAATAACTGCTTCAAAGAAAAAAAGATACACTTCCTCAAACATCCATTAGAATGCATGATAGCTGTAATGTCTACTCCCAGTGCAAGAGTTGTGTCTATTCTGAAAAAAGAAGTAGATGCCATATAGAACCTGAAAGTACCATTTATTTTATTGCATCTCACGTCGTGACCGCCCAGACCCTCCCCCAAGTCCAGCAGAGTCGCTGCGCTCGGTTTCTTCCACACTGCGTAGGCGGTGCTGCTTGTTGTCTGGCTATACTACAATAACCCTTTTAGATGCGAAGCAGCTTATTGTCGGGGCTATATCACTCTCTCCCTCCCTCCCCCCCCAATCCATCCAACGTGTGGTGTCCACACACGCACTGCGCATGCGCATCCTCCTCCCCCTCCTCTCCTTGTCTCATCTCCTCTCCTCTCGGCATTCCTCCTCTCTTCTCCGAACGGCGCGCATTGACTTTCTTCAATGAACGCTTTACCACCTCACAAGGAACGAGAACACGCCCTCGCCCGCGAGAGACAATGCTGGTGCAGGCAGCGTCTGCTAGTGTCAAACCAATGCAAATGCAATACCTAGTCAAAAGGATGCAAACATGGTGTGCGCCCCCCGTGCTGCTTCGCATCGCCTCATGGTCCCCTTTAGCAGGAGATGATGCAATTTTTTTCAGAACAAATGTCTGGGCACTGATGTACTCATGAGTGTGAGGCAGATGCACTGCTTCACCATACGAGGGTCAATCCATGACAACTGTTCCAGGAATTCTGGTGACTACTTAAGATTTTCTTTTAAAACTTGCTATTTAAAATACTTTCCCAAAATATATTTGCTCAATATTTTCTCATAAAAAGATCATCTTTCAATACAGTGCCTCTCTTTTTTTCCAACTTCACTGCTATCTTCTTGCCACAAAGTGTTAAGATAATATATTGCTGGTTGTTGCATTTTCCAAGCTCTTACGGTCTGAAACACAAGTGCCAAGTTGATTCCCATAGAGTCGTGTATTAGCTCTCGATTTCCCTTCCCGTGTTAGATATATATCCTCTGTAATCAGTCTAGAAAACACTTGTTCACTAAAAATCTCTCATGTTTTCCATACACAGTTCTAACACAATCGAATCGCAATGGAATGAATCACACTGGAATTAAGACCTCTACAAGAAAATTTCCGCTACGAAGATAAATTTTTAATTCCCCATCACCACCTCATAGAAAACAATATAAACAAGGTCTCTTCACAATGAGCAAGTTTCTTGGGCATTTCTGCTTCAAGAAAGTTTTTGCAAGAGCTACTGCACAGAGAAGATGCACTTGTCTAGGATATATGTACCAACTCGACGATTTCTTGAGGGCTAGCAACTTTCACAGCAGCACAATCACATTGCAAGACTCTTGCCTACGACATGCTTTCTGTTACCAGGCACACATCTCCGCTCATTTTTCAAAATTGAGGCGGTCAGCAGTAGATTGAACATCCATGAATATGTGGCCACCGGGATTGATGTATGTGCGGGCCACGGTAGAATCACCCTTCAAACTCGAGACTTCTCACAATGCACATCATTGCACTGAAACAAAATACTCCCCATTGGCACTCCTCCTGCTATTGCAGTTGACATCGGTGCCATTCTGAAGGCCAGCACGTGGCCAACACATGCAGAGTCCAAACAAAACTACATTCTGCTAAAACCACTGCAAGCAAAATCGAGGTGGTGCTGACACAATCATGGAAGACGGTCACCGCATTTTAAGCCACGCCTAAAACGTGTACAGAGTGACACTGTTTGGCACCACTGGTGCAGATAGAACCGTGATTGCCACTATTGGATGGCAACACAGCTCTGAGAGTATATGCACTGCCAGAACACAGTCAGAATGGAACGTTTAACGTTTGCTGCAACTGTAGTCACTACCAATGCGATCAACAAACTCTAAAAGCATGTGCACACCAAATGCGCAGAATGTCAAAGCAATGCTAATTTCCACTGGCATCATCGAGAAAACCATGGTATGCACAGTAACGGACAGCAATAATGCAGCTACAAAGTAACGTGCCTGGCCAGTGCACATGGGCCGATAACTACCATTTCCTGCAGCCACTGTGGACAAAAACGTCATCACGAGATACTATGATGAGACACTATCTACACAGTCATGTAAATGTCTATGCAGCTCTAAAGACCCGCAGCCAATGCAGTGCTAGATTAAATGCAAGAAAGTCATAAAAGCGTCCCAGCTTTCCTTTTGTTCACTGATGATAACTGCCTGGACCTTATGGCACTTCGTTTTAATTGACTTCCTAGCATGACTAGCAACGTGCGTCTGCGGCACTTCACAGTCAGCATGCTTTGTCATGTGAATATCTCCGCGTGCGGCCGTATGCACCCATGTTAGCGAACATCTGATGCCAGCATCTCACGTATAAGCTTCCAGCAACTAGAGAACAAGCCATAATTGTATCTCCTGAACTCGTGTGGTCTACAGATGAAGCTTTGCTACAATAAAATTTTATGAAACCAATTTTCTCACCCATCCTGTCAATTTCATTGTAACGGGAGGACTGTACACCTAAAAACTATATGAAATTTTATTATTAAACAGCACAGCAATCAGAATCTTTAAAACTGATTTTGGATAATAGCCCGTTGGCAGTGAAATACAGCCAACGTCATATGTCATAATATATGATCTGCCAGACAATGTAGCATCTAACATCCGGTGTAGGCTGACAATTGCATCATTTATCGCAAAATTACTAATTCAGCTGATTCCCTCTTGCTTCAGTCCGATCTTGACACCATTTCTTCATGGTGTACCCAATGGCTGACCAAACTAAATGTTAACAAATGCAAAATAATGACGCTTTCTCGTCGCAGTCCGGTTTTTGCATCTTCATACAAAATTGACAACTCTGTTCTCTCTTCTGTCACGTGTTATAAATATTTAGGTGTTCACATTACTAACACCCTATCATGGCAGTATCATATCGAATATGTAGCCAATTCTGCTAATCACTGTTGGATTTTTACGCCACAACTTTTCTCATGCCCCATCGTCTCTGAAGCTTATCCTATATAAAACCCTTGTAAAATCTAAACTTAAATATGCTTCAATTTGGGATCCATCTACATCTCATCTCACATACATGCTAGAATCGATGAACAAATCGCAAAATACGATTTAGAACAGGGAATGTCAGAGGAGCCAACGTCTCGACAAGCGGACTATATATTTTGGAACAACGCGTTATTTAAGTCTTTGACAAAAGAAGGTGCACATTCAGATGACACAATGGAGTTTAGCAGCCTATTCCACTCACTGATCGGCCGCGGGAAGAAATTGTACTTAAAGCAAACGTTGTGGGATCTGGGGGGGCGGAATGTACATGTTGCGGCGGTGTCTTGATGTTTCCCCAGTTTTTATTTTTATGTACCTTGATTTCTCGATTTTTACTTGTTCTTTAATTATTAGAAAGAGTAATTTGAGCCTTTCATACTCAGTCCTTTTTTCTAATGGTTGAAGGTGGGCTTGTTTACAAAGCTCAGTAGGGGAGTGGAAATGCTGGTACTTAATAAATATGAAACGTGAAGCGAGTCTTTGTATTCTGTCAAGCATAGTGCAATTAGCGTTTGTAGAGGGATCCCATACTACCTTTGCATACTCCATAATTTTCCGTACGAGTGCCTTGTAATCCAAGCATTTGATTTCTGAGCTGGCACCTATACACGTTTCTCCAAAGTCTCCACAACGCTTTGTTGGCCTTAGCGCAAATGAAGTTGACATGCAGATTCCATCGTAGATCTGAGGTTGTCAATAAACCAAGGTATTTGTGTTGTTGTACCCTGGCAAGCTCTTAGCCACTGATGGAGTAGGTCCATTCTAGGATGCATTTTTCCTGGGTACAGTCACTACAACGGATTTTGAGACGTTTATATCCATCTGCCAAATATTGCACCAATTATTTACTTTCTGGAGGTTTAAATTTAGTTCCGATTGATCAGAAGTAGATTTAACTGTACTATACAATATGCAGTCGTTTGCAGAAAACCTAATGGGGACCGTAATATCTTCAGGCGAATCATTGATAAAAATCGAAAACAGCAGTGGGCCCAAGACACCACCTTGGGGAACTCCTGAAATAATGTTAGCTTGTGTAGATTTTGCGATATTGACCTGAACGTACTGCTTCCAATTGGAGAAATAGGAGGTAAACCATTCAGTTATGCTTGGGTTATTAAAATAGCTTTTATTTTTAACAACAGTTTCGCATGGGACACCTTGTCGAATGCTTTCGCAAAATCTAAGAACATTATATCAACCTGACCTTGGGAGTTTATTATGGAGGAGAGATCATGAACGAGTTCAATGAGCTGAGTAACCATGGATAGGCCTTTTCGGAATCCATGTTGCTGTGAGTATATTATGTTGTGGTCATCAAGATAAGCCAAGAGATGCTTGGAGACAATATGCTCGAGAAGCTTGGAACAAGTACTTATAAGTGAAATGGGACGGAAATTCTTGCAGTCGTTTGTTTTACCACCTTTGTGTATCGGTATGATCTTAGCTTCCTTCCAAGCTTTGGGAAAGCAACCAGTAGTTATAGAGGACTGGAAAATAATTGTCAAATACTTCGAAACCAAAACTGCATACCTATACAAAAACTCATTTGGTATTCCATCAGGGCCTGGGCGTTTCTTTTTGTCGATTTTAAGAAGCAGATTCAATACTCCTTGCTCACTAATCACCATTTCTTCTATAGCGGTTGTGTCAAAAGCCTCATTAAAAGTCGGGGCTTGTCTATCATCGTGCGTGAACAATGATGAAAAAAAGGAATTCAAGCTTTCGGCCCATGCTTGCAGGTTTTCTTTGTCATCATTAAGATGGGTTCTTGTGTTTGGATTCACGTATCTCCAAAACTTATCGGGTGCTTCGTGCAGGAATTTCTTTAATTTAACATTATAAAAATTATCTTCGGATTCTTTAAAAAAACCTCAGTGCCTGGCTGATAATGTGAATGGTTCTCTTTCCTTCAGGGCAATGTTTCGTTTAATGTGCTTTCCTTTTCCGCTTCAGATGCCTTTTGGCATGGATCACGTCACGTGGTATCCAAGAATTTTTCTTTGCTATATTTTTTTGACGTGTTGGAATAAACATTTGAATGCATTCAGTGACTACTTGCGAGAAATAATCCCATAGCCTATCTGTACCTGCATTTGAACTTTCCAGCAGAACGAAGCAGGAAGCAAAGAGCAATGTAGAAGCAGGAAGCAAAGAGGCAGGACAACAAGCAATCAACAACTACAGTACTGACTCAAGGAATAACGAAGAAAAGATGTATTGCAGAAAGAAATCAATTTTGTATAATGAACATACTCTTCAGAAAACAAACATATGGGGTGTTATTTTAGGGGAAAATACATATTTTTCATGAAAATTCTATGACAGTAAGGCATATGTCATTCTTACACATGAACTCTACATAATTTTCTCCACACAGGTCAAGGCATCTTAAGTGCCAACATCACAGTACAATTTTTAATATTTTGATGTTTGGACATGATACATCCACAAATGAAGTGAGGGAGCAGGGGAGGGAGGATGCACACATCAAAAGGTATGACTTCCCTCTCACCACAGTACTAAATAAACAAGCAAAAAATACACTTTTAGTTACTTGTATGTAAAGTCGCCCTAAGCAACAAGTTCGAGGCCTTAGGCCAAAACGATGATGATTTGGAAGAAATAAACAAAACCATAACGAAAACAATCCTTCAAACAGCGATAGAAGTCGGAGGTAAAACAACAAAGCAAGCAACAAGTAAGTTGTCCCAATCTACCAAGGACTTAATAAAAAAAACGCCAACAAATGAAACTAACTTCGTCAAAAGATAAGATAGAATTCGCAGAACTATCAAAATTGATCAGTAAAGCCAGGCAAAGAGATGTAAGAAACTTTAACATGAGAGAAATAGAGAAAGCAGTAGAAAAAGGCACTAGCATTAAATCGGTCAAAAAGAAACTGCACTTAGTACAAAACAAAATGCATGTGCTAAAAGATAAACAAGGCAATAATATAAACAATTTCAACGAAATAGTAAAGGTAGCAGAAAATTTCTACTCTGAACTGTACAGCTCTCAGACAGACCATACAACCTTGATAGAGATAGAATCAGAGGAGGACACTGAAATTCCATGTATAACAGCTGATGAAGTCAAAAAAGCCGTCAGAGGCATGTCCCACGGTAAAGCAGCTGGTGAAGATGCTATAACAGCTGACTTGATCAAAGACGGAGGAGATATTGTACTTGAAAAACTTGCATCGCTCTTCACAAAATGCATCGAGACATGTAGTGTACCACGCAGCTGGAAAAATGCTAATATAATCCTTATCCACAAGAAAGGTGACATAAAGGTGTTAAAGAATTACAGACCAATTAGCTTACTCCCAGTAATATACAAGCTATTTACAAAGGTAATTTCAACGAGGATAAGAGAAACACTCGTCTCTAACCAACCAAGAGAATAAGCTGGTTTTAGGAAAGGTTACTCGACAAAGGCCAAGTTATTGATTGTACTTTTTTAGATTTTGCTAAAGCTTTTGACAAGGTGTCTCATCGCTTACTACTTCTTAAACTGAGTACTCTTAATATTGACCCTAACATCTTCAATTGGATAGAATGTTTTCTAACTAGCAGTACTCAATTTGTAACTGCTAATGATGCTACATCCCCGCGCTGTGACGTAAAGTCAGGTGTTCCTCAAGGCTCCGTCTTGGGCCCATCGCTAATTTTAATTTATATTAACGACTTACCTACTGTTATTAATAGTTCTATAAGACTATTTGCCGACGATTGTGTTCTGTATCGTGAAATAACCAATCAGCATGATAACTTTATTCTTCAGTCAGACCTAGATAACATATCTAAGTGGTGTTCACAATGGCTAATGTTCCTAAGTCCCATTAAATGCAAAATTATGTCTTTTTCGTGTCGCTCTAACCCATCAACTCCTTTCGGCTATGCTATCAATAACATCAACCTTGATTACGTAACTTCACATAAATATCTCGGAATTCAGTTAACCGATAACCTTTCTTGGCATGCGCACATCGAATACATCACTAACAATGCGAACAGATCCCTCGGCTACATACGCAGAAATTTTTCTAGAACCCCGGGCCATTTCAAGTTGATATTATACAAAACACTGATTAGACCTAAGCTTGAGTATGCGCCATCTGTTTGCGACCCTGGTCAAAAAACATTATCAGCTATCATTGAGTCAGTCCAAAATCAGTCAGCATACTTCATTAATTCGAACTATTCCCACACATCTAGCCTTTCATCAATGAAATCAAACCTTGGACTAATTGATTTGCAAATTTGAAGGAAAATTTCTCGTCTATGCCTTTTTCAAAAAATCCTTTACCATAATCACTCACTTAAACAGGAAATCATCTCAGAACCTTCATACATATCGTCACGTCTTGATCATCAATATAAAGTTTTTATTCCTTTCTGCAGCACTAACGTTTTTTCAGACTCCTTTCTGCGCAAGACCAGTGCAGAGTGGAACCGCCTTCCCCCCTCCATCACCTCCATTGAGGATGTGTCATCTTTCAAGACTGAACTAACCGATCATATCTTAAGCCTCTATTATAACTGAGTATTGTTTAAACGTGTATTCTCTTTAATTTATTGTATAATTGTGTTCTTGTTTTTACTGCATTTTTTGTTATCTTACCCACCCCCTCTGTAATGCCTTTATGCGCCCTGAGGGTAATGTAAATAAATAAATAAATAATAAATGGACCACAGCCACGCTATCAACCTCGTAATTGAGAAGTACACAGAATATAACAAACCTCTTTATATGGCGTTTATCGACTACGAGAAAGCATTTGACTCCGTAATAATACAAGCAGTTCTAGAAGCTCTACGTCGACAAGGGGTACCTGGCGTATACGTGAAAACCATAAACAACATATACAAAGATTGCACAGCCACAATACTCCTACATGAGAGAAGCACAGAAATCCCGATCGGGAGAGGTGTGAGACAGGGAGATACGATATCCCCGATGCTATTCACTGAATGTTTAGAGGAAGTCTTTAAACGTCTAGACTGGGAAGAAAAGGGAATTCGAATAGACAGAGAATATCTAAGCAATTTAAGATTTGCAGACAACTTTGTGCTCTTTAGCGATGATGGAGACGAACTACAAAACATGATTGATGACCTAAACAGGGAAAGTATTAAAATTGGATTAAAAATCAATAGGCAAAAGACCAAAGTTATGCTCAATATCCTAGCTAAGGAACAGGAATGTAAAATCAACAATGAACCCTTACAATGTGTAAACGAATACGTATATCTGGGACAGTTAATAACAGGAACTCCTACCCATGAAAAAGAAATTCTCCGTAGAATAAAAGATGGGCTGGAGCGCATTCGGAAGGCATTACGAAATCATGACTGGAAACTTACCGCTCTCACTAAAGCGAAAATTATTCAATCACTGCATTCTCCCAGTACTAACGTATGGTGCAGAAACGTGGAGGATAACGAAAAAACTAGAGATGAAACTAAGGAGCACGCAACGTGCAATGGAAAGAAAAATAATACGGGTAACGCTAAGAGATAAAAAACGAGCGGAATGGATCAGAGTACAGGCAGGAGTAGCCGGTATTATTATTTCAATTAAAAGAAAGAAGTGGACCTGGGCAGGACATGTCATGAGGAGGAAGGATAATAGGTGGACAGTAAGAGCGACGGAATGGATACCACGAGAGGGAAAACGCAACAGATGCAGCCAAAAGGTTAGATGGAGCGATGAAATTAAAAAGTTTGTGGGCATAAAGTGGAACCAACTCACTCAGGATACGGTGGATTGAAAATCGTTGGGAGAGGCCTTCGTCCTGCAGTGGACCTAAACAGGCTGAGAATGATGATGACGATGATGATGATGTAAAGTTTGATCAAGCTGTGAAAGTCAAAGATTGAAATGTGCCCAAGAGCAAGGTACCATGGCAAAGATGATCACCGTATTTTCCGGTGTACAAGGCGCACCTTTGTATAAGACGCACCCACCAGTTTTCGCAAGTTTTCATGCAAAAATTAATATATAAGACGCACCGGTGTATACGACGCACCTATATTCACTCACTTTCCACAAAGAAACTTCATAACGTGAGGTTTAGCGAGCACTGTAAACTGCTGTACTTACGTTTCTGAGCGCTAGTCCGTAAGAAAAATTCTACTACACCGAAATTGCGAGAAAAAATAATGCACACCCACTGAAACGTTCCACATGACTGCAGGAAAAACATTTTATTCGTCGAAGCCCTCAAAGTCCTCGTCCTCCGACGCGCTTTGAAATAGTTCAGCGAGCTCTGGCGGCAGTGATGCTGGAACTTCCTCTGCTTCCTCTTCGGAATCGCCGCTGTTGCTGTCATCATCGAGGTCAGGGGCCGAGGATGCTTGCAGGCCTGCCTTTACGGAACCCTGCAGTTACGGTGGCCTGTGACACCGCACACGAGGCCTCGCGCACCCACTTAGCGACCTCGCAAAATGAAGCACGCCTGATGCTTCCAGTTGCGGTATAGCTATGCTCGCTGTCGGACATCCACGACGTGTATTTTCGCAAAAGCATGTGCCAGAATTGGCCAGCAGACTTGAAGGACAAGCTTGAGAGATTCCAGGCTTTCGTTAAGAAAGCCATTGAAGACGATGGCATCGGCAACAGCCATAATAAATATGAACGAGGTGCCACTTACGTTTGACATTCTGATGGAAAGGAGTGTGGCACGTGAAGGTGACAAGTCCGTCACCATCAAAACTACCGGCCACGAAAAAGCGCACTTCACGGTTGTGCTCGCATGTTGCGCTGACGGGCAAAAACTTCCGCCAATGATAATGTTCAATCGGAAGTCGATGCCGAAGGAGCCCTTCCCGCCTGGCGTCGTCAGAGAAACGAACGTGAAAGACTGGATGGAAGATGGGCAAGTGGCTCGAAAAATGCTTTTCTAAGTGACCGGACCGTTTCTTTCATGTGAAGAACGGCCTCCTGGTCTTGGATAGCGTGCGGGCGCATATAACGGAGCTGACTTCAAAGTGCATCAAGGCAAAAAACTGCACCACTGCGGTTATCCCAGGCGCCGCTGCGGTTATCCCATGACAAAAATGCTTCTGCCGTTGGACATCTCAGTGAAGCGCATTTTCAAGGCTCTCCGGATATGTTAGGGAAATACGCTCAGCGCGGACCAACCGAACAAACGAAGTTGCAACTTGCAAATGGCGACTAGCCCAACTCGCTGAATGACAGCGTGGCCGGCGTGGCAGCCGAAGCCGAGCCGATCCCGTCGCGCACCTACACCATCTTACGCCGATTTCACTGAGTACAGCTCACCGTGGTGCAGCCTCCGAAACTCGTGCAGCTTCAGTGAGCTGAGAACTCGCACGACGACATACTTTTCTTTTTATTTTTCCGTTTTATGTACTTTGGTTTTGTAGTGGAACTGAAGTGCCAGAACTTTGAGTCTTCGTTACTATAATTATGACGCATCATTCGCGTCGGGCTGCTCTAGTCGTTAAAAATCGAAAGACTCATCAGCATCAACACGAGTTTCTCCCAAAAGGACAACAAAAAAGTATGTATAAGACGTGCCGTTGTATAAAACGCACCTCCGAAAATTCTGGAAAAAAAATCCGCGTCTTATACACCGGAAAATACGGTATATATAGTAGAGCAAGGAAGCCTGCTGAAGCCAATATTTCATCAAGACAACTTGCTTTTTCAGGGCAGTGGGTGCTTTGCTTCCTTGACCACTCCTGTTGTACAAAAAGGCATCAAGGCCAAGTGTGGGTAATTACTGAGCACCTACTACCGTATTTACCTGCATAATTTGCGCCCTCCACTAATTTGAGCATCTCGATATATAGCCAGCTTTACAAAAAAAATTCCTCGCATATTTTGCGCTTCCCGTCCCGCCCGAGCCAGCTCGCCGGTGCGCACGCACGGACAGAGTTTGGACAGCCACGTGGCCGTGCCCTTTGCTGCGCAGGTGAGTGCGGTCATACGCAAAAGGGGCTGCGAGTGCGATGTCCCTTTTTCCGATTCTTTTCTGCAGAAGCCACCGGAGCCCAAAGCACGGTCGCTAGAATAAAAGCACGCAAGTGGGAGCAACGAAAACAGCTGACGCAGAGATCAAATGAGCCAGGCCCATATCCGGTCACTCGGAGGGCGCGTGCGATAACATCACCCCGATCGGGACGCCTGCTGTCGAAGCGGAGAGGAAACGCCCCGCCCGTCTTCAAGACGCGAAGGAGTCAGTCATCTGCCGAGATAGCACTGGTGCACATGCTATCTCGGTAGCCATCAGCGAGCGGCTCGTAAAGCCTTCCTTCTACAAGCTGCACTCTCAAAGCAAAGAGGCTGCGAAAAGCGTCCCTGGAGCAGCCATATTCTCCAACACCAGCGTTTTGTACTGCTGTGCGAGATCATATCCAAAAGCGTTACCATATACCGCGCGTGTTACATTACATGTTATTCCCAATGTGTTTGCAAAATCTCCGCGTAAATTGCACACCCCCTTTTCGGAGCTCTAAAATGTCGAAAGTGCGCAAATTACTCGAGTAAATATGGTGTGCTGATGCTAAAGTGAACTTTGCAGGTTAGGAACTAATTTCAATATTTTTGCAAAGTAGAAATGCATGCAACAAAGTGAATTCTTCTAATAAATGTGACTTAACCATGCATGCATGCATAGCATGATATGCAGCACATACTAGGAAACACAAGTGGCAGACTCACCATCTTAATATTTCTCTCAAGGCGAGGATTCACTTGGCCAGATGACCCGTGATGTTCTGTACTCCTCCTTGTAGTCATCTCTTGCTGTATCAGTGTTTCTGTGTCATTTCCTGATTCCTTATAGTCTTCCAAAGACCGCTTTGGTAGAGAGCTTAACCTGCAGGCAGTAGGCAAAACTCAATTTTAAACTGTCTCGCCACAACTGTTTGACGTATCAGTTTATAAAGGTATGCATATGATCATATAAAAGAAAAGAAACAAGAAAGGGACAATGTTAAACTCCTAATAATAAATTTTATGGTTTTACATCCCAAATCCAAGGTATGATTATGGGACACACCGTAGCAAAGGGCTGCGGTTAACTTCTGTGTCTTCTCTCAAAAGATCTAGACAGTAATGGAGAGGCAGCAGTTAAAGTGCCATTTTGCTGTGAACATATTTACACAGTGACTGGACCACCGTAACACATGATTTGAACAGTAACTTGCTTTGTTTGAATTATTATATCTTAAATACTTAGCACCTAAGTACTTTTGTAAGCAAGAACTTTCTGAACTGAATACCTTTCAGTGGTAACATTGATCATTTACAACCGAGTGGTGCTGACCAATACCCCAAGGATTAGATGCACATAAATACCCAGTAAAGTGGACGAGGGAACGACCGCCACCGTAGCTGACTCGGGAAAGCATCAGGCATTATCCAAAGGGTGTAAGTTCGGTCCCGACCGTCGGCAGGTGTTTTTACGAATACTTTAATTCCTTTTCATTTATGTCGTAATTGCTACACTATAATTCATGTCCCCTATGCCTTCTTTAGCTTCATAAGGTTGTGTCAGAAAAATAAATGAGCCGCTGACTTATTTTCCTTCTTTTGCAGCTTGTCAATTAGCTTTTCATTACGAAACTGCAAGGTAAAGAGCGCCTGTGCCACACTCTGCTGCTGTGACCATCGAAGTGTGGAGCACATACGTATGACTGGACCACAAAGGAAGAATACATGAGGCGACACTCCGAGCCTGCATGCACAAGCACGAGAGCTGGTTGCATTAATGTCACTCAGGATGAAGAGAAGACATGCTGCTTACATGTGCTATTGCAGGGCAGGTTGGTGAACGCAGACATAATGCGTCTGGCAGGCATGAAAGGAGTTACAGTACAACCCCACTAGTATGTTTATCACGGGACCCACCAAAAGAAAACTTAAAAACTAGAAAATTAAAGAACCGATAAACATGAAAAACTGAAAAAAAATTGAGCATCTCTCACGGAATGTTATTTTTTGATGCTTGTACCTGAATAAATCGTGCAGTGCTGCCTGGTACTTTTAGTTGCACCTGATCAGCACAGAGATTTTCAAGCACCTGCAGTATCATATCGTCAAATCAGGTATCACTAAGGCCAATAAAGGCAATGGCTCCAACAACTGGCAAATGACTGAGTTTGGTGACAACTTCAAAATTATTACCGGATCTGTCAGTGTCTATGAGTGGTAACATTGGTGGGCAGCTGCCTTATCAGGGTCAGCACAATGTCGAATCACTGTCGTCCATAGGTGACCAAACACCTCGCAGAAGTGATGCTACTTCTGAAAGCAATCGCCCAAGAACACAGTGCCCGTTTGCCTCCTCCCAAACTTTGTAGCTGAAGGCAGGCATTAGCAAAGTCAGTCGTAATCTTGCCAACGGGTAGAACCGCGGAGGTGAGGACAGCACCATCACAGAAATTTTATAATTGTAAGCGGCTCAATTGGCACCAACAGTTTGGGGCAAGGAAAAACTGAGCATCCAAGCACATGCAGTGTACTTTTGCAATGCAAAAACACTGCGGAAACTGACCCCCTAGTGGAGATCAGTGGCATGAACCCCTCCTACAAAGCACAATGATGAATGCACCTATGCAAGAGTGAAAAAAAATGCCTCTCTCAGGAGCCTTAGTTTCACTAACTGCATGCGCCAGTACACACATCATAGACACCATCTTCGATGATACAAATCTCGAAGGTCAGGCTCTTGTCCGCAGGGAGTGGAAACTTTTCATAGGTGCACCAGCGGGATCTTTCACAGTCAATCAAGGTCAAAGAGCGTGAAAATCTAATGTGTTCAAGCTCTTTCATGGCCGCTTGGCTGCCTCGTTACATGCTTTGCGACGTAATGCCGTAGCCAGACACCTATGAGATCAATACACAGCAGCTGTTTGAATGCAATGTGCACATTCCTAAGGTTGTCCATGCACTGCAACACAAAGTCTCTAAAGCACAGTTTTCATTATTCTTGGAACAATGATGGCCTTTTTGATTCACAAATACAGCAGTAGGATACGCTTATGCTCACCACAATTGATTTTTTCCCCTTTTTTTGCTTGCCCTTGAAAGCACCACCTGTCTGCTCTAACATCACAACTGCCACCACCAAGAGCATGTGACCACATCTAACCTAATTGACAGAGGTGCCTTGTCCTTTTGTTGTTTCTGTGTAGTGGGCTTTGTTTATCCAGGTAACAGCTTTGGGTGTGTCATTGCTGCGGATGGTGATGTAGAGTGCCTCGACAAGTTCCTGGGCACCATCTCAGACTCGGCTGCAGCACGCGAGTGTATCAGAGCTCAGAACTAATGATGACACACAGGCTGTTTGTGACTGCACTGAAGCCAAGATTGCGGCTGAAGTTGCGGGCGCTGAAGGAGTGGACCCAGGCAGGGATGAAAATGCTGACACCACCACTAAACAACCTTATACAGCCCCGCAAAATGTACACCAGCCTCCAGCACCATCTGCTGCACCTGTGGTGCAATGAAAGGCACTGAATTTTGCTTACTTCAAGGACCTCAACAATAATGAAGATGGCTTAATGAACTCGATGGCCCAGAAGAAGCCACAGCAGCTGGACGAAAGGCGCACACGGTGCAGCCTGCCACGCAAGGAGGTTTCCTCTGGGAGCACGCGTGCGTGCCCCTAGTTGTATCTGCGGTCACTGCAGCATCACGGGGCAGGGACGGAAAAGTAGTGACCAGCGGCAGCTACTGTGGAGTGGGGCTGAATTACTCATTAATCGGTCTCTTGTTGGTGACACAATTTGTATCTTTCTTTTTCTTTAGTGGATAATAGTGCTTGATAGAATAAAAGCTACACACAGACTTTTTAACAGTATTGCATTCCAGTTCTCGGTATGCGAAAAATAAATTTAAGTCAACTTCGTTTCCTGAATGTTTCATTATGCAGTCCAGCCCAATTATAACAATAGTGAAGTGCCATAAAAATCGCAGTGTTATAACAGATGATTGGTGTAACAGGGTTGCATGAAAGAAGCTAAATGAGGGGACCCCAGGGCTGGTTGTGTATGTGTGAGTGGGGGGACAATGGCTAAAAGCCCCTTTCCCATACTCTGTATGCTTCACAGCATGACAATGAGCATAACAATGCCCAAAGATGTCCCTGAACCAACTTTAAGGAGCACATAAAAGAGCCCGCTCCCTACCCACCCCTCCGTGAAGCAGTGTAATTTTAATCCCCACCTTTTATTTCAGTAGCCAGAGAAAATAGGGTTGAGGCCTTTCTGGGAAACCAGCTTCGGAACCAGCGTCCTTTGTTACAACCATTTTTCTTTAGGGTGAGCCTCATGTTTAGGAAACGGTTTCCATCATACGACAATGGGGCAGCCTTTTGTAGATGGCAGCAGCAAGTGTGCAGTGGCCAAAGTTCATTTTCTTTTCAAAGATTTCACGTTCAATTACCTCTTGGCACCAATACACAGTACACTCAGCAGCCAGACTTCCCTGTTATAACCAACAATAGGACATAGGAACACTGTTAAAAGAGGGTTGGTTCACCATAGAAAACATACCAAAGTTGTTGGTGCAGCAGCTAACCATTGTTATAACTGATCTATTGTGATAACCTGTATTGTTATAAGTGGGTTTATTTGAGAAAATAGTTTTATTAAAAACTTGGTAGGAATATCATCACAACGTATCTTGCCTTCTCAGTTGTCAAGCTTTCTTTTTTTAGCAAACCTACGTGTGATCGAGAAAACATGCTTAAATGCATTCATAATGCCGTACATTATGAAGGCTTAAATACCATATATATATATATATATATATATATATATATATACGATCAAAAAGTCACAGTGACAAATAAATTATTTAGTATTTATTCTGACGTTTCAGCATTTTCAAAGGTGAAAGTTTTTCATGTACACATGGTTTAAGTGCACTTCAACAAACATGCAAAGTGGGGTGGGAGTAGAAAGGGGCTCTAGCTCACAACAAGGGGATTATGAGACAGGGTTGTGTCTAGGAGCCAAAGGCCAGTGCAGAATAACCACTGCGTCTGCACCCCTGCACAAGTAACACTGTGTAGCGGGGCTGAGGCTAGCAGGCAGAAGAATGTGCACCATCATTAGGAGGCACTCACGCTGCTGTCACTTTACGTGTGCCACTGTAGCCTCCCCAGTGCTGCAGAGAACTGCTGAAGCAAAATACTGTTGCTGTGTACAAAGTGAAATGGAAAAGGGGGGGGGGAGTGAAAACAGGTCTTTCTGTATGCGGTCGGTCTCCACTACAATGCAGAGGATGTTCGTGCACCGAGTTTGACGAGAAATGGAGGATAGAAAAAGAAACGTAGAACATACGCGAAAATCCTAAATGGTTCGGTCCATGAAAGCAGGTATGCATATCCACACATGCACACCAAAAAGAAAAAAATAAAAATAAAAAAAGAACGACATCACGCAAGAAGGAGAGCTGTTCGGCTTCAACAAATCGGACTCTGCAAATCACGTGCCCTCGCAAAAGTGTGTGAGGCACAGCCCAAACAACCGCCAAGGGTACACAAGACTGCACCTTGTACGTGTGTAGTGTGTGAACTGAGTAAAACATCAGATAAAAATAAGATGACTTATAAAAATAACATAAATCTTAGGATAACAAATGAAAACAAATGCAATAAGAAAAAACCAGAACAAAAGAAAAATAAACAAGAGGTATAAAATGAAATAGGAGGAGATCAACAATCATTGTTGCTCCCATCAATGTACCGTTAGTTTGGACATAGTGTGTGTTGTTGAATTCAAAGTTGCTCATTTCTAAGACTAGTTTAAGAAGTATTGCGAGAGTTTCACCATCAACTGGACTGTTTGGGAGTGAATTTTCATAGGCCTGAATGAGATTTGATGCCGTCTGAGTGCGGAATGTTTGTGTATAGAGAGGCGACGTCGAGAGTAACTGACAGGCTGTCTTTTGGTATGACAAGATCCATCATATCAGCTAGAAAATGAGTTGAGGAAGGTAATGTTGGTGGAATGTCTCGATTAGATTATCAATGAAACTGGATATTGGTTCTGTTATTGTGCCAATACCGGAAATTATGGATCTCCCTGGGTTGCCCGGTTTGTGTATTTTGGGTAGCATGCAAAATCTTCCCGGTTGTGGACTTAAAGCTTGGACTGACGCTGCAATTTTTTCGGTAATTTTATTGTCTTTGACAAAAGTGATCGATTTCTGGCATACTTCATTCTCAAAATGTGTTGTCTGGTCATTATCAGTTCGCCTATAGGAGGATGTGTCGCTTAGTTGTCTCTCGGCCTCTGTGATGTAGTCATGTTGGTTCATGATAACAACTGTGCCGCCTTTGTCTGCTGGTGTGATTATGTCCACACGCTGGCTAAAATACCGCGAGCTATGAGCCCCTTTCCACCTCCACTGTGCATGTTTGTGAAGTGTACTTAATGTGCCCATAAAAGACTGACCTTTGACAAAGGCTGTTCTCCAGCTGAAACATCAGAATAAATACTAAATAATATGTTTGTCACTGTGACTTTCTGATCGCATATATATCCTGACCAGCCAGAAAGACTGTTTTTAAATATATATATTCATTCGTCGTGATGTACCACCTTTAAAATCAGAGTACGAATGTGTGCCTTCTTTACCTCTGCATTTCTTGTGGACCGACACTTTGCGACCGAAGTGGATCTCAACCTTTATAAACTATTCAATATGCGCATGACCTTTACCTACACTTGGGAAAATTTGATACGATCTATGTGCCTAAGCAACATGTCTGATTCTTTATTTCTTTTATAATGAATTGTACAACACATACAGACACAAGGCCAGGCACTACATGCGGATGACAAAGGCGGTCGTTTCACCATTGATGTGGTCTGCCAGTTCATTCTTACGATACACAAGAATCCTTTATACAATTATTTTGTGAAAACAGGATATCCTATTATTTTACAGTATTAAAAATATATAGGTATTAATAAAAACAGTATTACAGTATTCAAAGAAAGCATATAGGCTAACAAAGTATTTGTGAAACAGTAAAAATTTCATTTTTTGAAAACCTTCCCAGTCAAGAAAGTTACTGGAACAACAGATTGACACGAAATTAAAAACCGCTTTGTTTGCCAGACAGACGATTTTGAGTTAATTAAAAGTAACAAAATGGTAATGGGCATCGAACTCTTGCAAATGCGTTGAACAGTAACTTCATTACTTTGAGCTTGGAAAAAGAAAAGCTCAACCGCAATGTTACTGCAACTTAATGTTTAGCTGCCAATAAATGGAGCTCATTTGATACTGAGTAGATATCTAAACATTACCGCACTTCATGTTCTTTGTCCGTGTTTGATCCTCGCTGCTCGAATTCAGCGAGCAGTGAAACTAACTTGCCATGTAGGAAGACTTCCTCAAAGTGACTCAAATTCCCATTTATTATAACTTCACACATAAGCATTTAATTTGTGGCTGTGTTCTTTTAATTTTTTTATAATATATGTGTACTGCAAACATATTTAGACGGTGTTTAAGAAAGGAATAATTTATACTTTTTTTACATTAGCAGGGGATGTTGCAGTTTTCAAAGCATTCTTTTTTTTTTTTCAAATATACTTAATAAGCTTGAAGGCATAAACTAAGAGACGAACAACAATATTCCTCTGAGCCCTTAGTTATTGTTTACAAAAGACGTAAAAAGAGAAGCCAAGAGTTTTGCTTGCTGAACAACAGACTTGGAGGGCTTGAACTCAGAACCTTTAGCAGTAGAAGATCATGTAAATGTAATTTCGTTGTCAAGGTTAACCCTCAATCACGTGTAACACATACCCTTAATCTTGGTTGAAGAATGCGAGTCTGTGCCAAAGGTGACTGTATTATCATCAATCGTGACGTAAATGGCAAGCATAGCATGCTATTGAAATCGTGACTGATCAGTCACGTTTATTATACAATCCCACTGCTCTATGCCAATTATGGTGTGTATGAAGCGAATGAGACGCAAGAAAGCAGCTGCAGTAGCTCTGTAAGAAGTAATAAATGAATATAAGAAAACTGTGCCAATGCACAGCTGTGACAAGCTGTGAGAAACTGATGGAAATGACAAGCATCTAGCCATCATGGATGTGAATTATTCGGAAGCTATCATACCGACGTCACTGTAGTCTAGGTCAGGCGTTCACCGCCTGACCGCCTTCGGTAACTAGCACAAGAATGACCCACCTAGTACAGCGAGACGTGCTTAAGAACAACTTGAAAATGCCTAAGCTGAAAATATGGTTATGAGCTAAATAAGGCTTTTAATCACTACGCTGAATCCTAGTGCACGAACAAATGGATTGGATTAGTTACTCAAGCGCCCGAAAAGAACAATGTTTGTGAGGCTAACACCTGTGTAAAATTTGCTAAGGTGCAAGCTTGGGCGAGCTGGTGCATATTTTATAAAGATGAGTAGTGCAATAAAGACGACCACAAGAGAGGAGACACAGACACAGTGCTGATGCTTATCAGCGCTGTACCTGTGCGTCGCCTCTCTTGTGGTTGTCTTTATAGCACTGTTCATCTTTATGTTCATCTTTATAATGCAAATACGGCTGCGATAACACGCACACCAAAAAAACAGTTACATGCCAAGAACGAGGCTCTCAGTGATGGAAGTGGCTTTTGGCATTTTGGCGTGACTTTTGGCGTGACTTTGCGAGAGATCAGCGGAAGCCAAATGAACGCTTTTCTATGCACTTTAACAAGCTACACATGCGCAGCGGAATTTACAGGTATGATGCTGCCTCGGGCAAAGTAATCCGTACAGGGGAAGCCGAAAATCATCAAACCAAATGACAGCGTGCTACTACACACAACGCGAAGACTAGTGAAAGCCCGGTATCGCTGCTTTTGGCCAACTTTCGCAGTATCTTTCCAAAACTTGACTCATTGAAAGCGACCATCCATTCTACTTCATCAGATATCATTCTTGGCACTGAAACATGGCTTTCTGATAATATCAATAGTAGTGACCTTGCGTTTCTCTCATCATTTGTAATCTTTCGCAAAGATAGGACTGTTTCTAGAGGAGGTGGTGTGCTAATTGCAGTAAAAGAGTACTACGAGCCGTCCGTCATTGCAGTAGACTCTCCCCTAGAGGCCCTCTGGGTCTCACTAAAGTTCGGTCATTTGCGGTGTGTTTCAGGGGTCTGCTATCGGCCACCGGATTGCCATCCGGATTTCACTGACCTATTCAACGAAGCACTCGAGCTAGTTACCAACAGGTTTCCTGACTGCCTCCTAATAATAGGTGGTGATTTCAATTACCCTGCATTAGACTGGTCATCATCATCGTATAGGCCACAGTCTTGCCGTGCTGAACACCTTGGTTTTGTTAACTTACTTCACTATCATGACCTCACGCAACTAGTTCACGACCCCACGCACGGTAATCACATTTTAGATCTCATATTCACAAACAGCCCCAATATTGCCAAATCACATGTCCTAGAAACAATTAGTGACCACAAGATAGTGCAGTGCTCTTTTTCACTTCCTTGTGCTGATAAAACAAAAACAAAAAAATGTATTCTTAACTACTCGCGAGCTGAAACTCAGAGAATCAACCAAACACTGCAAGAATTCACAATCGACTTCCAAGAAAACTTCGAGAACCGTTCGACTAATCTTAACTAGTCCATATTCCGCGATAAGTTAAAAGATAGAAGAATCCTGCGTGCCCAAACATATCATAAAATCACGTGAAGACGATCCTGGGTTCATGCAAGAAGTAAAGAGATGCTTGAACAAGAAAAAAAGGTCGTACAAGAAGGCGACACAAACAAACTCCCCCTCTGACTGGCAGAACTACAAATCCATATCTGTGCTGGTAGAAAAAACTATTCATGACGCCAAACACGAGTACTTTAACTTAACACTTCCTAACATGTTAAAAAACGATCCCCAAAGATTTTGGAAAGTCGTAAATCCAAAAAATAATCACTCTGTGCCAACACTTCAAGGGGACGACGGCAGTGCATTATCGGTAGCTGAATGCACCAAGGTTTTCAACATTAACTTCGCCGCGGTATTTACAGATGAACTACCTCTGGATAGTTCACTTACGCTCGTTGAACCTCATATTGCACTTCCCTTTGCACCCATTATAGTCACAGCACACGGCGTACAGTGTGCAATAGAATGCCTCCCGCTTAAGACAAGTCCAGGTCCCGACGGAATCAGCGCTAAACTTTTGAAGCTTACCAAGCATCATTCAGCCTACTTACTTTCACTAATATTTCAGCAATCCATCGACACCGGATGCGTGCCAGACAACTGGAGGTCAACGTTCATTATACCAATATTTAAATCCGGTGACAGCTCCCTTCCAGGCAACTACAGGCCTATATCATTAACCTCAATCAGCTGCAAGTTACTGAAACATATAATACACAAACATATCATGATATATCTTAATGACAACAACCTTCTCCACATAAACCAGCATGGCTTTTGCAAAAACCTGTCCTGCCAATCTCAACTCTTCGAATTAGTAACCGATCTCCATCAATCACTGCACTCCGTCCCTGTATGTCGACGCAATCCTCGTCGATTTTTCGAAGGCTTTCGATCGCGTCCCTCACAACCGTTTAATCTTAAAATTATGCACTCTCCAACTTGACGTTAAAACAACGAAATGGATCGAACAGTTTCTAACCAACCGCAAACAGTTCGTCAAAATACAAAATCATACCTCGACCAGCGAACGCGTCATATCAGGGGTGCCACAGGGGTCAGTGCTGGGCCCACTTTTGTTCTTAATCTACATTAATGACATATCAACCGACATAAACGCATCAATTAGACTGTTTGCAGATGACTGTATAACATACAAAGAAATAAGGACTCCTACCGACATTATTGACTTACAGTCTGCCCTCAATAAACTAACAGATTGGTGTTCCTTATGGCAGATGAAAATCAACATAGATAAAACAAAGCACCTTAAATTTAGCATGACAAAAAATTCACAGACCAGTTCATACACAATTGACAATATCAAAATTGACACAGTTTTGACGTATAAATACTTAGGTGTTATATTCAATTCGACCTTGACCTGGAATGACCATATAGATTATATAACTTCTAAAGCCTTAAAGAAGCTCGGCCTCTTGAAGCGACGCCTTCATCTCATGAACCATGACACCAGGTTATTAGCTTATAACTCGCTCATTCGACCGTCGTTAGAATACGCATCTATTATTTGGCATCCCCATCACGTTACCTGGACAAATCACCTCGAAGCGGTCCAAAACAAAGCAGCCCGGTTCATCTTATCTTATTCTCGACATCAAAGTGCCACCAAACTAAAAAGCACCCTTGATATGCATTCACTCTCCTTGCGACGAACACTTGCCCGGTTATCATTCTTTCACACCCTCTACCATAACGGCTCGCTCTTTTCGCGATCTCACATTTATCCCGCGCACCGCATCTCTTCTAGGTTAGACCACGCCTATAAAGTCAAACCAATTTTTTCTCGCACTGATAAATGCCGGAATTCACCTCTTGCACTCTCAATAGATCAAGGGAATTCACTTCCATCTAGCATTGCCACCATCAACGATCACCAGTCTTTTCAGTTAGCGCTCCACTCGTTTCTTGAGCGCGATACCACTTTGTAGTAAGTCATCTTTATTTATTTTTTCATTTTATACCGCATGTGTTCACTCATTGTGTACATCTCAGACAGTGTACGAACGTGAAAACAATCATCTCGACGCTATTGATTTTTGTAAATCATGTGGTTTGCACTGTATTTATAATATTCCTTTCTTTTGTATGCCTGAACTATCATCTTTACATTTTCGCATTGTATTGATAGCATTATTTTTTCAATTACTGTATACCTGAATTGCGACTGTATCTTTCACTTATAATCAATCCCCCCCTATGTAATGCCCTCCGGGCCCTTAGGGTATCCAAATAAATAAATGTCTCACACAATATAATCCATACATAGAAAAGATTCACACTTGCACACCTACTTGAATAATCATGTCTGCCAGTATTTGTTATTTTGTAGTGCTACGGTAATATTTTATGATGCTTCATAAATGTCATATCTAGCAATCATGGTGTTGCAAAAATAACAGGGACCATTCACAGAAGGCTCCTCACCCTCCTTGGAACGATGTCTGTGTTGCTGCCTTTTCAACTCCTGGCTTAGTGTCTGGATGAATTGATGACTGTTTGGGCCCAGTAGGGCATGACTCTGGTATTAGTGGCTCCATGCCTGCAGGCTGGGTGTCCAGATGCAATGAGGAACTTCTGCTTTGGTTCAATTCCTGCATTTTTGGAATGACGGCTGTGCACTGAATGTCTTGATGCAATGACTGCACTGCAGGGCTCCTTTGGTAAGGTCCCTGTTGCGGCTTCATGCCTGTAGACTGCATGTCTGAATGCAATGACTGTAATGCAGACATGCTTTTCTGCAGGTGTAGACCTGAAGAAAAAAAAAGGCAATAAAGACAGCCTCTTCACAAATTATTTCACATCAAAAAAGGCACCGAAACTCAAAGGGCCACACACGGGCATGCCATAATATATAGAAAACAAAGGAGAGGCTAATGGCAATCATCAAGCACAGCCAATCCAAAAAAAATCACACCATGGTGGTGAAATGCAAAGCAAGATGCAGGCTTTACATGCTCAGCACACGTACATCCAAGTAAAAAGACCCTGAAAGGCAAATTAAGCACGCAGTTTCAATTTACAGTCTATGCAGTATGAGCCTAAGAGCTTATTTAAACACTCAGTCCACCAAGGGTCCACCAGGGGGCAGCACAGGCATCTGACAAAAGCTCTAAAGTACTTGTTCAAAATGTGAGGAGAAGTTGCCTTAAATTGCTTAGGAAATGCATATCTGCTAAGACGATGGTGTGAGCCACTTGAGCGAAATCACAAAGAAGAGAGCAAACAACAAAGTGGGTCGCTGCTTGGCTACAAAGAGCAGAGATTGAATGAAAAAAGCATTAAACTTTAAGATAAGCTGGTTTCTCATGTTTACAAGCCACGGGATCTTGTTTGGCTCAAACATCCATTTTCAAAGTCTTCCTGTATTGTGAAACTACAATAAGGGGGCCACCATCGGAAGGAGCAATTGGTAGGTCGATGTACAAGTATATCATATATAGGTGTTCATATATGGGTACAGATATACCATATATAGCGCCACAATGATGACATGATCACAACGAAGCATCGCATTGGAGTGGCACGTGCACTGGTGTGACAGCGTGTTGCCGCTCTTTGAATGCCGCTCTGCACGTGCCCGCATGGCATGTGAAAAACAAAAATAAAACGGAACGAGCCATGTGTGCCTACAGACGAAGAAAGGCATCGGAGTTGAGAAAACGTGCTGGCCTGGTCGGGTGTCAACGTTACGGAGGCCAACATATGTCAGAGGGACCCATTCAAGCGCCAATGCCCGAGGGCGCTCAAGAACGACACGTCTCGCTCCGGACGCCCAGCAAATGCCTGGGAGCCTTTGACGTCCATTCGTCCACCGCCCTTCTGATGCCGGCCTTTTCATTCTCTGAAGAGCCTCCAATGGACGCAGTCTCAGCACCATCGATGCACCGCTATGCATGAGCCCTTCGCTGGCTAGAAATCCTTGAATGCTTGTTGTACAGACACTGTACATATTATTGAGTTTTGTGCTTTGTGTGTGTGCTCAATTATATGTTCGTGCACTGCGCCAGCATCTGCCTCTTCAATGCTGCCTTCAGAGCAGTCCGACTTCCCTCCCTGATGCACAATTGTAACAATAGGGTTGTTTGTTTTTGGGTGTTATATTATTCAAATTTGGAGGGTAAACATCGAGTGCTACTTTTCAACGTTATAATTGAGAAGAAATGGAGCTTTTTTTTTAGCCAAACTATCCACAGTGCAGCATGCAGTTGCACTGCGTTCTGGAAATCAACAAACCTGGCTATACAACAACCTAGTCATACAAACCGGAAACGAACAAACCTTAGTCATACAGAGGAACACCATTAAACTATGCCTGATGAGGATGCAAAGAAAGCACATCCTAGCCAGTGTTTCCAAGTCCATAACAAAAAACCCACAACATAAACCCCCAAAAAACTGCTAAAAGCCCCCCACCAAATTCACTGTTTGTACCCAAGATGCCGATGACTCCAATGCATTCAAGGATGTTTTCAATTATTCAAGGAATAAATTATACCTTCTTGATGGGAAACTATGGGCGTAACTCTAAAAGCTCAATTCTACCTTCTTTTAAGAACACCTGATAGACTGCAAGCGATACTTCTATTCAGCAGAGGAAGAAGTCACCAGCTTCGTCCCGGTTTGTCAGAGCCCAGTGGGTGATTGTCACTCATACAGAGCTGGTTCCAAGCGGACTTCTCGTATTGCTGATGACGTATGTCTCCAAAGTGCTGACATTTTACAGTATACATACCCATTAGCATGTAGCTCATAGCTTTGATGCCATTTACTTAACACATAGCCTTTGGAGTCTGGCTTGAACAGTCAAGACAGCATTAGTCCTCTGTGTTGCCATTCTGTCCTCCATTTGCACTTGATGATGTTCAATTAAGTAAACACAAGTTCCTTTACAATCTTTCTTCACACAGTTTGCCAAAACAAACTGGGGAGAGGAGACAACACATACTGGCTGTTTGTTCTGAATTTCATTGTAAAGTAACATGTCCCAACTGGGCCCAACCGAAGCTTTACTGAACATGTATTCTACCTCTGGATTCACCCAGTGATACTTATCATGTGAGCATAGCCTTGGAGCCCGCTTGCAGCAAAGCAACCGCATCACGGAGATCATCCTCAAGATCATCCTTCACAGTCACATGACTGTGAAGGTGTGGAACTCGGTCCTACCACTAAAGACAACTCTTTACAAGGTGAACTTGTCCCAGCAAATAAGGCAATACAGCGCAAGAAAATAACACTCAGAGTACAACGATAGCAACGAGCAGCTGTCGGTTGTTGATAGGCTGATCTATGGCAAAACATGTTGGCATTTATGGAGAAGTTATACATTCTATTATTATCACTCGTGCAGTGATGCGATTGGCTGAAGCTATGTAGGAAATGCTTTTTGGAACAGCCAAAAGAAATTTCGAAGCAGGGAAACGGGCTTTTGGAGCAGCTAAAAGGTACAGTGTCCCAAGGAAAAATTAACTTTCTGAGAAGCAAAATAAGAAGATACTGTGAATACCTTTGAAAATAAAACATTTATGAGCCATCAAATGGATGTTAGGGGCAATTGTTCAGCATCGGATGTTGGCCAAAATACTGTATTTACTCACGCAATCAAACCACTCACATAAAGAACCCACCTCTCAATTTTGTGCTTGAATAAAAGCTTTTTTATGTTTGTAATATCTGTTCATATTATTTCAGTGTGATTTGCTGTGCTTTTGACGGTTGCAATAAAATAAAAGCACACAGTCATACCTCTAACAATGCTCTTTTTTATAAAATGTCTAGAAACAGTTTCACAAGCATGCTAAGCAGTTGCCAGTGACATGAGCGTGAACACCGCCAGCCACAATTTAACAGACGTGCATTTTGTGTCAGAGCACCATCCGTCGAATGCGGAAAAATCTCCCTGCTTATAGCGCCATCTCGTGGCAAGCAAGCGCGGCAGCATGCCATACAAACACAGATAACAGGCATCTCTGGTAGCATGGTCTGCCCACGAGTTTGTCAACATTCCAGTTCCATCGTGGTTTTGTTTTCTTGTTGGATCCTGAATGCTGGATCCATGAATGGTTTTAAGCTCAAAGTCATTGAGCATGTGTTGAAGCAGGAGAACATTGCAGCGAGACGGCATTCTAGTGTTGATTTAGGGCATATACAACTATGCTATTGGGGAAAGCGAGAGCACAATCTTTCTGCTACCAGAAAAGAAGAAAGATCTTTGCACATTTCACGGGCCAGAACAAGGCAAGTTCCTGTCTGTGAAGAATGAAATTCCATGTCAAAAAGCTCCAAAGTGAATGCTCAGCATCCCACGAACTGATTTCAGAACCATACCGGGGCCACAGCCAGAAATAACTGACGGAATTTATTGCAATTTGAAAGCTAGCAGCAGTTGTACAATGAAGTGCATGTACCAAAACGTGCTGGAAAGACAGTAATTGACACCAGGAGTGCTAGAAAGTGCAAGGCAAGTTACGAACAAAAAATTCTTACGTACCATGTGTAAAGCACCTTACATTTAATTACAGTAAGATCTCAGTATAGCAAACTTCAGGGGACAACCAAAAATACCGCATTTACTTGAGTAATGAACACACTTTTCCCCAAAAAACAGAAGGAAAGTTGGGGAGTCTGTTTATTATATGGGGTAAATTTTAGGAAAACTTTTTCGGGTTGAACAAAGCAATTTAACGTGTAAGAAAGAGGGTGTTATGACCCGCAGTAATGCTTAAAGCGACGCATGCAATGAAATTTTATTTTAAATACAGTAAAAAACAGCCATGTGACGTCAATATCGCATGACTCTGCAACCGCTGCGACAGCTTTATGGTAGCTGCATTTTGTTCCATTGCAACGGCCTTGGGGTTCCGCCCACAGCAACACAAAACCAGAAGAATGGCAATGCTGTCGAGTGGTCAGCAGCGAAAAAATGAATTACCAGCACGCGGCGGTCTTCATCGGGCATAGAGTTTCTATAGCTTCTGTGTCGGCACGGGTCCTGACCGTAACGCATGATGCAACGGCCAATAATGTCGCTGTGCCGGCTTCCAGCCAACCAAACATCAGCGTTCAGCAGCATTCGCAAGTGGCCTTAACAGGAAAAGATATTTTCAGTAACCACATGCAAAATGCCTTATCATCACATTCCTCCCTCTATCAATGTGCTTATCAGTCGAGCGTGGTAAGCACGATTTCCGAGTGCCACGATGCAACCCTGAGACACGCTTGCCATGCAATGTCTGGCATCGTTTCTGCACACACTTTGGATGCACCATATCTCAAAACAGGGCATAGTTGACAAGAATCCGCTCAAAGAACAGAGGGGACGGGTGCTGGTGGTTTGTCTGTGCTATTATGTCAGTGCACATGATGCACAGCTCGACGACACAGGGCTTTGCAGTGGTAAGGGAGCACACTTGTTTGATCTTCTCGGTCCACGGCGTAATCAAAAGCTAGCTTTTAGCACGCATGATCAGACAATGGTTGCACTCTGCTGACTGCCGTGAACGCAGGTGCTACTGTTTACTACTATCACGAAATTATGCAACAAAAAAGAAACTAAAGTAAGTGCATGAATTGCCGTAGCAGTAGCCAATTGGACATACGCATACACCATGAAATTCATGCGATCCTTGAACATAACGACCTTCTTTTTCGAGTCGTCCAGTTCCTGAAGAATGTCTGCTTTCTCACTTAGCAAAACAAATATTTCCGTTTCATCGCCCTAGGCAAAAAAAAAGCTCCTGGCAACACGCACGCAGGCATGGCATGTGCTTGTTTTGCGATCGCTGTAATTACACCGAAAAGAACCAGACAGAAAAGCAACATTGAAATTAGAAAACAATGGAGGCATTGTATGCCTCGACGCCTCTGCCACACAAAAGAAAAAACACAATAGAGGAGACAGAAAACTTTGCACCAGCGTTTTGTTACGGAGGTTTCATTTTTCTACTCCTGAGCTACCAAGTGGTGCTTCCTGCCTCTAGCATGAACACTAAAACGTCAGTGCCTCGCGAAGAAAGAAAAAGACAGAAACGTCCTCTCCCTTGTTTTTGCTTTATCTCTCACACCACCTCGGCCCTATGCCATCTGTTCGCCTGCTTCTGCGGTTACGGCGACAGATTCGCCGAAATAGAAGCATCTCCAGACTTCCAAATATGAGTTCGCAGAAATAAAGCGTTATGAGCATGATGCAGAACTAAATATAACAATCGTTATTATGAAAAGCTCAGTATTCTGAGAAGGTCAGTATTCTGAAGTGCATTGAGTGAAATAATTTTAGAATGAAACTACAAAAAGTCGGCGCAGAATTTCTGGTAAGTTCATTTCTGAAGTGATGGTCGCTCTAACAAAATTTTACTGTAAAAGAGGTAAGGTTTCGAAAGCCAGTTTCTCCTTTACTTCGTGGAACAAAATTTCAGCACTCAGAAATCATTGTCTTTTCTCCCATGCAATGAGCCTTCCACTCAAGTTCACAGACTTCCTTAAAAAAAGGGTTCATTATGCAAGTACAATAGAACCTCGTTATAACGAACCCGGATATAACGAACTATCGGATATAACGAAGTAATCGCAATTTCCCTTGAAATTCCTATAGATGAAATTGATATTGGTTATAACGAACTAATGGTTATAACAAAGTAATTACCACTCCACCTTCAACTTCGTTATAACGAGGTTTTGCTGTAAATACATAGCAACAGTTAAACCTAGATGTACAAAAGTTGGTAAAACTGGCAATTAACTTCATTATATCAAAACTGTTAAACTGAGGAGGAAGAAAAACTTTATTAAGTAGAAAATTTATTAATTTAAAGGCAGTTCTGGGTGTGGCCCACATTCCAGGGCTCAACTGGATCTTGTGGCTTGCTGAGCTTGGTCTAGGAAGGCTAAATGGCTCTCGCCGTCCTCACTTGCATGCAATGCCCCCCACATCTGAACGAAGCCCACTACCTTTATTAGAGGCAAGTTGATTTTCCTTGGCTGAGCCACAGATTCCCATGTCGTGTGGGGCAGCGTGGGTTTCGTGCCACACCACGAACAGATGTCTGTACAATGTGGAAGGTGCATCTTGCAGAGCTGGTTGAGGTGCGGGTATGAATTTGTTTGTATATGATGCCAGTCCCACACTTGCGTTCTGTCCAATTTAGTGTACAGAAGCCCGAGCGTACATCACTCCCCTCTGAATCGTTAATATGCCACACACTACGGACAGAGCTTCCTCTAGAGTGCTGCCCGCCGCTCGGTCATTGCTGCCTCAAGCAATGCAGTCTGCCCTTTCGTTACTTTCCAATTCGTTGTGCGCCGGACACCGCATTATGCTGTGGTCAAGGTCGAGGAGTGAGCCAACAATTCTTGTGGCATTGCGCGGTAGCATTCCCTGCATGAAGAGTCAGCACACTTCCTGCGAGTCTGTAAGGACATAAGCTGGCTGACCCTTAAAGTTGCTCGTATGGCCAGTGTATGGCTGCAGCCTCGGCTGTGCATACAGAGGTGGTCTTAACAGTGGCGGTTATCATGGCAACTCTTGCTTGTGGCGACCGAGTAGAAGTCTTAGCGGGAAGTCCAACCGCGCCCGTGTCCGCCCGTGGCTGGATCATTATTGCAACACTAGGCTCTCGTCTTGGCCTGTCTGCAGCCTGTGGGGTACCTGGCACTCATATTTTGTGGGATGGGTGTGATGTAAAGGCGGTATCATATCAGCAATGCTTCACTACTACAAACTGGTATATGGCCTTGAGAAGCAAGTGCTGGGCTAGGCCTAGCACTTGCTTCATTGCTGTAGCCGGGCAGATGGTCTTCGTGTTTCCCGCAGCGCTTTTCGTTATAGCACACAGTGCTCTCTAAAGTCTTCTTCGCGTTAGCATCTCTTGTGCCTTTTACAGGGTGAGTGACATGCCTGCATGATCACTGCGCGGTCGTCCGTGCCTGTACATGCTGGTAGTCGGGCAACGTAGACACTACATGCGTTCGGCTGTTCCATGTGGTTGAAGCACTACGTAAGGGTTGATCTCATGAGGAAATGCATTACCCATGACCATGACTAGCCTTCATTCAGTGAAGCTGTTTTTGTTTATCAGTGCAGGATAGCTGCAGCAATGTTTCCGACGCTCATGTATTCTACACCATCGGTACACAAAGGCGTAGCTGACATGGTAGAAATGCGTCTAGAGTATCAAAACTGCATCAGCGATCACAACCCGTTTATGGATAAACCCAGAAATCAAAACCAGGAGAGCTGGCAAAGGATAGCAGTGCATAAAAAAGCTCTTTATTACCCTGCAGGGTCATTTTACACACAGAAATGTGCCTTCAAAGCATGTCTTCTCAAAATGACGTTTTTGGGTGGTAAGGCTGTTATGCATGAATATCTTGAACTGTTCATCGAATTTGTAATGTCCTTTTTTTTATTGCGTAGCTGGATAGACTTACCACAGCATGACAAACCTTTTCTTTTCTTCATTATACTCTGTCTAAATCTGAGATATTGCTATAACTTTAGAACCAGTGCACCCAACTACGTGAAGTTTTGTGGTGCTTCAAATGCATTTACTATGAACGTATCCTGAAAATTTCATTGAGATATCTCAACAAACACAAAAGATGTTATACCAGGGTAGCCCCCCCCCCGACACTGTGCCTAAGCAAAGCCTTGCCAATATTAAAAAATTTTGGAAACGAATAATTTTATGACTTCCAGCATTTAAGCTATGCTATACAAAATGATTTTAAAAAATGAAAACTGTGCACGAAAAGTAATCTAGTTGGCATGGAAAATAATAAGGCAGCTTCACTAGCATCACTCTCACAGTAACTTTGAGGCACTACAGTAAACGCTCGTTAATCCAGATTTCCAGGGAACGGTAAAAAAATGTTTGAATTAACCGTATGTTGGAATTATCGATTGGTCAAAATAAATGCAATAAATGCACGAGTTTCTTTCAATGTACCTTTACTGCACAAAGTAATCATGGACAATTTTTTCTGAACTCTTCAAGGTGCTCAGCATCTTCTGTGCTGTGTGCAGTGTCAAAACAAAATTCTTTGAGGACGACGAGGGCCTCCGCGGCTTCCTTTAAAGTGCGAGGGGGCCTCTTTGCCGGAAAGTGTGGTCAGATGAGTGCTGAGCAGGAAAGCACCAGCAACGATCAAGCTGAAGCAGCTGTACTGACTTGTTCAATAAAAAGGCTGTTCAACAATGTAGCACACCAACAGGAGCAAAGCTCAAAATGTAGCACGTTGCAGTGCATTGAAATCGGGAGTATGCGGTTCTGAAAGCACGTGGCGCATACAAAAGTGACGCTGCTGCAGCTGCTGTGGAGCAAACTATAGCCACTCAATCGATGCGTCCATGCTGTGCACGTGCGCCGGACGAAAACGAAACTATTTGCCCCAGATGCTGTGGATGAACGGATGACGATGACGGGTAGCCTTTATATATGCCTACAATGAGGCCCTTATGTAATAAAATATATGCTTTTCTGTCAACAAAACAACTTTTTTCCTTTTTTTTCTCCCATCCGGTATGCATTCAAAGTTTTCCAGATGGGAGGGAGGGGGGGTTGCAAGTTCTGGGGCTTGGCTTGCAATGGAGGTCACCCTTTATTTAAAGTAAATATGTTATCTTCTGAAATCTATGGCTAAGAACCAGACATGGCTACAGTGGAACCCGCTTATACCAATACCATAAAAATTACGTTATTACCAATACCTGTTATAACAGCATTGCATGAAAAAAAGCGAAGGGGACCCCAAAGTTTTTCTAGGTGTGTGGGTAGAAGCAGGGAGAAGGAATGGCTAAAGCCCCCTTCCAAGACATTGTACGCTTCACTGCATGACAATGAGCACAGCCCACTGAACCAACCTTGAAATGCGGTCATTTGGATACCACTCATTAGTTTGTCGTGCTTGTACCCTAGATGGCACCACATACATTTAAGTTAGCGTTGACATATCGCGCTATTCCACTATGCTAAAATAAATATTTTGTTCTACACAGTGCGACCCTGTCTTAAGATTAGTGATGAAATGCATTCTAATGTTTTACACTATACTAAAACTCCCTATTGCTGTCAGAGGGTTACTTCAGCAGACAAGATATAAAACAACCTGATGGTGCAGCAGCTCATCACTGTTATAACTGATACAGTATTGAAACCGGTAATGTTATAAGTGGGCACCACTCTACATTAAGTATTATTATTGAATGCGCAAATACCACTGTGGGCAGTCTTGACCAGTTGTGAGGGCTCGCGAACCTCCTGGCAAGGCAGAGAATGGTTCTCAGTCGTATGGCGCACTGTGAAATTTTCAGGTGGCTTCACTGAAGGCACAAGGCATGATGGGGCCCCAACTGCACAAAGCAAGCAAAGGTGCACCCCTTCACTGATTGCACCCAGTGCTAGTTAGAAAACAAAACATGCACTGCCTGTAATTCACTGATTACAGTCAAACCCACTTATAATGAACCTGAAAGCGCCGCCTAAAGTGGTTGTAGCACATAAAGAGGTGAGCAGTTCGTCGTATATGGTCTCTCCCTTCAAACCATGGGCAACCAATTTTTTCTAATGGTAATGTGCTGCTTCCAAAAAAGTGCATAGTCACCAAGAAAAAAAAAAGAAAATTTACACTTCTATACAATGTGCACTCGCCGTAATAACCTTTGTATATTTTTTTTCTACACATCAGCTGCACCAGACTGAATGTGCCAGAACTACGTTGCTTTTCAAATCAGGATGGCGTTCAGCCATCCTGATTCAGTATCAGCAACTGCTCAAAGCAAGCATTGGCCAACACAAGATCTCTCAAGAGAGCTTAGGAAGCACCGACCCTTTGCACAGTTCACATTCACGCCTACTCAGTCGGCGTAAAAACGACAGTGGCGATAGAAACACTTCAGGGGCAATGGAAATGAAGTGGCATATTGAACATTTTATGGTTTCTAGTACACGCTTCGACACATAGGCAGCTCACCTCAGTAGAATTTTTCCCCCGATGGAATGAGTCCAAAAAATTGACTGCACAACGCACTGAGTACAAAACCGAAACCATGTTGGTGGTGTTGTCAAGAGTCTCTCGTCTGATCCGTTAAATGTGGAACTAAAGCGGAACCGGCGGATCCACCTGAACATTGCCATCGCAAAATGGGGGCATACCACCTTTAAAGTGAATTTGCATTGGTTCATTTACTGCTCGCTTGCGGCCTGTGTGTGTGTCACGTCTGTTCCCAATTATGTATAAATATTGATGCACTGCTTTTACTATCAAGTTAACATCCAAAGGCTGGTTGGGTAATTTGGGAGGGGGTGGCCATGGTGTTGCACCAGGAAGGCCAATTCCAGTTCTCGTGCACAGGTGATACGCAGATAAGGCATGGTGGGTGCAAATTCCCATATGCATTGCTTGTCCAAATTTCCCTTCCAGATTTGGACCACCTTCTCAATAGACCTTTTTTCATGTGATCAATCAAGCAATAGAGAAATCCACTGAATACAACAAACCCATCTACATGGCTTTCATAGCCTACAAAAAGGCTTTCGACTCGGTAGAGATACAGGCAGTTTTGGAGGCACTGTGCCATCAGGGAATATTTGATAGTCACGTAAATACTATAGCCAACATCTATAGAGGTTCTCCAGTCGCCCTACTCCTTAAGAAAAGCAGGAACATATCAATACATAAAGGTGTAAGAGAACAAGGTACAATTTCTCCAATGCTATTAACTGCATGTTTGGAAGAAATTTTCAAAAGACTAGACTGGGACGAAACAGGAATAAAGATTAACGGCGAATATCTCAGCAACTTGCACTTTTTAGCCGATGACATTGTGCTCTTCAGTAATGATGGCAACGGATTGCAGAAAATGATTCAAGATTTAAGCTGAGAAAGCATTCAAGTAGGTTAAGAATGAACATGGAGAAAATAAAGATGATGCTAGGCAGCACAGTGGAAAAAACGTGTCTTCATTATTGAAAACTGGACATTAGAAGTCGTAGAAGAATGCACATATCTAGGACAGCTACTGACAGGCGAGCCCACTCATGCTAAAGAAAACCACCGTAAATCACTGCAGAATAAGCATGGGTCAGCGTGCATACAGCAAGTATTCCCAAGTCATGAACGGAAACTTACCATTATCGCTCAAGTGGAAATTATATAATTACTGCATTTTGCCAGCACTGACATACGGAAAATAACAAAGCTTGAGAGGGAGTTCAGAACCACATAGCGGACGACGGGAACAAAGAATGATAGGTGTTGCATTAAGGGATGGGAAGACAGCTGAGTGGGTCAGGGAACCGACAGGTGTAGCCAACAAAACAATCAATGTTAACAAAATACATCGACCTGGGCAGTACACGTGATGAGAAGGCTAGATAACTGATGGACAGTTACAAAGATGGAATGAATACCAAGAGAGGGTAAGTGTAGCCATGGACGACAGAGAGTAAGATGGGGGGACAAAATTAAGAAACTTGCAGGCACCAAATCAAATCAGCTTGCACAGAACAGGCAAGGATGGAGAGCATTGGGAGAGGCCTTCATCCTGCAGTGGACATAAGGTGGGCTGATGATGATGATGACCAAAGGAATGTTTCTTGCATGCTGAAGACACCTGCATACGTCCTTGCATGCCTGAAGCCTGGGACGTAACGCAAACAGAGGGAGTAAATCTACAGTTGGATGTCAACTGGGAGAAATTTACACAGGCGAAAAATGGTAAACTTATCAACGGCACGTTATAAAAATCTTCCAAGGTAACAGCACTACACGGTGCAATCTAGGCGGGCCACATCAAGTGCGCAACTCTGGTGCTTTGACGGCCCATTTAACTTTTTCGTCTTCGTTTGCACCACATTTTTATCTCAATTGCATCTGATATGTTCATTGTGCATGTAAGGTGCTTTGAACAACTGCTAAGAGGTTTATTGGCAGAGACAGGAGCAGCTGGTCGAAAGAAACGGTAGGCCTAGCGAAACAGTCACAAGCTCACGCCGATGGCAATGCGGTTGTTGCACAACCCACTCTTCTTCACTACAATCACCCTCCACTGAAAAAGGTGCCATCTTGCCGTCTTAAGGCGAAGACACAATGATGGGGTCATAGTAAGGCGTGAGGCGAGAAACGTGGACCAGTTCGCGGCCATGATGGCGTAGACACAATGATGGGGTCATAGTAAGGCGTGAGGCGAGAAACGTGGACCAGTTCGCGGCCATGATGGCGTAGGCCGGTCGACAGCGTGAGAGGCTCCACAGCGTAGTTGATGGAGGATGTTTGCTCCAGAACCTGGCACAGGCCACTCTTCTTCACTACAATCACCCTCCACTGAAAAAGGCGCCATCTTGGCGTCTTAAGGCGAAGACACAATGATGGGGTCATAGTAAGGCGTGAGGCGAGAAACGTGGACCAGTTCGCGGCCACGATGGCATAGGCCGGTCGACAGCGTGAGAGGCTCCACAGCGTAGTTGATGGAGGATGTTTGCTCCAGAACCTGGCACAGGCCACTCTTCTTCACTACAATCACCCTCCACTGAAAAAGGCGCCATCTTGCCGTCTTAAGGCGAAGACACAATGATGGGGTCATAGTAAGGCGTGAGGCGAGAAACGTGGACCAGTTCGCAGCCACGATGGCATAGGCCGGTCGACAGCGTGAGAGGCTCCACAGCGTAGTTGATGGAGGATGTTTGCTCCAGAACCTGGCACAGGCCACTCTTCTTCACTACAATCACCCTCCACTGAAAAAGGTGCCATCTTGCCATCTTAAGGCGAAGACACAATGATGGCGTCATAGTAAGGCGTGAGGCGAGAAACGTGGACCAGTTCGCAGCCACGATGGCATAGGCCGGTCGACAGCGTGAGAGGCTCCACAGCGTAGTTGATGGAGGATGTTTGCTCCAGAACCTGGCACAGGCCACTCTTCTTCACTACAATCACCCTCCACTGAAAAAGGCGCCATCTTGGCGTCTTAAGGCGAAGACACAATGATGGGGTCATAGTAAGGCTTGAGGTGAGAGACGTGGACCAGTTCGCAGCCACGATGGCGTAGGCCGGTCGACAACGTGAGAGGCTCCACAGCGTATTTGACGGAGGATGTTTACTCCAGAACCCGGTAGGGTTCCAAACTTCTCGCGAAATACTCGCAAGAAGTTTTGCAGAGCAGCCGGGCACGGCAGCAGGCAGACGAAGCCAGACCAAGGAGCCAGGGGAAAATTCTGGTGCAGAACGAGCGCCAGGTTGATAGGACTGCTGCTGCCACTGATCCTCTGTGGAAAAGGAGCAGGCAAGTTGACGGCATTCTTCAGCATGTCAAGCAGCCTCGGACAGCGAGGTACTTTCGGACTCATCAGGCTTATATTGAAGAATCGTGCCAAATGTGCTAGAGGGTTCTCATCCATACAGAAGAAAATACAGGGAAAATCCAGTCGTAGCTTGTGCTGCAGTATTGCATGCGTAGATGACGAAAAGAAGAACTTGATCCCAATTTGAATGATCAGAGGAGACATAAGACGACAACATATCCCCGAGGGTACGGTTGAAGCGCTCGGTCATGCCATTCGTTTGCGGATGGTACGCCGTACTTGTTCGGTGGACGATTCGGCTGCTTTCAATACATCGGAAAGGAAGGCACTACCGTGATCGCTCAGAAGTTCCCGAGGGGCACCATGCCATGACGTAGAACGAAATGTCGTAAACAGAAACGATGCAATGTCTCGTGCAGTGGCAGTCTGCAAAGTAGCGGTGTCGGCATATCGGGTCAAGTGATCTACTGCAACAATAATCCATCGGTTACTTGCTGGTGTGGATGGGAGTGGTCCGTACATATCAATACCAACACGATCAAATGGTCGAGTAGGGCAGGGAAGAGGTTGCGAAGGGCAGGCATGCCCGGGCGGCAGTTTTCGGCATTGGCACTGAGCACAGGAGCGGATGAACTTTCGCAAATAGTTGTACATGCCAATCCAGTAAAATCAGAGGCGCAGTCTAGCGTAGGTTTTGAAGAGGCCGGCATGTGCAGACTGGGGATCAGCATGGAAAGCATCGCAGATAACGTGACGGAGACGGCGGGGTATCACTAGAAGCCACTTGCGACTGTCGGAAAGGTAGTTGCAACGATAAAGAAGACCGTCGCGTATGCAGAAGTGGGTGGCCTGGCGACGAAGGGCACGAGGTTGTGAAGTTGTGGCGGAATCAGAAAGTATCTTGATAAGTGAATTGATCCAGGGATCCTTGCGTTGTTCCGTCGCCATGTTGTGTAAGTCTGGGGAGGCGAGGGCTGGCTCAAGGGCAGATAGGCAAGCACTGTCTTCAGACACTGGGGAGCGAGAAAGGGCTTCAGCGTCCGTGTGCTTGCAATCGGATTGGTAGATAATGCGAATGTCGCACTCACGTAGCTTACGAGCAAGTCAGCCAGATGGGTCCTTAAGGGTGGACAACCAGAAAAGGGCGTGGTGGTCGGTGACGATGTCGAAATGGCGCCCATACAAGTAAGGCGAAATTTCCCAAGTGCCCAAATAATGGCCAAGCACTCTTTCTCAGTAGCCGAGTAGTTAGCCTCGGCTTTAGTTAGGGTGCGGCTCGCGTAAGCAACGACATATTCGTGGAACCCTTCCTTGCGTTGTGCGAGTACAGCACCAGGCCAACTCCACTGGCATCGGTGTGCACTTCGGTCAGGGCTGCAGGGTCAAAATGGTGAAGAGTAGCTTAGCAGGCGGCATAATTTGTCAAAGGCGTCGTCACAGGCGGGTGACCAAGTTGAAAGTTCTGCATCGCCACTAAGAAGGCTTGTCAGCGGAGTGCAAATCAAGGCGGAATTTCGAATAAAATGTCGGAAATATGAAGCCAAGACTATGAAAC
Organism: Hyalomma asiaticum; assembly: GCA_013339685.2. Classification (NCBI taxonomy): domain Eukaryota; kingdom Metazoa; phylum Arthropoda; class Arachnida; order Ixodida; family Ixodidae; genus Hyalomma; species Hyalomma asiaticum. Next base: position 46,628,419 of record CM023481.1, on the reverse strand, counting down.
CTCAAAGCTCTTTTAAGCTCTTTGGTTTAGGGAACCCGGCACTTCCACCACTTGCTAAGAGGTTTATCGGCAGAGATGCAGAGACAGGAGCAGCGGTGAAAAGAAACGGTCGGCCCAGCGAAACAGTCACAAGCTCATGCCGATGGTGATGCGGCTGTTGCACAGGCCACTCTTCTTCACTACACAATGTTCATTATATCTGGATGCAGTTCCAATGGCGGCATAGAAAAATCGCAAGTATACTGAATATGGTCGTTATAAAAGATAAATCATTATATCTGGGACCGTTATAAGTGGGTTCAACTGTTTCGTCTTAACTCTACAACTAAACATCAGCAATGAATGAATACATTTAGTATTGTTACAAGATGTGAAACAAACCCCTGTGGGCTGTGCTGGTGACTCGTTGCATGGGCTCCTGGACCCTCTGGCTAGGCAGAGAATGCATCACAGTTGTATGGTGTACTGTGAAATTTGCAACTGGCTTCTCTGGAGGCACGACATATGATGGGGCCCCAACTGCATAGAGCAAGCAAAGGCACATCCTTTCATTGACTGCACACACTGCTAGTGAGAAAAAACATGCACTGCCCAATTTGATGTTTGGGGCTTTATGTCCCAAGACCAGCTGTGATTACGAGAGATGCCGTAGTGGAGGGCTCTGGAAATTCTGACCACCTCGGGTTCTTTAAAGGGCAACTCCGGTGATTTTTCACTGTCCAATGATCTCAATAAAATTTTCAAGATATATTCTCCTCGGTACTGTAATAATATATGCCAAGTCAGGCAGATGTAGGTCACTTAGTTTTCATGTAAATGAATTTTAAAAATTTTTAGTGGATTCTCATGCGGGCCACCCTGTGTTTTTGACATCATCACCTCCGCGCTGCCTACCCGAGCCAGCAGGCCTTGAAAAGCAAAACGGTGATACTTCAGCACTCGATTCGTCGCTGTCAAGATCAGAAAAGCTCGGATGACTTCACCACTGGCATTTCTTTGGCACCAGTTCCATATTTCTGGTGATGGGAAGGTCGTGACGTCACCGCACACGCTCCACAAAGCCTCTACCCGTTTCGGTTTCGGTCTGAAGACGACTTTCAGTTGCTTATTTAAAATTATTGGTGCGTTTCTGAGCAAAGTTAACCCCCCTGGTGGTTACAGGACTATCAGTACTATTGGAAAACAATGATATCAGAACATGGTGAAAAAACTGCCGGAGTTGCCCTTTAACGCGCATTGACATAGCACAGTACGTGTGCCTCAACATTGAAATGCAACATGCACTGCCTCTCATTCATCGAATATCTTCTCAACTGTATGACTAAAGGCCAGTGATAGTAACTACATTTAGTATTGTTACTAGATGTGCAACAAACCACTGTGGGCAGTCCTAATGACTTGTTGCATGGGCTTTGGGAGTCCCTGGCCAGGCAGAAAACTCATTGCAGTTGTATGGTGCACTGGGAAATTCGGAAGTGGCCTCTCTGGAGGCATGACAGACGACAGCACCACAACAGCATAGAGCAAGCAAAGGCACACCCCTTCATTAATTGCATACACTGCCGCACTGAAAACAAAACACACACTGTCCATCATTCCTCGAATACCTTTTGAATTCTATGGCTAAAAGCAGTGATCGAAGTGGCTTTTGGTGTTTTGGAGCAGCTTTTGTAGCAGGAAAAATAGGAGCTTGAAGTAGGAATTTTTGCTTTTGGAGCAGAAAATTTTTCAGCTTGTAGCAAGAAAACTACGACTTGGCGCAGTCCTACTGCATCGACAAAAGGCATAAATTTATGCACGGACATTGGAAAAAATATTGCTTATGGCTAAGCTCTATTTGTGAATAGTGCCTTGGATGCTCACCCACTAAAAGGATACCATAAGAAATACAACTTTTGGTCAACATCACAACATGGCGGCTGCATCAGCAACGACAACAAATAGTGACGAAAACTGCTTAGCGCAGGCAAAAAAACGGAGCACACGAGAAAGGTACACAAGATTTCTTTGCCTGCGCTAAACAATTTTCTTCAATATGCACCAACTAGGCCCTCAAAAAGTCCTATTAACATTAAACAGTGCTCTGCCGCCATGCCACATGACATCTCTTCAACACAAAAGACTGCCAAATGTAAAATGTAAAATATGAATACTATTCCATGCTGACCCTCCCTGATTACTCGATTCTGCCTTTGAAGGAAGAAGTTACCAATCGGGGAATGAGGTTGGGTCAGGCATTGGTCAATTCTGCACGTCAATGCAGAATTGGCCAATCAGGAAGGGCCAACACTACCCTATTTCTTTAAAAAAAAAGCAAGTGTTTGGCCAGCCATAATCATCATCTACATCAAGCGTCTTGTGTTAGTGCAGCACACCCAGTATTTCCCGGTCACTAACGGCGTGTGTGCTATCACGCGGCATGGCATTCCCAAGTGCAATGTTCTGAGTGCCGATTTTTCAAGAAGAAAACCGCCGAAGCATCTTTTTTTTTCGTGTTCATGTGGTACCATACCACCTCAGATATTCATACTCCAGTGGCCTGGTGTCCCGCCACTTAAAGGGGCACTGACACCAAAATTTCACTGCTGACACAGCCTGCGTGATCGATTTTCGTGGGCATGAACATGTCGCCTACCAAATCTCAACGGAGAAAGAACGCAGCTCTGAAGGTAATTTAAATGAATATCCAAGTTTGCATAAGCAATCGAGTGCTGGATGCCATAACTCGCGACACCAGCAATATCAAAGGTGACCCGAAGGAGACCCCCAACTTCCGCTACATCACCACGGCAGACGAGCTCCGAGCAGTGCAGCTAGCTATGATGATGTCATAGCCGCCATTGCCTATTCGCTGTACTTGCATTAGTAGACCACTGGCGACACCAGGCCTCAATAAAATAGTTGTCCCCCAACAACGATGATAGCAACTACTGACAACAATGCACAAGATGTACGACAGGCGAAAGAAAACGAGCACGTGTCACATGTCGTGCCGAAGTGTGTCACAATTATCTGTGCTCACGCAGTTGAACTTGTTTACCCCATTGCAAGCACTAGACGGTGCCAGTTGCACCAGGTGCTATGTCATTTTTAGACCTCTTCCAAACCAAGACTGTAACTAGTGGGTAATAAACAGGCCGTAAATAATTATTTGTCGCTGTGCAGGACCAATTGATGTGCCGTGTTATGGCTAACAGATCCTCAGCCACGTATTGTAGCAAAAAGACATCAGACGATAATTGTTGTGTCAGCGCCCCTTTAACGGCACATGTAAGCAGCAAATAAGGCAATAATTAAAATGAGGTAATGCAAGGCATAACAGCATTACACACTCCTTGGACTTGGTGGCCAGAATAAGCACAATTTCTTTTCAACTAGCAAAACATTCTCATGAAGAGATACAATGAACATGAGCTGACCGTATGTACAGTGCTCACGGAGTGAAATGAGACATGTAAACGTTGAGTTAAGCTCAGTAAAATATGCAATTGCTCGCTGTAACCACACCATATAGCTGCGAATTTGGCCTCGAAAGGCTGTATTTTTTCTGGTGAAAGTATACGCACCATCACACCGATGGTACATGAAGACGGCAGAAACAAAAGTATGTGCATATCTTTTCCCATTTCAATCCGTGAGTACTGTACACATTGTATGGCGAGAAGCACTCCATTGTCAAATTTGCATAACGACATTCACGATACACTCCCTTCTGAAAAGCTGCAAATTATTTTTAATGAGCATGTAAGTTTCAAACAACACCAATTAAAATAACAGCTCCCATCGAGCTACATCATCACTCGCAAATATTAAACATGGAATGGCACAGAGGCTACTTCAGGCTCATTAATCAAACAGTGCTAATGCTGTCGGGTTACTTTGTGCAAACTCATTGCTCTCCTTAGCACTGCTTGGAGACCGCCATGTCATCAAGCAAGCACTAGTGAAACAGAAGGCTGTGATTTCACAATAATGCATCAAAAGCGGTCCACTTTTAATCGCTCAAATGACATGTTCCTCCCTCATTCTCATTCTTTTGGCACTACAGCTTGTCAAACTAATGATAAAGGGTGAACCACAATGAATGTGGTCAACAGTAATAAAAAAAAGGCTATGTGCATCAGTGACAGCACGGTATTATTGGTAAACAGCAATATATTGTGAAGCTTTAGACAAAGGAAATACTACCCAAGATTGGCACAGCTGAAATTCCGAAGCATTACGTTGATATTTGAGAACACAAAACCATGGGTGTTAGCAACCGAGAGCATACACTTAGCTTGATTGCAAGAGGCATTTAGTTTTCACTAGTTTGCTGGGCCACAACCATTAGCAAACCAGCATGTTCCACAGTCTTCTGCAATTGGCACAGCCCGATGAATCAATAACCAGGCATATAGAGCATGCCGGATGGTCATTTGGCTGTGTTCGAACTGGTCAAACATTTTGACAGTCTGTGCGAAAAAAATGAGAACAATATGCAAGGAACGCACTGTGGTTTGTGTCTTTCCCTGCCCATTGTCCTCATCTTTTCATGCTAACAGTCAAAATGTTTAGAGCATGCCGGCACCACACCGACCCAGAAAGCAGAGCGTATGTGCTCAAGGCACTAGCAGCACCTGAAAACTGGCTTGACCTGGCGGCTTAGAGCCAGCAGCCTCAATTTCAGTACAAATTACAATTCTACATGGAGTGAACCTGCGCAGGTTCCACCAGTGATGGGCACTCCTGTCTGTCTCCATGGAGCCATGGCACAGTCTGGCTTAATGGGTGCAATACTTCCATCACTGTAAAAGCCAGCCATGACTATACTACTGGACGAGCAACATACCACTATGGGTTGGGTTAACAAGCTGTTGCACAGGTTTTGGGATTCCCTGGCTAGGCACAGAATGCATCTTGGCTGTATGGGGCACTGCGGGTTTCTCTGAAACTCCAACAGATGACGGGACTTCAAATGCATAAAGCAAGCAAAGTGCACCCTTTGAGTAATTGCACACACAGCTTGAGACAAAAATAAAATAAAAACACACTGCCTGTCATTAATTGAATATCATCTGAAAGCTATGACTAAATGCCAGCAAACACTGAAATATTACAGCTGATTCCAAAAATATATCAAACTTTCATTTGTAGAATTATTGGCTATTTTAAAACGTTGAAAAATTCCCCCACCGAAATATTATATAACAGTACCGGGCTGGTGCGCACTTATATAGAACTCATGTGGACCGATGCATTTCAAACACTCAACTCTGGTCAGCGTCGAAGCCCCCAAGAGCATTCCTCCTTAGAAAGGTTGATTCCCTTTTGGCGTCGTTTCAACATGTAGCGATCCCTCTTTGCACGCACAGTGTCCAAAAAACGGTGTCCTTGCTGCTTTGGCAGGCTGTGCAGTGCTGTGAGTGCACCGACTTGCCTACAGCACCCATTTTAAATTTTGACAACAGCAACATTTTTCAGATAAGTCAACAGGCAAAAGCCACAATGAAATGGATAAAAGGCTACCGCAACTCAGGCAGCAATATGCACCAGAGGCCTGAACTTTCATTGATGCAATGTGCTTATGTCCTCCAGTCAACAAAGCACATCCTCCGAGATTTGTTACATATTACTCCTAGCTGTACAACTCTCAAAGGCCATGCTTTCGCTGTCCTCTACAAAGCCACAAATGCCATTGCCACCGACACGTTAGCGTTTGCTTCGGCCCTTTCATGCACTGCAGATGTAGTCATCTCTGACATCTTTTTTCGCTCCTGATCAATCTGTTTGGTAGTTAAAAAAGCCTTAGAATAATACAAATAATGACTGGCTGCTGACAACAGCGGAGGATGCCTAGAAGAATTTCATCAGTTATCAGCATTCTCAGGCACCATTTAGGACGGGCTTAGAGCAAGCATCTTCATTAGCACCAATGAGCATGTGCAAGCCGTTTCTGACCACGCCAACTCCAAGATTGTGGCTGGTCACCCGTGCTAGAAATCTCAGCCGAACAATGATGAACGGATACATCATCATTATCATCATCATCAGCCTGTTTAGGTCCACTGCAGGACGAAGGCCTCTCCCAACGATTTCCAATCCACCCTATCCTGAGCGAGCTGGTTCCACTTTATACCCGCAAACTTTTTAATTTCATCACTCCATCTAACCTTTTGCCTGCCTCTGTCGCGTTTTACCTCTCTTGGTATCCATTCCGTCGCTCTTACTGTCCATCTGTTATCTTTCCTCCTCATGACATGTCCTGCCCAGGTTCACTTCTTTCTTTTAATTGATATAATAATATCGGCTACTCCTGTCTGTTCTCTGATCCATTCCGCTCGTTTTTTATCTCTTAGCGTTACCCCTATCATTTTTCTTTCCATTGCACGTTGCATGCTCCTTAGTTTCACCTCTAGTTTTTTCGTTATCCTCCACATTTCTGCACCGTATGTTAGTACTGGGAGAATGCAGTGATTCAATACTTTTCGCTTTAATGAGAATGACAAGTTCCCAGTCATGATTGTGTAATGCCTTTTTAAAGCGCTCCAGCCCATCCTTATTCTACGGAGAATTTATTTTTCATGGGTAGGAGTTCCTGTTATTAACTGTCCCAGGTACACACATTCGTTTACACATTGTAAGGGTTCATTGTTGATTTTAAATTCCTGTTCCTTAGCTAGGCTATTGAGCATAACTTTGCTCTTTTGCCTATTCATTTTAATCCAGTTTTAATACTTTCCCTGTTTAGGTCATCAATCATGTTTTGTAGCTCGTCTCCATCATTGCTAAAGAGCACAATGTTGTCTGCAAATCTTAAATTGCTTAGATATTCTCCGTCTATTTGAATTCCCTTTTCTTCCCAGTCTAGACATTTAAAGACTTCCTCTAAACATGCAGTGAATAGCATCGGGGATATCGTATCTCCCTGTCTCACACCTCTCTCGATCAGGATTTCTCTGCTTCTCTCATGTAGTAGTGTGGCTGTGCAATCTTCGCATATGTTTATGGTTTTCACGTATACGCCAGGTACCCCTTGTTGACGTAGAGCTTCTAGAACTGCTTGTATTTCTATGGAGTCAAATACTTTCTCATAGTCGATAAACGCCATATAAAGAGGTTTGTTATATTCCGTGTACTTCTCAATTACGAGGTTGATAGCGTGGTTGTGGTCCATTGTCGAGTAACCTTTCCTAAAACCAGCTTGTTCTCTTGGTTGGTTAAAGTCGAGTGTTTCTCTTATCCTCGTAGAAATTACTTTCGTAAATAGCTTGTATATTACTGGGAGTAGGCTAATTGGTCTGCTAATTGGTCTGGTCTCCTTTATGTCACCTTTATTGTGGATTAGGATTATATTAGCATTTTTCCAACTGCACGGTACACTAAATGTCTTGATACATTTCGTGAAGAGTAATGCAAGTTTTTCAAGTACAATATTTCTTCCGTCTTTGATCAAATCGGCTGTTATACCAACTTAACCAGCTGCTTCACCGCGGGACATGCCTTTGACAGCTTTTTTGACTTCGTCAGCAGTTATACATGGAATTTGAGTGTCCTCCTCAGATTCTATTTCTATCAAGGTTGTATGGTCTGTCTGAGAGCTCTACAGTTCAGAGGAGATATTTTCTGCTACCTTTACTATTTCATTGAAATTGTTGATATTGTTACCTTGTTTATCTTTTAGCACATGCATTTTGTTTTGTCCTAAGTGCAGTTTCTTTTTGACCGATTTAATGCTAGTGCCTTTCTCCTACTGCTTTCTCTATTTCTCTCATGTTAAGTTTCTTACATCTCTTTGCCTGGCTTTACTGATCAATTCTGATAGTTCTGCGAATTCTATATTATCTTTTGATGAAGGTACTTTCATTTGTAGGCATTTTTTTATTATGTCCTTGGTAGATTGGGACAACTTACTTGTTGCTTGCATTGTTGTTCCCCGACTGCTATCGTCGTTTGAAGGATTGTTTTCGTTATGGTTTTGTTTATTTCTTCTAAATCTTCGTCGTTTTCACCTAAGGCCTCGAACTTGTTGCTGAGGGCGACTTTAAATTCTTCATTCTTAGCTCTGATTACTTCTAGATTTGCATTTTTTCTAGTAAATAATTTAGTTCTTAGTTCTTGTTGGATATACCTGTTGCTAAATTACTTTGTACCACGCAACAAGTGTTTGCATTGGCATTCAGTCATTTACTGCTGTTGTGGTACAACGAAAGGCACTCGATCTGCCAATTTGTGAGGCCTCTCCAGTTATTAAAATGGCTTCAGGGACTTGATGGCCCGCAAGGAGGTTAAAGTCAAGCTTACAGACTTGTTTCATATAAAATAAAATGCGATTTTTTTCACATTGTCCCTTTGCGTCCAAATCAGTAAACTACTGCTCGTAATAATCTCAGGAAATTGATCTGGGACACTGCATTTTTAAGATGCCCTTCAAATATTTTTTTATTTTGAATTATCGATGTATTGACTTATGTTGTGATCTTCGAGCTTGACATATCTGGGATCAACTGTATTACTGAATGTGCAACTGTGGGCTGTGCCAATGGGCTACTACACAGGCTTTGGGACTTCCTGGCCAGGTAGAGAGCACTTCTCAGTTGTATGGTGTACTGTGAATTGTGGTACTGGGTTCCCTGAATGCAAACTAGGCACATAATGGATATCATTTATTTTCTCTGACTATTCATAGTCAGTTGAACACATATTCATAGCTTCTGAACTGAGGATCTTGCTGCAAAAATAAAAGCAGAAAGGACATTTAATATGACAGAGGCCTTAACAGTATACTTTAAAGAGACCACAACACATTTTTAAAGAACTTTTTTACAGCGCAACGAAACGCTCACCCTCGGTACTGTTTATACTTGCGGCGATTGCTTTCAATAGTGCTGTGGATACTTTGCAAACAGAAATTTTTGATCTGAGATTTTGATTTTTGATCTCATCTCTAAGAAAGGTAGAGTGCACTCTCTAGCAACGTTGAGAGATGATCACGATGCCAATAGCCTGCAAACAACCGTCATTCTGTTTTTGCAGGAGTGAACGAAACAGTGACTAGCCATCCACGTTTTGACCTTTTCAACTAGCTATCAAATTAAAAAGCTGGCACAACTTTATGTAGTTGTTCAGACCATTCTCGCCTGAGCAACACAAACCTTGTCCTGGGTGGCTCGCCACTGGCGCTGCTGTTGTGCTGACAGCTGACAACTGAGCCTAGCCAGGTCAGCCAAATCGAAAACCACGCTTTTGCAAATGACAGGTGTAAAAAAGCATTTAATATCAACAATGGACTGCATTTCAACTCTAATAAAAAGATCAGGAGCTGCGTATACTTTTAGATCACATGACCTCACTCTCGTACAGCTTCATGTTTTTGCCTCTTGGGCTCCCGAAGGTAAGTTTCGTGACTCTGCATCAAGAAATCAAAATACATACCTGCGTTTAATTAGGATAAGAGGAATCGTTTGAGCCAATAGAACACTGAATCTTTCCATCAGTGAGGTAATCTCAGTTCACGTACTCAGTACTAGTCCCTTTAATGACAGCTCAAAAGAAGCTTCTCACAAATGTTCCGTCTTCAATAAAACGGATCCTCAACCCCCCTTCACACTTGGTTTTAATAAAAGCTTAGTGTGATTAAAGGCTTCTAAGACACACACAGCCAAAAAAAATTTTTTTTAATGATCTGCTGGGAGAATAGACAATGGGAGCAGAAAATCTCCCTTTCCTATTATTTCTCAACATGGTGGTGTAAGGCTATGGATAACAGCTCCTTATGCCATTTAATACCAATACTGAAAGTGTAACACTTTCAGTGCTGACAGCATATAATGCATGTCCTTATTTTTCTGTGTTCCTCCATTCTCAGCAACAATTAAACAGGTCTCTAGTCGGATACAACTCAAGTGTGCAGCGAAGACCCTCCCTCGGCCTCATAACTGTCACCCACTGTTCCTCCACGAGGCTGCAAATTGTTGCTACTCAGAACTTTCCATGTAACCAAAACAAAGCGATTATGGCAAAAATAAAAGATACATCATCATCATCATCAGCCTGTTTAGGTCCACTGCAGGACGAAGGCCTCTCCCAACCATTTCCAATCCACCCTATCCTGAGCGAGAAGGTGCGCCTTGTACACTGGAAAATACATCATCATCATCATCAGCCTGTTTAGGTCCACTGCAGGATGAAGGCCTCTCCCAACGATTTCCAATCCACCCTATCCTGAGCGAGTTGGTTCCACTTTATGCCCGCAAACTTTGTAATTTCATCGCTCCATCTAACCTTCTGCCTGCATCTGTTGCGTTTTCCCTCTCGTGGTATCCATTCCGTCGCTCTTACTGTCCACCTATTATCCTTCCTCCTCATGACATGTCCTGCCCAGGTCCACTTCTTTCTTTTAATTGATAAGATAATATCAGCTACTCCTGTCTGTTCTCTGATCCATTCCGCTCGTTTTTTATCTCTTAGCGTTACCCTATCATTTTTCTTTCCATTGCACGTTGCGTGCTCCTTAGTTTCATCTCTAGTTTTTTCGTTATTCTCCATGTTTCTGCACCGTACGTTAGTACTGGGAGAATGCAGTGATTGAATACTTTTCGCTTTAATGAGAGCGGTAAGTTTCCGGTCATGATTTCGTAATGCCTTCTGAATGCGCTCTGCCCAGCCTTATTCTACGGAGAATTTCGTTTTCCTGGGTAGGAGTTCCTGATATTAACTGTCCCAGATATACATATTCATTTACACATTGTAAGGGTTCATTGTTGATTTTAAATTCCTGTTCCTTAGCTAAGCTATTGAGCATAACTTTGGTCTTTTGCCTATTCATTTTTAATCCAATTTTAATGCTTTCCCTGTTTAGGTCATCAATCATGTTTTGTAATTCGTCACCATCATTGCTAAAGAGCACAATGTCGTCTGCAAATCTTAAATTGTTTAGATATTCTCCGTCTTTTCGAATGCCCTTTTCTTCCCAGTCTAGACGTTTAAAGACTTCCTCTAAACATGCAGTGAATAGCATCGGGGATATTGTATCTCCCTGTCTCACACCTCTCCTGATCGGGATTTCTCTGCTTCTCTCATGTAGGAGTATTGTGGCTGTACAATCTTTGTATATGTTGTTTATGGTTCTCACGTATACGCCAGGTACCCCTTGTCGACGTAGAGCTTCTAGAACTGCTTGTATTTCTGTGGAGTCAAATGCTTTGTCGTAGTCGATAAACGCCATCTGGTTCTATTTCTATTAAGGTTGTATGGTCTGTCTGAGAGCTGTAGAGTTCCGAGTAGAAATCTTCTGCTACCTTTACTATTTCGGTGAAACTGTTGATAACGCTACCTTGTTTATCTTTTAGCACATGCATTTTGTTTTGCACTAAGTGGAGTTTCTTTTTGACCGATTTAATGCTGGTGCCTTTTTCTACTGCTTTCTCTATTTCTCTCATGTTAAAGTTTCTTACATCTCTTTGCCTGGCTTTACTGATCAATTTTGATAGTTCTGCGAATTCTATCTTATCTTTTGACGAAGTTAGTTTCATTTGTTGGCGTTTTTTTATTAAGTCCTTGGTAGATTGGGACAGCTTACTGTTTGCTTGCTTTGTTGTTTTACCACCGACTTCTATCGCGGTTTCAAGGATTGTTTTCGTTATGGTTTTGTTTATTTGTTCCAAATCGTCACTGTTTTCGTCTAAGGCCTCGAACTTGTTGCTTAGGGCGACTTTAAATTCGTCGTCCTTCGCTCTGATTACGTCTACATTACATTTTTTTCTAGTAAATAATTTAGTTCTTGTTTTCTTTAGGTTAAGTACCATCTTTGCCCTTACTAGTCTGTGATCGCTGCATTTTATCTTCCCCACTACTTCTGTGTCTTGAATTATACCTGGTTGTTCGTACATTATAAAGTCAATTTCATTCTTTGTTTCCCCGTTAGGGCTTTTCCACGTCCACTTCCCGTTCTTGTGTTTCTTGAAGAACGTATTCATTATTCGAAGCTGGTTCCTTTCGGCAAATTGTACTAGCATTTCCCCACGGTTATTCCTACGGCCGACGCCGTAGTTGCCTATCGCCTGCTCTCCACAGTGTTCCGTTCCTACTTTTGCGTTGAAATCCCCCATGACTACTGTGTATTGTGTCCGTACTTTCTTTATTGCTAATTCGATATCCTCGTAGAATTGCTCTACTTGTTCATTGTCGTAGCTCGTTGTTAGCGCATAACCCTGGATTATCTTAAGTTTATACCGCTTATTTAGTTTTATTATGACGGATGCTACCCTTTCGTTGATGCTGTAGAATTCATCTACGTTGCCCGCTATATTTTTGTGGATTAGGAACCCAACGCCATATTCTCTCTTTTCGGGTAATCCTCTATAGCAGAGGACGTGTCCATTGTTTAAGACTATGTAAGCTTCACCTGCTCTCCTAACTTCGCTAAGGCCAATGACGTCCCAATTAACTCCCTCTAGTTCCTCGAGTAATTCCGCTAATCTAGCTTTGCTTGAGAGGGATCTTGCATTGAACGTTCCAATGTTTAGATTCCAGTGGCAGCCTGTCCGGGTCCAGTGATTGTTACTGCCCTCTGCTGCTTCACAGAGCTGACCGCCGCCGTGGACAGATGTGCTGCAGCTGCTGGACACTGAGGGCGAGGGTTTAATCCTAGGCATCGTGTTGACTCTACATGTTGCTTCTCAAATCCGAATGTTCGCAGACGATTGTGTCATCTACCGTACAATCTCTAACAATGCTGATCACGCTTCTTTGCAACAGGACCTTAACAATGTTCAAGATTGGTGCAACGAATGGTTGATGTCCCTCAACGCCAACAAATGCAAGGTAATATGTTTCACTCGCCGTCTTCAGCCATTACACACATCCTACACTATTGGAAACACTTCATTAGAAAGAGTCGACACATTTAAGTACCTTGGTGTTACCCTTTCACATAACTTAAATTGGTCGCCTCATATAACACGCGTTACTGCCTCCGCGAACCAAACACTTGGATTCCTAAAACGCCATCTGCGTCATGCACCAGGTCATGTAAAACTTCTAGCATATAAGTCACTCGTGCTCCCGAAGCTAGAATACGCTTCTCCCATCTGGTCACCTCATCAAACATGCCTTATCAGTGCCCTAGAAGCCATTCAGAATCGCGCAGCAAGGTTCATTCAATCATCATATTCTTATAACACCAGCGTATCACTGCTAAAAGCACAGATTGGTTTAAACACGCTATCATCCCGCCGTCGCATTGATTCATTAATCCTTTTTCATAAGTTTTTCTACAGCTCGCTTCATCATGCCCCATATATATTGGCCCCGCCTCCACGCACATCACTGCGCACAGGCCACCACTTGCAAGTTACTCGACCACGCAGCCGCACTACCACTTTTTCTGCATCTTTCTTTTGTCGATCATCAGCGGACTGGAATAGCCTCCCCCGCCATATCGTCGAAAGCACCTGCTCATCATCATTTTCTGATAAACTAAAATCTGCCATGATTCAATGAATGTATGTAGCCATTATTTGATGTAAAATTGTGTAAAACCCCACCCCTTATGTAATACCTCCAGTGTGAGGTCTTTAAGGAAAATAAAGTGAAGTGAAGTGAAGGGGGTGGTGGCCAAGTACTTCACCAGGGAGGCCAATTCCTGTTCTGGTGTAGGAGTGAGTTGTAAACGGCACTTGAACGACTGAAAGCCTTTCAGGTGTCCAACCGTCGCCAGGCCCCCCCTACCGACGTAATCTCGAGCTTATGACAACCATCCTTGAAAAAAAAAGGGGGGGGGGGTTCGGGCGTCGAACCCGTGACCCTTGGCGGTCTCAGTGGCGGCGGTTCCGCATCGTTAAACGTACATGCTTGCAAAGCATTTCATGCGCGATAACTTATATGCGCGTTACTATTTTGTACAGTATTTGGTCTCAAAATGTCCGCGATTATCTAGTTTTGTGATCGCGACATCCAGGACATCATGGTTATTAAAATTACTCTGCCAGGTAGATAGACGCGCGTGGAAAATCAGTGTTTTAGCGAGCCGTTTTAACTGCGCCGTTGTAGCTAATCAGGTATGTTTTCGCGTGCCGCACCCGTACGCAGCCCGAACGTTGCAGCAGAAGTTAGGGCAAAAGAAATTATTGAGACCTTCCACGTGGGCAAAACACAAGTTTCCCTTTCAAACCTTTTTTGCGACGTACGTGAACGGAAAGACAAAACAAATCGCTGGTTTAAGTCGCGGCTGCATGATGTGCAATGAGTAATGAAAGCTACAATTTCCTATGCCGGAATGGACGTGCAAAGACAAAATGGAAATATATAGGCATCAGGGAGGTAGCAGTCACACAGATACACACACACACACATCTATATACAGCGGCACATCCACGCAAACATACACCCCAGGAAAAAACACGCAAACTATCTATTGTGGTGGTGAAGGCATATTATCGTGTACATTCCTTATAGGAAGTGGGTTCAGAGTGTTAAATTCGTCCGAGTTTCTTCGGCCAGCTAAAAGATTTGTGTAAAGGTTAGTAGTGTACGGCTTGTCTTAAGGCAAGGAGTAATCAAGGAGTAATTTATATTCCTTATTGCGCTTGCAATGTTAATTTCGCCATGAATCTATCTATCGAGCTACCTATCTATCTATTTTCTCCGTCCGTTTCTTACGAGTTGCTATTATCGGAGACCGTCGGTTGGTTATGTCCAGCGTCGCATGCATGGGTTTTCTGTCTGTGCGGAATACTATGAGAATATGAGAATATGTAGTCGTGCTAGTAGCTAACACATTTTACTATCTGTTATAAGAAAAACGGTTTGTTTAGCTGCTCACCGAATTATCGTCGGTGCGTTGGGCTGGGCGCGGTTGTATTCCTGTGGTGGCTCACACGTGCATCATTGGTCGTTTGCAACTCTGCTTGCATTTTGCAGTCCGTCCGATTTATAGAAGGCGCATTCTTAGGAGAGTGAATTCCCCTCTCCGTTTTCCTGCGCTGGCCTGCGCTTTGTGTGCTAACTGGGGGAGCGGGGGGAATTTTTTTTTTTTTGCCACGTATGGTGCTACGCGTGGGTGCAGGGAAGAAAGCTATCTGCTGGAATGCAGGACGTCATGGTTATTAAAATTACTCTGCCAGGTAGATAGACGCGCGTGGAAAATCATGTTGGTAGAATCAGTGAGATACATACGTAACTTTATGTTTTCATTTGTTTAGTATTTCAGTAGAACAAGGAAAGCCCAATTCTTTACTGAGCTAAAATGAAACCCAGAGTGCGTGACAAGCACCAACACCCAAGTTTTCCAACTCAGTCATGCGTAAGGAGAGCTCAGAAGCGAAATTAACTGTGTCCTGGCTATTTCAAGAGAAAAAACTCACTACATACATTTTGTTCCATGCCTCTTGTACGTCTCACTGATTCTACCAATGGAACTACTGAAGAACAGCAGATGTTACAAAGGTACAAACACGGCGCCATTTTGAAAAGGTCCCATAATGATGGTTTTTTGTTTGCTTCTGTGCTTGGCTGGCGGAGTAACACCAGCTAGCATGATGCAACTGCTTCTTTTTTTTTAAGCTGTGTCCTACATTAGTACCCATATTCGAAACCATTTCAATGGTTTTCGAGCAATAATCGTTTTTGGCAAGATACTGTCAATTTTGGTAAGTCATGATCATAACTATGACATTTAGTACCATATTTTAGCATTTCCTTCACTTAGTATTCACGTCTAAACCAATTCGACTGGATTTCCACTGGATTATGACTGTTAATGCTTTTTCGCTGAGTCAATGTCATTTTTCCTCAGCCATGCTTATATTATTACTGCCACCACCATCATTCAGTGTTTACTTCCCTCACTACCTATTTCTAAACCCATTGAATCGGTTTTTGAGTGTTTATATTTTTTCACTTAGTCATGCTCATGGCTACGACATCTACCATCACCTGTTAATGTTCTCACTTACTAACCACATCTGAATCCATTCCACCATTCTTTAAGTGTTAATCTTTTTTGATGAGTCATTGTCACCTTTGTTAAGTAATGGTCATTACTGTGTAATTACTGTTATATACAACCATCACCATTACTACCATACCCAATACGTAACCATCACAATCATTAATCCTTGATTCTTGGGCCCTTTTGGGATTTTCCGACTCATTTTCCACTTTGTCATGCTCATTACAATTATTTTATTGACTTTTATTATTACATATTACTGTTTTTATTGATGTGATCACCTATAGATAGATGACAGGTATTGATAGAAAAGGGTGTCTAACGTAACTTGATCCAAGAACTTAAATATAAAAGGTGCATCAGAAGCAAATGTAATCAACCACGTGCTATTAACACTAGCCTATAGTTACTAAGGCTAATTTTTATCTTCCATAAATAATGTTTAATTAGATTACATTTTGATTGTTTGTTGGACATCCAGCATACAACACACAATGTTGCAGAACAGCTTCCAAACCCACAAACTGAACTTTTTCCCACTTGATATGTCTTGAGTAGTCCTTTTTTTGCATTGTAAGGAAAGCATGCGAAAAAAACACCATGTGACGGAGCATTTTCTGTACTGCTACCAAGCTGTTCTCAAGCATGCAAATGGTGAGAAAAAACTTCTCTGCAGTGTGAGTGCAGCCATAGTGAAGCGGTTGAGTGTTCTGATCATTGCCAGCATCTGGGCCTCCAGCCTCTGTGGGATGGAGCAAACGTGTTGCTGGCTGAGTGGTGCCAAGATCAGCCATCAAAGCAGTCACTCTTATACTTATCTTTTACCAATCTTTCAATTTCTTGCTCAACCTTATTGTCACCTCAGAACTACACATATAAACCTTTCACCCTAACAAAGAAAAAATAGGAGAGAAATTAGCTAAGCGGACATCACAGTTTTACAACAGGTAACTCCTATTATTGAGTTGTGCATGCTCAAGAACAGAAGTTAGCTCTTGAAGACGATTCTCTGGTTTAGGTAAAATTATCTTCCAATAAAGTCCACTGTCCTGTTGCCACATAACTGTTGAATTACTTCAAAACTTGCCCAATGCTCCAAGTTTTAGATATGAACTACCACATGGATATTGTGTTAAATTTTTAACTTAGTACAAGCAGCCATGTTTTAACAGCAGAGCTGTTTAAGCCGAGAGTTAGTTCATGAACCATAAGTGGAAAACTATCATCATCAGCAAATAAATGCACATGCACATCTATGAAATGCATGGCATTTGCACACACAATTCTTTCTTCTCTGCCCCGCCGCGGTGGTCTAGTGGCTATGGTACTCGGCTGCTGATCCGAGAGTCGCGGGATCGAATCCCGGCTGCGGCGGCTGCATTTCGGTGGAGGCGAAATGTTGAGGCCCGTGTGCTTTGCGATGTCAGTGCACGTTAAAGAACCCCAGGTGGTCGAAATTTCCGGAGCCCTCCACTACGGCGTCTCTCATAATCAGAGCTGGTTTTGGGACGTTAAACCCCACATAACATAACATAACATCTTTCTTCTCTTGCACTCATGCCTTCAGCCGACTACATCAAGGTGGAGGCACTTCATAGCATAGCATAGCCTTGTAAACATAGCAAGAGGGTGGAAAAGGGAAGTGAGGATACGGAGGGTCAGAGTAAAGTGTAGCATAGCCTTGTATAGTGAAGCACAGCAAGGGGCTGGTGAAGGGAAGCAATGGTGAGAGTAATGCTTCCTACCCGTAATGCAGGAAGGGGGGGGGGGACAGTGTCCTTTTGATGTAGCTCGGCGGGGGTGAAGTAGCAGAGAACATGCTGAAGGAAAACAAACTATATTTGCTGGTAAGCAAGAAATGTTACACGAGGAGCAAAGGCGCCCAGCCAGCCTTCACCCTTCTACCTGTGTCGGGAGGCTAGAGCCAAGGGCGTCACTGGCAGGTACATGAACAGTGTACGGAGTCTTGCTGCCCTGCCCATAAAGTGGCTCCAGCCCAGACTGAAGTGTGTCTCCACACTGCTGTTTCAAAGGTAAATGCCAACAAAAAGGAAAGAAGGAAAAAGGAACAGGTAAAAGTGCACATGTCCAACAGGCACAGAGCATGTGTCCTCCACCTGACGGAACGTCAAGCAGCTCAACCACATCGACACTGACTACCTGGAAAGGGTGGTCCGCAGATCGCACCTGACAGCCATGGCATGTTCTACAATGTCTCTTGACACCCTCCTCTATGCCAGGCCAAAAGAAGCTGCATTTTACTCAGAGATTTGTTTTCTTTGGTCCCAGATGGCTGCCCCATAGGGACTCGTGTGCAGCAGCAGCACCTTCTCATGCCTTTCCGCACATAACACGACGTGCTTCACTTTGCTGCCAGCGAATGAGCCGCAGTAGTATAGGATGCTGTCCAAGAGGAGCATGCCGGCCTTGCCTGCCACAGCATCTGCTCATGCTTTCTGCAAACTTTGATCAGCTAGCCAACCAGCCCGCAGCTTAACTCGCTGTCCTGGAACCCCATCACCATCTGTGCCACCGGCGACTGCTGCTACCCCCTCATCTACCACTGGCAGTGCGACTTCGGTGTCGCTCCCCCCAAGTGAGTCTTGTTAACTGGCGCGCAGTTATCCCCCACCGTTCCAACGATGGCTTCCGGTTGAATAGGGACGGGCACACCTTCTGAGGTTTCGCGCCTGTTAGCCGCGCTCAATTGCTGACCTGTGAGGCCAGCCTTCGTGTCAGCGAGTAGCTACCAGTCTTCCTTAGATAGCAAAACAGTCGATGCCGGCCACCTTCTTTGTTAATGTGCACACAATCTGCATAATGTCAGGAGCACTTACGAAAGCAATGCACATCAGGCAAAATGGCAGAGCCACTAGCTTGGCCTCAACCATATCACCAAATGCTCACACAAGTTTTAATTTTCCCCGAAGGTTCCTGGGCTGCATCTGGTACAAGGCTCTCTTTAACTATGGTGGTCCTGCTGCCACTGTCGATGGCAATTATGGGTGTTCCTGCACAATCCAGATTGGCCTCCTCTGGCTTGGATTTCTGCAATTCTTCACCCGACCATGGTACTTCATGCGAGCCACCACGGCTCGGCTCTCGTCATTCTCTGATGGATAATCATCCATTCCTGGCCCCTCTGCTGCCAACTTTCGCACGTACACCCGCGTTTGTGATTTAAGTCCCCATTTTGAACCACTCTGGGAGAATCGTTTGTTTGGTGCCGTCACCCCAGCATCCACAACACGAATGCCGTTTGCTGCTGCCATTCGGTTGTCATGGTCATGTGGAGGCGATCTCTCCTTTTTTTTTCGCCTGCTCGAATGTCTGCACAGCCCACGCGACCTCGCTAGGTCTCAGCCAGTTCTCACCCTCTCATAGACTCACGTACTCTAACCCAGCTGAACTTAATCCTGCTTTTATACAATCCACAACAACCAGTTGTACAATGTCATCACTTGTTTGCGGGTCTCTTGAGCGCAAGTAATATTTAAGGTATGTCCCAACCTGTGAAACAAACTGAGCCCACGCGTCATCTGCATTTGGCTACCTTCTCGAATCTATCAAGGTAACTGGAAGGGGGAGCTTCAGCTCACTGCAGACAGCCTCCTTGATCGTTTCATAATCACAGCACTCATCCCCGCTGAGCCCGCAAAGCATATACCGCACCCACTCCTTAAGCGCTGGCATTATCAAATGAACACAGCTCCCCAGAGGCACGTCGTATGCGGTGAACACTCACTCCACCAATCACACGCCACTAGTGCATAGCTGGCCAAATTACTTTTTTTTCATGTGTATTCAACTCAACCTAGGAAAGTATTAACCTTATATGTAGTTTGTGCCACTCAAGGCTGGATAGGGTACCATGCTTCAAAATTGCATATTGAAAAGTTGCTATCACGAAACCCAGTCGGGTTTCCAGAAGCAGGATATGATGACTCCTGGTTGCTGGCCTTCCAAAAGATAGAAACCAAGGCTGTAGCAAAACCCGTTAAATAATCACAGCACAGGATAGGGAAAGGGTGCACTGCCAGTGAGGAAAGGAAGTGTCTAGCATTACATCCAAATGGAGCGATAAAAAATGTTGAAGTTCCCTTTAGACGGGCCATAAATCTGCAGCAAACATTTTATCCGAACTGAACTAGTAACTGCAGGTATACTTCCGTCCCACACAGAATAATTTACGGCACTTAACATTCCGTCTAGTGTAGCTGTGACAAGCAGCCCTGTCGAATGTGACATTTAGTTAGGATGTCGTGCCATGCTCCATAAGTGCCCAACCCCTGCTTGCACTGGCCATGTTGTCTCAAGTTAAATTCCTGTGTCAGGCAACTTTTTCTCTCCCTCTGTCATTCTGCTAAGGACACCTCTTTTTAATGTACTGGCAGAGCAAATTGTAATTAGTAAACCTGTCGATGAGTGAGAAAGAACAGAAACGATCATATCAGACCAAACCACATATTTACTCAGTGTGGACCTCTCAGAAACAAAAAAGAAACCACATCTTCCCGAAGGGAACCCTGAGGTGATGCGAAGCATCGGGGGTGGGGGGGGTTCCATTGTTTTAATTGCGTAGACAGAGGTGAAACGGTTAACGAAGGTTTTTATTGAGCAGCGTCTAGTACTTGAGGTGTGCACTTTGCTTTGATAAGGACGGCTTTGTGGTCGCTGAAGTGAACCGTGAGGGGATCTTGGCGCAGTGGGTGGATCTTGAAATTGGTGAAGACGTGATCAATGCATGTGGCATGAATGGTAGTTGGCTGTTGTTTTCGGTCGCCGTGTGATACGTGTTGCAGCGAGTGGTGTGATGACATGTACTCAACTATCCAATCGCCCTTCATGACGTTGACATTAAAGTCACCAATGAGCATGAAAGGATGCATGTCTGCGTGTTGCTTTTAGGAGTCACCCATGGCCTCATCGATGTATGTCTCCACGGCTGTGCACGAGAGGTTGGGTGCAAGGTACATTGTCATGAAGCTAACGCCGTAGACGGTAATGGCACAATGCTCGCCGTTGCTACGTCGGTCAGCAGTGGGGCGCAGTTGTAGGTAACTCGCGTTGACGGAATGTCATCGGACCATCACACTTCATCAGAAGCATTAACGGAGTCAAGCGGAGTGAACCGAAGCAAGCGCTGAACTGAACGCGCACAGCGCTCTACCTGCTTTATATTCACACTTGAAGGAGAGCAGACTAGAGGAGGAGAGTAGCACATGCGCCGCAAGAGCAGAAGTGAGAATGCAGGAGAAGCGCAAGTAGGTGGTAGGAGAGAAGTGGAGAGAGTAACGCGCAGCTGTTGGAGAGAGGGAAGAGGGAAGGAGGAGAGTTGCGCATGAGCAGTGTGAGTGCGGACGCCGACGCCGCAGGACATGCCCCCCCTCTAAAAAATGCTTCACCTTTAAAAACCCACATTGCCCATGCACCAACATGAGCCAATGGTTCCTTGAACCAGCAGCTATAAGCAGTGCAAACTCAACGCAGCTACAACCATTATAAATAAGAGGGATAAGCTTTGACATGTTGTTCAGTTTTCGGTCTATGTGGAACTAGTAGCTGCTGGTAGAGTTCCTATATGGAGTTCAAACAATGTAGCTACAACCATTATGAATAACAGGGATAATCTTTGACATTCCGCTCCGTTTTCTGTCTACGTGGAACTAGTAGCTGCTGGTATAGTTCCGTCTCAGCGTACTGACATGCCTGTATGGTGTTCTGCCCAGACGGAATAAATAATGTCATTAACGTTCCTTCCAGATGGAATAAAACAAGTTATTCCGTACAGTCAGCATGCAGTATAGATGTCACAAGCAGTCCCACAAAGAGTGCTATTTCATTCGGCGGTCATGGTTGCTGCTCAAGTAAATGACTCCTGCCAAACACTTGTCATGGTGTCCTAGATTCGATTTTGCATCAAGCAAAGTGTTATCCCTCCCTCTTTTCTTTTTGAACTTCTTTTTCATCATCAGCCTATCTTATGTCCACTGCAGGACAAAGGCCTCTCCCAGTGCTCTCCATCCCTTCCTGTACTGTCCGAGCTGATTCCATTTGATGCCTGTGAATTTCTCAAGTTCATCCCCCCATCTTACTCTCTGCCGCCCACGGCTGCGCTTACGCTCTCTTGGTATCCATTCCGTCATTCTAACTGTCCATCGGTTATCTAGCCTTCTCACCACATGGCCTGCCCATGTCCATTTTTTCTTCTTAATGTTGATTATTATGTGAGCTACCCCTGTCTTTTCCCCAACCCACTCGGCTGTCTTCCTATCTCTTAATGTAACGCCCATTACTCTTCATTCTATCGCCAGTTGCGTGGTGCTTAACTTCCTCTCGAGCTTCTTTTAATTCTGCAAGTTTCTGCCCTGTATGTCAGTACTAGCAAAATGCAGTAGTTATATAATTTCCTCTTGAAGTTTCCGTTCATGAGCTGGGAATGTCTCCCGTATAGCACGCCATCCCATGCTTATTCTACGGTAGATTTCTTTTACGTGGGTGGGTTCTCCTGTCAGTAGCTGTCCTCAATATAAGAAGTCTTGTACCACTTCTAATGTCTGGTTTTCAAATGTGAAGACACGTTTTTTTCGCCGTGCCACCTAGCATCATCTTTGTTTTCTGTATGTTCATCTTTAACCCTACCTTAGCACTTTCTCGGCATAAGTCTTCAATCATTTTCTGCAATCCGTCTCCATCATTGCTGAAGAATACTATGTCCGTTGGCAAAGTGTAAGTACTCAAATGTTCACCGTTATCCCTAGTCTTGTTTTGTCCCAGTCTATAGCCTTTTGAAGATTTCTTCCAAACATGCAGTGAATAGCACTGGAGAGATTGTATCTCCTTGTCTGACACCTTTCTGTATTGGGTTTTTCCTGCTTTTCCTAAAGAGGAGTAGGGTAGCTGTAGAATCCTTATAGAGGTTGGCTGTAGTACTTACGCAACTCGCATATCCCTTGATGACACACTGCCTCCATAACTGCTGGTATCTCTATTGAGTAAAGAGCCTTTTCACAGTCTATGAAAGCCATACAGAGGGTTTGTTGTATTCAGCAGACTTCTCAATTACCTGATTGATCACACGAAGGTGATCAGTTGTGCAGTAACCTTTTCTGAACCCTACTTGCTCACTTTGTTGATTTAATTCAAGTGTGTCTCTTATTCTATTTGAGAAAACCTTTGTGAATGTTTTGGATTGCGCTGAGAGTAGACTAATCAACCTGTAGTTTTTCAGGTCTTTTACATCTCCCTTCTTGTATAATAATAGAATGTTTGCATTTTTCCAACTTGCTGGTACATTTGAAGCTCTGAGGCATTCTGTGTATACAGTGTCGCGAGCTTTCTAGCTGGGAAGTCTCCTCCATCTTTGATCAAGTCAGCGATTATGCTGTCTTCTCCAGCTGCTTTCCCGCGGGATATGCCCTAAACTGCTTTCTTAACCTGGCCCACAGTGACGCAAGGAACTTTGGTGTCCTGATCGGCATTTTCTTTAAAAGGAAGTTACCTCACCAGGAGTGTAATTTCTTTCTAAAGAATCATTAAAATAAGCAGTGAGGGTGTTGTTAAAATAATGAATGAGAACGAACAATGACTACTGTGTCCAAATCTGTGATCAACTGTACGAAGTGTTTTATCTGTTTTAATGCAAAAAATGGCTCCAATAAAATTTATTTTTCTTTATTCTTTTGCTTGGCTTGCCTTTATAGAAAGAGGCCTTTAATTATAAAGTGTACTTTAACCAATTTTCAAACATCCCTTAATATGATCAGCAATGCGTTCAGACTGATGCATCACTACACTGTCTGCTCACTTAAACTGGCAAATGTGCCCAGGAAATCAATCACTTTATTTCTGTTGTCTGCAATGAAAACCGTATCCCATTTGAGCTTTGCCAATATTTCAAGTTATGCTCTTACCTGTAGGGTTACAGCATGCAGCACAGGAAAATGTTCACAGGCGACCCTAATCCTTGAGACATCTGTTATGGCCGCTCGCATGACCCGCTCACAAGACATGCAAATGTTCTGTGCTTTCTAATTTCTCTAGCCTCTTTTTATTTATCCAGATAGGTAAATGCCTCTTTAGTACAGTCCAAAGCTCGATATAATAAAGTTTACTTGCAGCTAAGTTTCAATATATCAGAAATTTTGTTAAGGTGAGGTTCCTATATTTCAAAAGTGAACTCAGTGGTTCCCAGAATTGTCATGCATCTTATTAGAAAGCATAACTGAAGCATGTCAGCTTGAGAAAAACCAGAGTGGCTAATTATGGGCTATGCATCTACTGCATCCATGCTGCACATAGATGCTATCTGTACCGCCTGCAAGTTAGGGGACCACATGGTCCTGAAAGTGCCATGCAACAGCCCACTGAAGCCCCAGCCCGGGGTTTTCAAACATAGCCTGTACCAGCCTGGGTGCCGAGAGGTTTAAGCCCAGTCCAGCACAGCCAGCATAAACAAGGCCTTGGTGGGCATTGTTAAAGTATTACCCAAAAACAGGATGTTTTCTGGAGAAAGTCAGGACTGGAGTGTGTATTTCTTCATGTCCTCAACGTTTTAATACTAGGAGGCCCCTCCGAGTCCCAAGTCACACTGCCGCGCTCGCTCACATGCTCCATGCGGGCTTTGTATTTCCGTCTCCAGATGGCACAAGGTGGCATCTACCACAGTTATAGCTGCACTCAGTTTGCACTGTGCATATTATATACAAGAAATATGCAAGTCGATAACAGATCTGCCCATCATAAACCCTGTTGTTCCTTGACCATTGAGGAATTGACCATTTGCAAGTTTACTCTAACAACACCTTTTTAAGTTTCGTTAACAAACAAAAAAGACAAAAAGTTGCTGATGTGGGAATCAAACAAAGCGCAACACTGGAAGTGCAGGTGAGAGTCCAGTCTTGGAAGCATACCACGAACTCCAGCCGAAGCCCTTTTCAGAAAACCTTAACAGCTGCACTGGTAGAAGCATACATTTTGATCCCATCTGGACGGGATGTTATGTGCGCATTTCAGTTTTGTTTGGAGAGAACCTGTCCTGCAGCTAGTTGCTCTGTCTAGATGGAAGCTTCACACTGTTTATCGTTCTGTCTGGACACAACACTAGCCACATCCATGTGGAAAGTGGGAGACAAACAGATATCGTAAGTGCACAGACCGCTGCATGATGTAATAGTTGTTGCAAGTAGACTTTATAGTGCACATGGTCTTCTCTGCTAACAGAAAGGTGTACTGATATTAGTGACTGCCTGAAAAAGAACACAGTTCATTGTTGAGATCCGACAGTGTGCACTTGCAGGTGTATCCAAGGCATTGCAGGTTCATGCCGATATTTTATTCTCCCACAAATATAGGCCACAAAAAGACAGAGTTAGAAAGGAAAACTCCTTAAGTATTCCGAATCGCTAAGAAAGGGAAAAACGTGTGTAAGTGTAATGTCCTAGAGCTACAGTGGCAAGGCAAGGAAGTCGGATTTACTACTGGTCCTGCATAAATAGTTTGACAACTTATCTGGTCGGGAGAAGGTATGATGGTGAAGAACAGAAAACGAATGCAAACATAAAAAGTGGCTGCTGCAGTGGTAAAGTGCTTAGCTGCCAACCTGAAAGTAATATGTTCAATCCCAGCTGCAGCAGTTGTATTCTGATGGAAATGAAATGCTTGAGGCCCTCAGTTTAGGTTTAATTGCACATTAAAGAACTACACGTGAAAATTTCTGGAACCTTCCAATATGGCATGCCTCAATCATATAGTGATTTGGCATGTAAAGACCCACACATTATATTAATTAAAGTTTCTTAAAGATACAGTGGTTGTCCTTATTTTAACCTTTCATATTTTCTTGCATTATCTGTTTTCTCCCCTTCATCCTGGTACTATACCAGATTAGTTACTTAATTTTCTGTTCATTACAGCTCAGCGTTACGTCTGTCTGTCTGTTCATTACAGTGACATTTTTCGTTGCACATGAGGACTGCCAGAGGGTACCTATTTTAGAGGCGAAGCACCTTAAGGCTAAAGGTTGTCCTCCGTATGTCCGTGCTCACGGCACAGCATCATCTTTCATGAGAGAGAGTGAATGGCGTGCGCTGACTATGGAAATGCTTTTTCTGCGATGAACGCTGCACCAGCTCGCAAGGAACGAGAACGCACCCTTGCCTGCAAGGGACAACGCCAACACAGGCAGCGTCTGCTAGCGAGTCTCTCGATTTAAAAAACCGACTGCTCACGCTGCACAACCGTTTACGGGTCACCCTGTATATATAGGCGCTGGATCTTGAACTGCAATGTAGTGCTGAACAATAAATGTTTGCAGCATGCGCGTTAACTAAAAGTAATCCGGAACTCAACACGATCGACGATGTGGGAGCGCAGGAACCTCATAAAGACCAGGAGCATGAATGACAATGTACGTGTAAATATAGGGACCTTGCACGGACAGCGGCGACGCTGTGCACTCTGGGTAGGCAGCCCTTTTTTTGTCCGAGCCGACCGGCGAGTGCAATCGTTTTCGTGGCGTCGGCGCTGCCTGGAGACGTAATGGTGCACTGTGTAATTTTAGGCTGCAATAATTACAGCCAGAGCATGCCGAAGAAGCTAAAGAGCCATACGAAAGACTACAGTTTCTCCAAAATCCCAAAGATGCGCCTACACGAGTGCGGGAAGGCGAAGAAGCTGTCGGAGCGTTGGCGGCTTGGCTGTCGCGTACGCGGCATTCAAGAAGCTAACGCCGACAACCATTTCGTCTGTTCTTGCCACTTCGTGTCAGGTACGTGAACACTTTAAGGACAAATCAGTCTACTCTACCAGTTATCGTTTAAGCTATCGGTTTATTTTAAACAAAAAATGCCACGCTTCACAACTTTGACCGGCTGAGCATGTGTTGGCCCCGAGAGCATTCGCAGTGCAGACATCGACGGGGGGCTTGTTAACGCTCTGGGAGTGGTTAACCTGGACAGAAACAAACATTAGCATCCTATGGCAAAGTCAAATAATTTAACACGTCTTACTTGAGTGACGACGATCACGGTGTAGGCGGCGACTTTCTTCACCCACAGCTCCCGCACACAGCCACTCGTCACAAAGTTGTGGCCCTCTAAGGCCTTTCTCGACTTCAACTGCTCCCAGGTAATAAAACTCATCCTCTGAACAAGAAATTCGTGAATATAGGAGCTGTCGACGCGCGGCCACTAGTCCACGTCGCTTACACAGTCGCCCGCACGAAGCGTCTGTGTGTATCCCTGGCCACGGCGGGTGCATTTCGATGGAGGCGAGATGTTGAGGCCCGTGTGCGGTGCAATGTCAGTGCACGTTAAAGAACCCCAGGTGGTCAAAATTTCCGGAGACTTCCACTACAGCGTCTCTCATAATCAGAGCTGGTTTTGGGACGTGAAACCCCACAAGTCAATCAATCAACCGCACGAAGCGTGAATGGGTCCAGTCTGCAGAGTCTCATCTTTTCTTCGTACCGCTCGCAGTCTTTTTGGCACAGCGTTGCAGTGTAGTCTTCCCGTGTCACTGACATCGTGCACGGCACTCCTTGGAGTTAAATTTGCGTCGCGCTCACACTCGATCACACCTGCACGCTACTCCAAAGCTCGCAAGCACGACTGCACTGCTCCACTCCGCGGCCACCTCTGACAAAAGAATGGCTGCCTACCCAGAGTGCGTAGCGTCGCCTCCATCCGTGCAAGCTCCCTATACACACGCATTGTCACTCATTTACATGCACGAGTGGGCAATGTCCCGGGACATTTACGGCAGCACCAAATGTTCCCCAGTCTTTGCCCACTCGTCATGATTTACTTCATGGAGATGCGTGGATTTTTTTTCTTGGAAACAAATGATCAGAGGCCATATTTTGAAATGTGTCGCCAAAAGCGATAGTATCGCTTTGGTGACGTAAGTGTCGCTTGTGGTGCCTTTTGCGGTAGTGATTGGCTGGTTGAACAAACCGTGATGGCGCGTCTCAGGTTTGTTCAAGCAGCCAATCACACCACAGGAGACACCAAAGGCAACACTTACGTCAACAAAGCAATACTACCACCTTCGGCGACACATCTCAGAATACGGTCCCTGTAGTCAGCTCATTTTTGTCCCATCATCTTCTATTTCAGTGTATGTCATTCAGGTGGTTATCCGCTATCAACAAAGCTTTCTGTTCCACTTTCAAAACTGAGACTTGGCATAACATTTTTGAGCACATGTATGTCTGCACCTGTTAGTCCACAGACTATAGAAACCAAATAGTCTCTGTGACATTTGCAAGCATCTTTTTTTTTCTTAACAGTACTGCATGTAAAACTAAACTCATTTCATCTAGCCATTGTGCTCATTATCACTATTTTCCACATCAATGCATTGACAACTAGCTTTCCCAAATCGTTTTATTGTAATGATAATAAATGCAGTGCGGCAAAAAAGCTGAATGTTCTTAAGAGCACGTTGGAACCTTTCGGAGAGCATTACCAACACACCATATAGGCGTCTTAAGAAAATGGGAACGGGAAAAAAAACTCACCGCTTTTCCTAAGGTACACCTTCAGGGCCCCGGTGGAAGTGCGTGCTGGACACATAATGTCTGACATGCCAACCAGAAAATCTTCAAAAGTGCTGTAGCCAAAGTCTCTGTAGTTTATAAAGTGGCCGAATTTTCTGGTGTAAATCTCTTGCAGTAGACGTACGCTAATACCGTTCGTCAGGAAGTCAGCCAACAATAAGCGCAAGTTCGTTTGTACTTGCGCCAGTGCATCATTATAATTCAGGGCCAGTAGGGAACGCTGCCTTGGGTGAGGTTGAAACAAAGCCGCCCGTTTCGACAATGGTGGTGAGCGCCTAGACAGGTAATTAGACTTCCTTTGACATTTGACCAGCCTCTCGACATGTTTGACCTCATCAGTCACTGTAGCCGTCACAGAGAAGTCACTGCCTAGTTCCGACAGCTGCACGGCGTCGGGAATGTAACGAAGAAAGCTCAATGCATCACTAAAGCCAAAGTTCCTGTATGGCACTTCGTGGCCTTCCCTGTCTTTAAATGCCATGAGGAAACTTCTCAGAGACATTGGTCGATTTTCAGAGATAAGCAGAGCACGTATGACGGCCTTCACTGTCTCTAGTTCTTCTCGAGGCATGCTGCCCGCTCTGTAGGGCGCCGCGCCGACTAATTAACCCACTGATCAAACTCGTTGAAACAAATAACACATTAGCGCGAAAGGACGCGGACGAACACAGGTATACACAGGACTGGCACACCACCTGAGAAGTACATGAAACAGGGGTACTCGCCAGAAAGGAAAGTCCAGAAAGAACGGTGAAACAAACGCTCTTTGTCCACTGAGTCCACCACGGCCGAATGTCGTAGAAAGTTCGTTACTGCGAGTTGTTGATGACGATGAAGACGACGTTACGGTTCCAATGATCACAATCCGCTGCGATCGCCTCTATGGCGATGTAGTGCGCGCGACCTATACCACGACAACACAAAAATTGACCATGTCTACAAGGACAATAAAAGCCATCAAATAAAACTAGAAGGCTACAAACTGTCAGTCAAAAACGCAACTTCAAAAACGCGTAAAAGCTGGACACCACAAAGCCGCCAGATGAATATGCACTGAGAGTGTGTCGCCCGTGTCGCCCGCAGAGTACCGTGTACCGTGGTCACTCTTGCGATGAAGTCACCAGAGGGTGCTGTCAGCAGCGGGCGTGCCGAACGCGCAAAATTTAAATAGGTAGGACGGAACGTCCTGCATTTATTAACTAAAGCACTGGTAAAATATATTTGAAATTAATGTGGAAAATAAATGACACGAACTATCAGGCGCGTTATTGCACTGAATCAAGACGCTTTTGCGTCGTCTGAGCGGATCTTGCAATTCTATGGTCTGTGCCTGTGCACGGAGAAGTTTCTCAAGAATGGGGCCATCATCACCCACAACCACAAAGTTAGGGCTTAACTCGATGCTATCCCACTAATAAAGCTGGTCTTGGGCTGTGGCTGCCACTGCAGCGCCCACCATTGGCATATGACAGGCCGCGGAAGGATGCTTTCGCCTTCCTTGTTGGTGAAAGAGGCCTGTAGCTTCCACAGCGCTCGCCAGCACTGGGGGGCGATCGGAGATGGTATTTTTGCGAAAGTGTTCGGAATCGCCGCACGCGATTGGCCAGCGCCTCTCCGGTGTCGTCATCCGCGGGGTGTGCCCACGGAACACCTACCTATAACCAAATTAGAGAAGAGAAACTGTACCTCTGACAGTGCAACGAAAAATAAGGGTAGCGGTGGCGTTCTAAACTAAAATATAAGGTCAAAAGATGGTGCTGCATGTACGATCATCATCATCATTGTTTTGATGTAATATGGCCGCTTTGTTTCTGGCGCCTACGCCTTTTGGCCTTATTGAGAGCCCCAGCAGGAAAATTTCAAACTAAAATATGGGGTTAGGTTAGTAGTTCCACTCTGCGCGCAACTTGATGGAACGCGCCGCGGTTGGTTTTTTTTCGCCACCTGTAGCGACTTGTGCAACGTCGAGCCTTCCGGGGCCCCGAGATTTCAGTGTCGTCAAATTGACGTCAATTCCCTGTCAATCATTTTCAAACCGAGCGTGTCGTCTGCTATGCGGAGAACGATGCCCGAGGCTGATCGCTCAGCGAACGGTTTACGAACGATTTACGAACACTTTGCGAACAGCGGCCGCGGCAGCGGCTCCGCTTGGATTGAAACGGCGGCTGCGGCTGCGCAATGTTGCGTCACAGAGGGAAATGGCGGTCCACTTCGGCGCTGAGTCCTCGCATTGTCGTCGCTGAAATAGGACACGGTGCAGCTGGAGGTTCGCGATGTATTTGGGGATTTGACAGAAAGTGAATTCCGGCGTCAATTTCGCATGTCGAAGCGAACAGTACGTTGGCTGTGCGCCGAACTTGATCCCGAGAGAGAGAACAACTTTATTTTAGGAAAAAAAAAAAGAAAATCCTCGCCGCCACCTCCTCTGCTCGTCTGATAGCGTGTAGTTGTTTCTCCAGGCTTGAGTCGCGGTGAACGGTGTCCCACGCTCCAGGCGAGGGAGTGGTCAGGAGATCGGAATCGGGTGCCAAAGAGCGCGTGTAATTTCGACGGAGAGAAAAGAGTTGCGCATGTTGATGTTCTTTGCTACTGGAAGTTTCCAGCGCGCTGTCGGTAGTGAAGAGTTTGTCGGGCTTTCACAGTTGGGGTGCACCTCCAAAAATGCGAGAAGGAGCTCCCTCTGCCTCTGAGCACCCGGGGGCCGAGAAGCACGTTTTTGTGCGAGGACATGGCAGCAGCAGACGACGACACGAAATTTAGATATGACGCCACTTACGCGCACGCTTCTTGTTTTTCGCGCCCGCGACACCGCTTAGCGAACCTGCAGAGAAAGATATTGATGCTTAAGAGCGTGTTTACGTCTGAGAAGAAGAAAGCACCGTTTTTAAAAGGAGCAGCTTTCTTAATTTCTCGGGAGAAACATTTTGACTTTCAGAAGCAGACGACAAACGAAGTACGTCATCATCCGAGGAGCGCGCCGCTTCCCCATTGGCCGCGCCGGCCGAGCTCCTCCCATTCTCAAAGCTCAAAGCATTGCTCAAAGCTATCGCGCACCACCCACTTTTTGACGTCAGTGTTCGGAAAGCGTTCTCGAGCGAACAGCCGATCTCCGATCGCCCCCCTGATCTCCACTAGGTATTTGGATGGCGCTTCGAGCTCTCTGGCGCTAGAGTATATCTTCCCCCTCCTGTAGGGATCATATACAGTAACTCTATGCGGCGCCGGAAATTCGGGCAAACGGCCGCTGTGAAAGTATAGGAATTAAGTGCTGTGTACAAGCCGGTGTCGTTCGCATTTCGCCAAAGACGCCTGCTTATCGCTCCGTAAACTGTACAAGCAGACCACAGAAATCGTCTCGGATGACGTTTCACATATACCTACGATATTCCGTACGTACAATATACGCGATAGGCAGCGACGCTCAGGACGTCGTATGTCAGTTTTAGAGCTGTCCGTTTTTGTAAGCAGAGACAAGTAGACACCATCCCCAGGGAACCACATTACAGTCACTTGTTTCGTTCAGAGGACGCACGATTCGGCTACAGCGTGAAACAGTTCCCACGTTGTTTTCCTTCCAAAACCACACAGGGTGTTTCAGTGAACTTGCACCAAGTTTTAAATATATCCACGTGAGCGTTACGAGAATGTAACCGCTTATACAACTTTTAAAAAACAGCAGTTGGCAACAAGGGCCGATGCACCGCTCGCGCTGGTGTTACTCCGCGAGCCAATCACAGAAGCAAACAAAATCATCGTCATGCGACCTTTTCAAAATGGCGCCTTGTTTATGCCTTCAGTACCTGTGGAGCGTCTGCTGTTCTTGTGTACATTCATCGGTATAAGCCATGATATGCTTGAGATGCGCATGTACAAAAATATGTGCAGTCTCAGTGTTACCGTCTACAAAATGCCGCGGTACAGTTCATTTCGCTTCAGAGCCCGTTTTAAGCGTGAAACTTCACTGAACTGGGTTGAAAAACTCGGGTGGCGGCGTTTGTGGCGCGCCGCATTTTTGCATTGCAAGCGCTTGATTTCAGCTCAATAAAGAATTACCCTTTCCATGTTCCACTCTAATAAACGAATGAAGACATAAAACTTTATGCACCTATATCCATTATCGTTGTCACCCTCGCTTTATTTGGGTAACATGGGAAGTTCAAAGATATTTGAAGCTTCGCGGAGGTACAGGCGGTTATAAGGACGTGGGAGGGGCTTCACTGCCTACTTGAGTCAGTGCCTAGTCACTGCTTGAGTTGTATCCGACTATAGTATTGTTTACTGCCGTCTTGATCACCTTAGATATATGTCTTAATGAGCTGAAATAAATCATTTTATTAATTGACCAACTTTTAATTGATTTTTTTCTGGGGTTTTACGTCCCAGTTTGCTGCCCCGGAGCTAGTCTTGCGGCGTGGACCACAGACTATAGACAGCATTCAGTGCAGCGATTGCACCTTCCCTGTGGAACCTCACAACGCACCTCACAGGTGTCACAGAACCCTTACGAAGCAGCCAGTCACCATTACTCTAGAACAACACATAAAACAGGATAGTGTGTGTGTGTGTGTGTGTTAGGTTTAGTGCTGCAACATGTCTTTAAGCTAGGATGCTTGTGCAGCAGCCATAAGGAAGAACACCACAAGGCAAGCACGTACTTAAAAAAAACGTACCTCTCTCTAATTCACCATTCTCAGCTTCCACACCTGTCGTAAAATTTTAGACAAAGCTTTTTTTAAGGAATATCCCTGCGAGGACAGAACACAACACATGTGCTTTGTATTTCATGTATGCGCTTAAATGGTGCATTCAAAGTTTCTCTGGTCTCAGTAACTTAATTTTAACAGCCGTGCTGTTCTTGGCCCACTCTTACCCTCAGCCCTCTACTACACGGGGGGGTTATCAGAAGCCCAATTTATGTGATAATGTGTTGGGAATGCGTAGCTCGAAGTTGTTGGTTTGATCCCTGCGGCTGCATTTCCGTAGTGCAAAATGCAAAAAAGAAACAAGGAAAGAAAAGTGCATGGTGGCGGAAAATTAGGTACGGTTAGTAGGTAATGATGAAGGTATATCGAGGTGCCACCACTTGATAAAGGGCATAACAGTCTGGTGGGGTATGAATGTATGACTAACATGACTGATAAATCATGACATCAATAACTTGACACCCTTTCCAGTTACATTACGATTAACAGTAAAAGAACATGTTAACGGTTTTAACAGCAGGCATGGAACTGGCTTGAAGTTCTTTTCGTCAGCTTGTGCTTTGTACTGTCAAACAGAGTGTAAGCCATGCTGTAATTGTTTCGAATGGTTTGCAGAGACCTGTACTAGCCCATGCAGAAACTCCTAGCTTATATACAGCTCATATACAAATTTGCAAATGCATGAATATAGCCATCCACGAGATATACATATTTGTGCTGCTTTCATTGAAATTCCTGCTGTTTTAGTTTTGCATTTATTATACTATGGTCACATGCAGCATATACTATGGTTTGTTTTACGCTCAGGTCCAGCACAGATGCCAGTATGCACGTCCAGTCACGCTGTAAATAATCCTTTAACATGAACCAACGAACCGCTTCTCAGATTCTTCTGTCTCATCACTCTCCGGAGCTGCAAGGTCAAACACAGAACCAAACAATCTTGGCGTGCATCAATACGTCGCCTTGCTATGTTTTTATGTTGTTGCAGCTCTGTGTTACTTTTGTGTAAGCATTCTGAGCAAGGTGGATTGTAATATACGATTTCTTTGCTTCAGGTTATTAGCATTGGTCTGAAACGGCCAGCTCATTAATGCAATTGCAGACTCATAGTGTCTTCTTTGAGTTATATAGATCATTGTGTTACGTTTCACTGGTTACATTTTTTGATATTTTGTACAGACACTACGCTCAAATGTCTGTGGTGTTTTGTGTTTACATTCATCAAACAGACCATTATGGCTGAGACCACATGGATGCACATAGAAACACACATGCTTGGTAAGTGTCATTAGGATGCCACCCTGCCATCCCTTTTATATTTCGGCAGTTTTCTGTTGATTTTTCTCATGGATTCTGCAGCAAGGTTGAATTTATTGTTTCAGATGCTTTGCGCAGGTCGCAACCTGTGAGGTTATGCACGAAATTGCAGGCTCACAGTACGCATGTTGCTCATGTAGCATATTCATTGTTTGTACCTTTTGGTTTTTTCTACAACTGTATTACAATATGCTAAAATTCCTGTGGTCCATTTTATGTTCAGGTTCAACGTACATACAAAGCATCTGCATCACTTCGTGGAGCCACAAGGCAGCACAAAAGGAAACTTACATGCCTCATATGTCATCCTGATGTCACCTCGCTGTGTTTTTTATGTTGCTTCAGTTCTCTGTTGCCTTTACTTATGGATTCCCTATGGGAAGATCAAATGTAAGCTATGGTTTCTCTGATTAAGGTGCTTTCCATAGGCTGTAAGCTGTGAGCTCATTCACGGAATTGCAGACACATAGTATGTTGTTTATGTGATATAGATAACTATGTCGCTATTATTCATTCTTTGCACTTCAGACTTTTTGTGCAGTTAATGCGCTATGCTCAAATGCCTGCGGTATGTTTTATGTTTAGGTTCATCGAAAAGACCAGTATGCTCACCTCTTGCTCGTGCCGCATGGCCACACACAGAACCACACGTTCTTGGTATATGCCATTACGATGCCCCCTTGCTAAGCTTCTTATATTGCTGCTGTTTTCTGCCACATTTTCTTACGGATTTCACAGCTAGGTCAAATGTAAGCCATGGTATCCTTGCTTCAGACGCTTCACCCAGGTCAGAAGCTGCCAGCTCATTCACAGAATTGCAGACTCACAGTATGTGTTTACACATTTTGATTCTTTGTACAGTTATTGCAACATGCAACATGTGCTTTTTGTGTTCTGATTCAGCGTACATAAGCACCTTCATCAGTTGCTGCAGCCACAAGAGCACACACAGAGCCATACATGCTTGGTATGTCATTATAATGTTACCTTGCTATGTTTTTATGTTCCTGTATTTTCTGATATTTAGTTTTTTAGTGCAGTTAACATCCTTTACATACCTCAGGTACTATTAGCCTGCCTGTCTGTTTACCTGTACCTATATGTCTCATCCTCTAATTTTTTCATTTCAGGTGCCTTGTGTTGGCCTCAGACTCGTGCTGAAAATTCCAGGTTTACATAGTGGCAGACCATTGATATGTCACACATTCAATATAAATCATTATGTCAATTTTCTTCACAAGTTCAATTTTTTAATTATTTTTATGTACAACAGTCAGGCAGAGCATTACTTATGTCATTTCTGTTCATATTCATTGCAGAGTCCAGAATCCATGTATCAGGCTGCAGCTACAAGGTAACACGCAGACCCACAACGGCTCGGTAAGTCATCGACTTTCTATTAATGTTCAGTGTTTGCAGCAAACATTTAGACGCACGTGATGAAGGAAGAAAAGAAAACATGAGGGATTCCTTTTATTTGCTAGTCCATTCTCACGCCATCCTAGTGTTTCTTATATTATTAGTTGTAGCTAATATGGCTCAGCGTTCAATTTTGGTGTGACTAAGGAAACAAGGATGATCTATGGTAATGCGGTTAACATTCCAGCAATGTAGCAGAAGCACACTGGAATCTTGATGTGCTGTTTACTTAAAATCTTTAATGACCTCCTGAGACTTTCAGTGCCCTGACTACAGGCAGCATGCAGTGACTATGGTGTAAGCTCAGTTTTCTGTAGCACTAGCTTGGCGATGTATGGTGTGCGCATGACTCATGAATATTCATTACCCACTTCCATGTGACAGCCATAAAGCACATAAGAAAAGCTTTTGCATGTTGCTGCTGGTGCACCATCTTTTCTCATTATTCTGATGCAGTGACACTGCCATCAGTCAGTGGCGCACTTAATCATTTCTTTCATATTTGTTATCGTGCTCCTAAACAAGGAATAAATGCTTAAATGTCGACCTAAGCTTTTGTAACCTGTGTCATGGCTCTAGTACTAGCCAAATCATGGAGCCTTTCTTACCTTGTTATCTCAAAGTTAGTCCATGCTAAAGTTTGAAGACTGCCACACGAGTCACAAGAAAGGAAGGTACCACGAGCGCTTACTCACAACTGTGAGTTGCAAGTAAGCGCCCATGTTGTCTTTCTTTCTTGTTCCTGTTGTGCTAGTGCTCAAACTGAATATGAATTATTACAGACTAGTTCACCTGTTTGTCTTGCTACACAAACCTTGTGCTTACGGACAAAAATTGTATAGAAGACATGTGCTCCGCTGTTTGCATTCCAACTATGGCTGATGGTATGTGTAATAATGCTCATGTACGTTTCTGCCACACGTTGCTACATCAAGTCATGAGAATATAGGTCTGCCTATAGCTACCTAGAAAAATAAATACTTTGGGCATTGTGTACCTTTATTTACCTTAAAAGGACACTAAAGTGGAAAGGTGATGTGGCTTAAAACGATAACTTACATTTATAGAACTTGAATATCATTAATTTTACCATGTTATGCTAATTACAAAAAGAGAAAACAGATGTCGTAATTTTAGTTTTGAAATTTGCACCGGAACTTTGGAATCTAATGGCGTCAGAAGGCCCAGACCTTCTTTTTCCGTATTCTTGCCGAATTTGCTCCATCAATTGTTCTGAAACTGTGTGTGTTAAGTCTCTGGATACCTTGGAACACAATGTCGTCTTCCTTACCGATGAATAATTAAATCATTAGCAGAAGCCATCGAATATCTGTGACGTCATGTGTTTTAGTGCTGGAACTTCAAAGCCGCGGCACTACCCGTATTTTTTTTTTGTTCATTTCCTAGCTTGCTGAGGTCTTCTCCATGCAAGATTTATGTTTTGGGCATTGTGAAAAGCTAACCTACTGATAGAGAAAAATTTTCTTCCACTTTAGGGTTCCTTTAAGCTCAGCTACTAAATCTTAGCTGGTGGTAAGAGCTCTTTTCTTCTCTCAACTGGCTCACGATAAAGCATCTTCGCAGAATGCTTTGCAACCATTTCTGGTTCACAGGAAATTATTCTTGTGCGATTGAGTGCACTAGATATGCAGGATTAGACAGTTTGTTCATTTCCGGGCAGGCATTAGGTAGGTGTTGCGGAAGAACTCAAGTTAACTTGGTGCCTTTGGCTGGCTTTGTTAAACAATTATGGTGAATATCTAATTAATGTCTGGAAACAATCATGATGAAATGGTCGGCCTATGTTTCAATTATTGGGTCAGTCTTTCATGTTAAAGTTTCTCCATCCTGAAAAATTCACATAATACTTAACAGCATTAAGCAAACCTTGCATGTACACAAGCAGTATCTCAATGAACTGCTCAACACTGCCAGCAGCGGTACATCACAACCTGACGTCCTTCCTGACCTGCCTTTTGAAAATGTAGCAGATGTGCTAGAGTATGAAAAGATGCTTCAAGCCGACGAGCAAGCTCGAAAACAGGTGGTAATTTCTCTGCTTCATGACCTAGGTTCAGTTTAAAGTTGCCCGTCTTGTAACTATAGCGTACTCTAATGACGAAATGATTAAAGGTTTACAGTGATGCTACATACGACACTGAGTCAGATTAATGACATTCTGTGGAATTAGATGTGACTGACTGTTTAGATAATTTCAAGGAATTTGAAAATTTGAATTCAACTATACTGACGCCAGTTTGCACTTTTTTATTGCCAGGACAACACTTATTTTGCAAAACATTTGGTATTAACTGGATCCTAATCTATAACAAAGCTGTCTTGTTTCTTTTTAACAGAAAAAGCATGTGGCTCTACAAGGAGGCAATTCTACCAAGCAAAAAACTACACGTGTGCTGCAGAATCTCCTCAGCTGCAATGCTGCTGTTTGCTTCAGTTGGTTTGGGAAGAAAGGAAAAAGAAAGTTCTCTGAGCTGCATCTGTGTAAGCTGATGTGTGGTGAGTTAGGTGTAGAAAGTTTGATGCCAATAAGTTATTGTTTTGAAATCTTCTGTCATGCTTTGTACTCATTATTTTGAGTTTCAGCTGACAGTGCAAGAAACACAGAGGGGATATCGGAGACAGACAGTGCTGAACTTCCAACAATCCATTTTCAAAAAGCCATGCTGTACATACAACCACGTCAAGTAAGAGCACATCGGCCTGGGCACAACACAACCCACAGAACAATCCGTAAAAAACTTCCAGCTGGAAACAACGCGAGCACAAAAAAGGAAGGAACGCACAGGACAGAGACTGGGCTTACAACTGAAGTTTATTGGAAAATTATTATTCTAGTGAAACTCCACCGCACATGCGCAAGCACCAGATGTTTAAGCCAACAGCTAACCACACCATACAAAATACAAAAAGTGATACAAAACACAGGGAGAACAACGTGTCACTGCCTAGTTTTAAATGATTTTGAGACGTGCTCTGCATAGCATCCTTAGTGGTTTGTCAGAAATTTCATCTCTTTATCATTGAGATGTACCGAAGGTTCACTAACACATAAATCGGCACCCAACTTCCTGATATGGAGAGCTTCACCTATCTCCCTTTCCAATTTGCCGTGCTCTCTCCCCACTATCGATACACCCTGAAAATCTGCTTCACACCCGTACCTTTTGCAATGCAAAGGTAAATTCCCCCCTGTACCTGTTGGAAGCAGATTGCGATGCTCACTCATGCGTTCATTAAAGGGCCCCTGAAACGTTTTTTTTTACATTGAGTCACTGATTAGGCAACACAGTTGTTAAATAATTCCCGCCATAAATAAAGTGATGCACCATGCGCCAAGGCAGCTATGAGCTTATTTCTGTCACCTTCCTTCTACCACTGCTGTTCCTCCTCAACTCGATCAGCTGCGGAGTGCGCGCTAGCGACGACTGCACCTCCCTCGTCAGCCGCCCTGCGGAGCCCTCCGCAATGACATAGCGCCCCGATATCTTTACTGAGGTCCCCGGCCTCGGCAGTGCTAGCCTCTGTAATAGAAAGCCGGCGACTCGTGTGTACGCCGCCAGATGCCGCGACAATACCGTTGGCTGAAATGAAGGAGCATGTTGTAGGAGCACGTTTTTACATTTAGACTGGGAAAATTACGTGCACGTCACTTGTTAGGGGGCCAATCAGCAGCCTCCCATTCCATCATT
This sequence comes from Hyalomma asiaticum, assembly GCA_013339685.2. Classification (NCBI taxonomy): domain Eukaryota; kingdom Metazoa; phylum Arthropoda; class Arachnida; order Ixodida; family Ixodidae; genus Hyalomma; species Hyalomma asiaticum. The sequence continues at coordinate 46,588,777 of CM023481.1, read as the reverse complement.
CGATAGGCGGGGGCGTTTGAAAACGCATTTTGACGATCAGCTGCGATCTTTTGCGATGCACGTGTTCAAACCCTTATTATAAATTACACACTTCGCACAGAATGCTGAAATCTGTCCTCTAATGATCCTAATGACTCTCTCTACCGAATCACCATGTTTTCACAAAATCGTCAAAACCGTTTCAGGGTCCCTCTAATGCACTGCCCAGTCTGGCCCGTGTAGGAGCCACTGCACGAAAGAGGAATCTGATAAATTACGGATGTTGCACAACTGGTAAACGTGCACCGTTTCGTGTGATTTTTCTACAGTCGCTGCTTGGAAATTTCCTCTCTCCAGTGATCCTCCTGCATAGCTTTGCCAGTTTGCTGGGTGCTGAGAACACTAGGGTTACTCCATTCTTTGTGGCCACACGCTTAAGGTTCTGTGACAAGCCATGCAAATATGGCATGACTATGACTTTATTCCTTTTCGAAGATTCTGCTGACACTGTTTTCGTTTTTGTCATTCGCCTAAATAAAGTTTCGACCACAGCAGTCATTACTGAGGCTGGGCACCCTGCCGAGCGTAACCTGGCCACCTGAGCGTAAAAGCTTTCGGACAAAGCACCAAGGATGCTATGCAAAGCACGTGTCAAAATCATTTAAAACTAGGCAATGACACATTGTTCTCCCTTTGTTTTGTATCACTTTTTGTATTATGTATGGTGTGTTTTCTGTTGGCTTACAACATCTGATGCTTGCGCATGTGCGGTGGAGTTTCACTAGAACAATTATTTTCCAATAAACTTCAGTTGCAAGTCCCCGCCTCTGTCCTGTGTGTTCCTTCCTTCTTTGTCCTCGCGTCGTTTCCAGCTGAAAAATTTTTTACGCCAGGAACCAACACGCCCAGCAAGCTACCCTACTCCACAGAACAATGATTTTTCGTCTGAATGACTTCAGTTGTGAAAACTCTTTGCTGGAGAGAATGATAGATGCAGCGCTATCTTTAATGGAAATTCTTTCTGCTTCACTAATTTCATGTGTAACTCTATCTGGGTGTTTAGCAACAAGAGAACAATTAGCAAATTTTGGTGCACGGCCACACCTGCCATGGTTGGCCACAAGCCAATATGTCCACTTCGATGGTAAAATGCGATCTGCTGGTATAATAATACGTGTATATATAGTGTGGCTTTCTGGAAATGAACAGTTGGAAATGCTGTTCCTGCCTTTCTATCCCCTTTGTGTTTTTAGTGCTGTCAATTAAAAGTTGAAGATTCTGCTTTGCCGTCAAGCTGAATCATTCACTGTTCTGCACTCGCTATACTTAGGCTGCTGTGGCAGTATGGCCGCTTGTTGCCTTTCTCCGTGTATTTTCTGTGGTAGAATACATACAGTGCTGGTCATTGTAACGGCTTATGCAGCTGTCATTCACACTTTGCTGAGCTTAGTGCTCGTATTTAGTTTAGTATATTTATAACAGCATCATTTCTGTTACAATTTTTATATAGTGTACAAAGCTCACAGGAACCATAATTTACTTATGCATGCAGCAGTATTGACTCAAGACATCAGAAACCCGAATGCAAAGCTCAAGGACATCGAGAGGATGGCCATGACATGGTTCCGTCATGTTGCTGAGTGGCAGCTCGAGAGGCAATTTCGTTTATGGGCGTTCTCGTATGATCATTCCATACTTGGCAACTCTTGTTTTGCCCAGGAGACTACATTTTTTAACAGTCCTCTTGTCACTGTAGATACAGCCATAAATCTCCCAATTAGCAGCCTTAATGCCACCATAAAGAAAAAATCAACTATTTTAAATGTTCTATCTTTTAGGAACTGCAACAGCTTGCCGTAGGATGCTCACCTCTTCCAACGGTGATGTAGAGAGAAACCACCGCACTTGTGTGCAACCTTTGACATTTATGGTTTCAGTGTGATACCTTTGACACGACATTGAACTCGCAATAATGTGAAACTGCAATGTTGGCATTGTAGCATTGCTGCCATAACCATGAAATGGTGTTAAGCAGTGAAGAGTGCTAAGTGTGGGGGAAGGTCCTCTAGCTGCCACGGGTAATTGCATATTTTGCCGTATAAATGTGAGTGCTGCTCTGACAACCATTGTCAAGGTTTTACTGGCAGTCATGCAGAAACTGAAAACATTCAAGTTCTTTCCTTTTTCTAGTACCCCCTTTCTTTTCAAAATCTTCCGATATTCAAAATCCCTATGTTGGTGGGTATATCACGTTGAAAGTAATTTTTCTTACATACCCTGCATTGCTGAAGTATTCACTTCTTTCACCTGTGTTTCATTGTTCCTTGTTCTTATTTCTACATGTGCAAGATTCACTGCCGTAAATTTCTTTACATGTTATCTCCTGTGTTTAACCAAAATTTCCAATTCATGAAACTTAATTTCTTTACTGGAGCACACAGCCTGCTTAACTTTCTCCTAGTAGTGTAGAATTATGAACAGAAGTTTATTAACTACACCGAATGCTCAGTGGTAGAACTGGGTACAGTGCACAGAACATAGTGTGTTTAAAAAGTGCACAGCAGGAACCATGAAAGCATCTTAGCAAGTAGTTTCAACCTTGGATTCCTACTACCAGATGGTAGTTAAGCAAGCTAGCTCTGCATGCCCTCAAAACAAACTGTTTCAGGAAACAAGAATTTCAGTTGTACACACTAAACAACAGATTAATAAAATGACAATTTGAAGCTTTGTATTATAGTAGTTTCTGTTAAGAGAATGTTTCCTCATTATATGTGTGAACTTTTCTTGAAAGTGTACAGTAAAAATGAAAAATTAAGGTTTTGAATTTGAACTTGCATGAACAACTGCCTAATTCCCATTGGGGCACGAAATCATATAGTGTGTCACATGTATAACAAATCATCCCAAAATACTACCAATGTTACAGATACATATTTTTTTTTGTTTGAACACACCTAAAGCTAGTTACCCTTGTAAAAATCAGCAATGCATTGCACTTAATTCTCTTGCTGTTTCTTTTTTTTCCATCCCTCAATTCTATTCCAGAACTGTTGCAGCATTAAGGCCTTCAGTGCCTTTATCATTGGCTCATTACCTGTTAATAGTTTCGAAACACCTTCAAGCTGTTATTTTAAATTTGGAATTAAGACAATAAGCACAAATTACACCGGTCTCCCAGATTACATTGGAAACTTCCACACGTAAAATACTGTACAGGCTGATGCGCAAGCTTTTGCCCTTGCTGCAGTGTTTGCAAGAAGTGCTTGCAAGAAATGCAGAAGCAAAGAGGAAAACAATAAAGCCACTGAAAGCACATTCTAGAGAAATGGTAGGAAAACAAGTTCATGGCATTTGGGGAAGAACAGAGCTACCAGTACATGTAGCACTGAAAGAAAATATAACAACAAATACAAAGAATTATCTTTTTAAAGCTCTCTTGCATATCCTAAATACTTCAATATTCATTGAAATGTAAGATTTTCCAAAGGGCAATTATTTGTATTTATAGATATGCCTTTTAAATGCTACATGCACTGCAGTAATGCCTGGAAACAGTCAAATAGGCAACGTCCAAATATGTTCCCAGTACGGGACCTGCACCATGTCCCATGGGTGTCAGTTGCAGCACATCCTGTGGATGCAGATTTTTGTGTAATTTTGGAGGTCTTGGGGATCTGTATGGGTAATCCCTGGGTCATCCCACACCTCCCAAGCAGGCCATCCTAAGGACAGCCAAAGGACGTCAGTGTGTTGTTGGGGAGGTAACTGAGGAATGGTCTTGCCATTGGTGGAATGTGAAAGAAATGTCTGATATAATGAATTTTCATATATAATGAAGCTATTGTTGTGCAGGCTGCAGCTTCTATATGGAGAGGTTTCTCCGTACATCATTCACTCCGGCATGTCCGCAGTTCTGCACAGATGCAAATGAATATACCTTTAGATCTACTGTACAACATAGTGTAAGTCCATTACTCTGTCTTTTGAAAAAAAGAAAGACAGCCACAACAACAATTGAACTGACAAAACCGATAAACTGATCACAAATATAAAATTACAATCTCTGCAGCATTTCACAAGGTTGCACCCGCAGGGATGTGTCCATTTCATGCGATGTCGGCTTCAGTGGAGCTGAAAGAAATGGGACATAACGGGGACCCTGGCCTCACCCCTAGAATCGTTAAAGAGGTTGAGCCATCGAGGGGGTGCGGTAGTGTCTTAAGTGCTGCCCAACTCTTCCTCGTCGCACGGCCTGGAATGCACGGCCTGGAACAGCAGCTTCTCTCGCACCTCTGCGTCCTCGGGGTATTCATGCTCCTTCTCGGCATTTGGGAGGTAGTGGGTGCCGCAGAAGCGCTCAAAGTACTTGCCAACGTCGGGGTGGGTGATCACCTCAGGCCTTGTGGACATCTCCAGGTTTTCTTGAGCAGCGTATCGGTGGGAGCCATCCTCGACGAGGACGTTGTAGAATGGCTGCTGGTCATCGTGGCTCAGGTTAAGTACGCCCATCTGGAAGATCCAGTCACGGTTGGCTGCGCACTTACCATCCCATCCATAGATGACACAGTGGTAGTGGTACTTCTTGTGCCGCATGATCATGCCCACGGCGTAGGCAACCTTGGCGTGGGATGGCGGCTCTGAGCGCAGCTTGCGCGGCTGCCTCTGCGAGCGGTTCTCCCTTCGTTGCTCCAGTGCCACCATCTGGCTCTGGGTGGTACGGTACATGTAGGCCACGATGGCTCTCGACGCCGGGTATGCCGCCTCAATTCCCTTCAGCAGGCTCACGATCTGCTCATAGTTGATGCCCAGGTGAAGGTAGACCCGTGCCAGCAGAAGCCGGTGCTCTATGTCTCCCCGCATGAGGTCGATGCGGTGCCAGCCACGGTCTTCAAAGAGCTCTAGCAGTTCTAGGGCGTAGCGGAGGCCCTGCATCCCCAAGTTGCTCTCAAACTGCCTCCACACCTCCACTAGGTTCCAACACATCCGTACCAGCACCTTGGGTGTGCAAAGCACGCTGCAGGTTTTGTTGTCCAACCGCAAATTTGGACAGAGTGACGGGCATTCTCCTTGCACCATGAAACGGCCCCCATTGTAGACGTCGATGTAAGTGTACCGCTGCTCCTCTGGCAACTGAGGATGCTCCAGCCACTTGAGGAGGAAGTGAGTTGGAAAGTTGACCGGCAGGCAGAGAACGCCCAGGCGCTTGGCTACTGCTCTGTATATGATGCAAAGCGTCAGTGGGATCCCACTTTTCTTTTCCAAGACCTTGTCAATGAACAAGTTCTCCGGCATGTGGTAGTGCTGCCTGTCTGCCGTCAGACCAAACTCATGAAACAGGGCCTGGTTGATGCAGGTGAGCAATGAGCGGCAGTCCCCGGGGTTCCACCTTGATTCTTGTAGCGCTGTGTGGCTTAGCTGCCAGTCACACCTGACAAGGGGGTGCCTGGGGTGCCTTGCAGCGACTATCGCCTTGCCTCTGCGGGCCAGTTCATCCAGCGTGTGGCGCACCCAGTCGGCTGGCACCCGGTGTAGAGGTTGACACCATTGGGAGAGGAGGAGAGCGCCGTCTTCCAGGCTCGGCTCGGCCGGGGCGCCGTCGCTGCCCATGTACGCCTCCCAGCGCTGCTTCATGAGCTCGTGGCAGACGTGGTATTGCACCCGTCGGGCGTAGTACTTGAGCGTGAGACCTTCATGCGGCTTATCGTCCTCCAAGATGGCTGCCAGTTCATCACTGAAGAAGACCAGCCTCCGCGGGTGGTCGCTCAGGGACAAAATACCCCGGAAGTTATCCTGGGATAGCTCGTCATGCGCATAGAAGTCCCGCGACATCTGAGACATCCATGACCTGAGTTTGAGTCCGCAGCAGGCGCGCTCCAGGCATTCCTCGCGCCACTTTGCGTTGCCACTGTACTGGCGAAAGAGCTCTGGCCACCAATGAGCGAATTTTTTCTTCCACAGGTCGTCACAGCGGACGACATCCCGCAACTTTGAGCACACTCGCGACACGAGCAGCAGGTCGCCCAATTCGATCTGCGGGAATGACAGGATGTTTACAAGCAGTTCATGCGGCAACAAGTCCAACCTAAACAATGACTCCGTCTTTGCCATCGTTAAATCGGCTCCAAGCGGCATGAGGCTCGATATGCCACAAATCGCCATAGATGGCGAAAAAATCAACCGCGGCGCATTCCAGCTTCAACCGCGGGAGTGGACGTACTGACCCCTCGGTTAGCTCGCGCTATGGAGGCCGCCATTCACCCTATTGCACTTTTATGTAGGGGCGCCCGCATCGGTACCTAATTTCGATGCAGAATATTCTTCAACAAGGCGGAGTCTTTTTCTTTGCCTGATATTACACTTGCATACAGCAAACTGCTGCTTATAGTGAGCGTACGTTTGAGATACTATGCCATCCCTCCATCACTATAAATGCTTTTGTTTCGGCTGACTCAGCAGTCTAAGGACATCGATATTACGTCACGCTCGTTTTTTTTAAATTTAAACTACGCGCATAGAGAAAGAAAAAGTTAAGAGAGGACACTCCGCGAAATCTGGCCTCAGGAAGTACGTCACGACCACGTAACAAACTAGTGCTCTCACCAAACGCCAGAGGACGCAAGTGCGAAAAACAAAAAGTTATCATCAATTAAACAGAATGTTTTTTACAAAATAATAATTATGCGCCTATATTTGACATGTTCTTTATACATAAAAACAATTTATTCAACGCACCTTACGTGGTTATTTTTGTTCAGCCGCACTGCCACAAGCAGCATGTACGATTTCGCGCCGAGAGTACCCGCCATACCAGCATGCGACAAGCCCAGGGGGCCCAGGCATCACAGCGGAAAGGTTTCCTCAACGTCGGCTGCTTCGGTGTTTTCGTGTGTGAGACAGCAGATGAGGTACGTTTTCAAGCGAAGCTTGTTGAATTACATGTTGTTGGGCTAGTTGGGTCATTGAATCAGAAAAAGGTTACAACTGCGCGAATAAGACACCATGTAAGAAACATAAACACGCCCACACGCGTTGCGCTTCGTGTGGGTGGGCGTTTCTGTGTTTCTTACGTGGTGTCTTATTCGCGCAGTTGTAATCTTTTTCTGGAGCTTGTGAGGACGGCGAGGTTTGCTAAAAAAACAGTTTGCGGCTGTATGCGGCGGCAAGACGTGAACATTGTGCAACGTATGCAGAATCGCGTTCGGCTCGATGGAACGGAACGCCTCCGTCCCATCGTGGAACGCGTACAAGATTTCGCCCCAGTATAGCAAACTGGGGCACGGCGTCAAGCCGAGGCGACGCGTGCTGTGCGCTGAGCTCGGTGAGAAACATTAGGGAGTTTTCGAATAGCGTACGAAAAGCTTGCGGCGAACGCGTCGTACGCTCGCGGGCTCCCCTTAAGTGAAGCCCGCAACGCTACGCCCGCAAGCTTTGCTTTCGCTATTCGAAAACTCGAAAACTCCCTGTTGAGGAGCGGTCGCTGGGCCTCGCATGCTTCACGACGCGTTTCCCGAAGCCTCGGACCACGAATAAATCCTGGTGTGCATTTACTGACATTTTCAGACCGCGCTGATGCCATGCCGTCCGGCGGTCCAAGCTACGGCAGCTACTGCTGTGTTTCGTGGTGCTTGAACAATGGCAGAACCCAGAAGAAGCCAGGGACGAGTTTCTTCCGCATACCACGGGACGGCAGGTGCGCTAAAGCTTTTGTATGGTTTGCATGTCTTCAAGCTTACTTTTCGTGCTTGCTCAGTGAGGCTAACAATAACAAAATCACTGTTCAAGCACTTCGCCTTCAGCTGATAGTTCATTGCCGATGCAGGAAGACAGCATGGATGCAGTATGCCGGACGAGATGATCTCCTGAGTAAGCCGGCCAGCCTATTGTACGCAACGTACAGGGTTTGCAGCGACCATTTTACTGCTGAAAGTTTCATGGACCCTGGGCACACAAGGCTTACAAGAATGGCTGTTCCCAGTGTGCAACCAATTGCACCATGTAAGTGATTGACAGAAACTCAATTATCTGCGATAGCAGCCACTTCTTTTGAATCAGTGGTGACAGTTAACCTGGAAGATATTTGTAGCCGATGGAGAAACCTCGCTGTAGAAGTAACACTTCGAAAGTCTTAAATTTTGTGAATTGTGGGCTATTACCTTCCTAACAGCTTTACATTCCTGTCATTCTTTTATGCTATTGACCTGTGCAACTTGTTTTGAAATACATTGAAGGGCTATTTAACGTTAACTTGAAGCCTTCATGCACATGTACACATATACCTCGTATCAAAGAAAGCTGGCACTGTCGGTAATTCCACAAACCACAAATTGCTTGTTTCTCTGTTGGTGCATTCTCTTTTCTTCCACCTACCAATTCATGCGTTTGAAAGGGCGGTTTAAATTTCCCTGTGCTACAAGCTTTGTAACTTGTACCAACTGCACATATATGCAGGTTCTCTGAGCATCGCTTCAAGTAGCGACTGCGACATGACTGCAGAAGCCGCACTGCAAGGTGTGGATGTGCTTCAGTTTTTGTTATTTTAAGCCTCTTACTGACAAATTGTTGTTGTTTCATTTCTTTAGGGTCTGCTGCAGAGGCTTCGAAAAGCGGCTCCCACACAATGAAGTGCCCCGAGGAGCAGGGTGTGTACAGTGTCGACTTGTCTTTTTTTTTCGAACTGAGTTGACTGTTGACCAAACCTCTACAGGTGGCAGCTCCCATGTAGCTGGTGAAGGAGTTCCTGCTGACTGCGTCTTGCTGGAGGAAACCTTGGGCAGTCGCTCAGTTGTCACAAAGGGAACATGTGTGACTGGTGAGTTTACTGTTTGCTTCAACACTTATGTTCACTTCAACAGACTATTGATATAGAGACTTCCGCAGGCTGCTCGCAAGATTGTTCCGACAGCAGTGTCCGGGGTACTGAACAAGCTTCACAAGACTCTCCAGAAGATGTGTCCTCCAACAGCTCCACGCCTGAGTGCCCTACAGCAAATGGTGATTATGCTGTTATTGCAGCTGTTTTCAATGTGCTATTTTATGTTTAGGACATTCTGAGCAAACTAGCACCAATAAAATGTCATGGTGGGCTCTCAGTGATTTTCATTATTACGGTGCCATTGTTAATGTTTTTTTTTTTTAATTTGTGGAATCGAAAACTTTGCACCACAGAAAGTTGGGCACCTTGGGTAAAAAAGAAGCGAAGAAAGCGCTCGTACGGGATTAGTTGCTGTTCGCTTTTAAATCAATTTTTGTTTATTGCAGTGCTTTCCTGTGTGCCAGCTGCAAGGTCTCCATCAAAGAAATACAAGCAAACCATTCGACGTCTGCAAGCCAAAGTAGCAGCACAGCGGAAAACTATCAGACTGCTGAGGCAGCCTCACCAAGCACCGTCATCGACTTCAAAGGCCCTTGGCATTATCCGACCGCACGTCACCGAGGAGGTTTTTAAACTTCTTTCTGCACATGTTCGCTTGAGGCCCAAAGGCAAGGGCAAGCGGTTTCCTGTGTGGTTCAAGAAATTTGCTCTTCACTTAAACTTCCGTGGTCCGCGAGCATACCGATTTCTGGCTCCATATTTTTCTTTGCCCTCCCGGCATTCATTAATGAGGTGGCTAGCCAATGTAAAGATGACTCCAGGCACAATTCCAGGAATCATTTCTTCCATTGCAACAAATACTCAAGCTTAGAATGAACGGGACCGAGTGTGTGCTTTAGTTTTCGATGAAATAGCACTCAAAAAGAATTTGTGTTATGATGCTGCATGGGACATTGTCCAGGGTTTTACAGATGATGGCACTGATCGCACTTCAACCATTGCTGATCGAGCAATGATAGTTCTTCTTGTTGGTGTTTCGAAAAAGTGGGTTCAACCGGTTGCTTTTACTATAGGGCACACATCAACACCATCATCTGTTATGCATAACCTGCTGGTGTCACTCATTGTGGAGCTTAGGAGCATTAACATTGCAGTGAAAGCAGTCATTTGTGACCAGGGCAGTTCAAATGTAAGTCTCGCTAACCAACTAAGAGTGACTGTAGCAAAGCCTTTTTTTTGAAGTTAATGGTGAGCGGGTATATTTCATCTTTGATGTTCCACATTTAATTAAAACAATGCGCAATAATGTGCAAGCACACAAGTTATATATTGGGGATGACATCGTTGACTGGTCCCACATTGTAAGCCTTTACCAATCCTCACATGAGTTGCGGTTGCGATTGGCTCCAAAGTTGACTGAAAGGCGTATTCATCAGAAACCTTTTTCTAATATGAAGGTCAGCAGAGCAACGCAGGTCCTCAGTGCATCAGTTTCGATTGCTATCACGGCAATGGTGTATGCGAAAGTGCTGCCTGCCTCGGCCATCACTACAGCACAATTTTGTGATCGTATGGACAGGATTTTCGATGCCTTGAACAGCTCGAGTAAAAAGAAAACTTCGCAAAAGCTCCGGCATGCAATCGTGAAAGAGGATTCAGAGCTGATTGACTTCCTTCGAGGCCAGCCTCCCTGGATTGCATCATGGACGTTTGATGGCAGACGTCAACCACAAACCGTCGTTGGTTGGCAAATTACAATTCAGGCTATTTGTCAACTGTGGGACGACCTCTCCAAAAATTACAATTTTGAATACCTGCTAACACGCAGACTGCAACAGGATCCTCTGGAGAACATATTTGGCCACATAAGGCAAAAGCAAGGTTGCAACACCAACCCCAATGTAGCACAATTTATTTGTGGCCTGAAGCACATCTGCATAAGAAAACTCATCAAACTGTCAGAATACGGAAATGTCGAGGATGATGAATGTGACCTCCTTCAGCAGCTCTCACCATTCTCCCTCGCTAGTGCGTCTCTTGTGGATAATGAGGAGTGTGCACAGCCACAGCCTGACGACTTTCCCGCTCTAGACGATCTCTCTGAACTTGCGACCAACATTCACTCCCATATTATTGATGACTCCGCTACATATTATGTAGCTGGTTTTCTCATCAAATACTTTCTTCGGAATGCACGTGATACTTGCAGTTGCCCACAGATATTGATAGACGACAGCGAGACACTAAAGGGGACCCATCAGTATTTCACAATGCTCAAAGCATACCACGTCCCCAGCAAACTTTTCGGAAATCTAACTGTACCATCGGAAGCAGCTTTTGAATACGTACAACTTGAATGTCACTTTCTTGCCATTATTGAGGCCACTGCACATCACCTGAAAGTGTGTGATGTTTTGTATCACCATCTCTCAAGTGTTGGCGATTTTCATTTCTGCTCTGCTGGGTGTCGCGAGAAGTTTCTGAAAATGTTTTGCCGGGTTCGTTTATGTTGGCATGTGCATTTTGTGAACCGAAACTTAGATAGGGTTAGGTTCCAGTCTTCAAGTTCAGGTATACAGCTTGACAAGTTCAAAGCTTAGCAATTAGCGGCTGCTTTACACAAAAGCATTCAAGTTGAACCGAATCCTGCAATAGCTTTGTTATAGTCATTACTTCGTTACATCAGACCTCATTATGGCCCTCTATCGATAAAGTTCAACGGGACTAACCACTCCTTCGTTATGTCCATTCTTTTGTTTACCCACTATGAAGAGCATGACCTTAAAAGAAATTATGTTTGGTAGCCTCTCTGTATTTTTGTAGCACATGTGGGCGAACTCTGCACGTTAGTGTGGGTTGTCGGTCACTATGTGCACTTTATCTCTCCAGCTCAAGTAATATAACGATAGCAAAAGCGCGTGTTGAAATATATTCAAGCGGGTAAGGAACACAGTATGAAGTAGGCATGGTTCACATTTTCATGCCTTTCGTATATTAGCTTCTCGTCAACCTCCTCACCACGCCCATCAAAACTTTTCATAAGATTGTCCAAAACTGCAGCTGTTGATGGGGTTGCGGACGCTGCCCCTTTATTATCATAGCTTGTGAGTCATAGCGCACTGTGTACAGCCTTTGTGAAAAATAATGACAGTGTTAACGCACTGTGTACAGCCTTTGTGAAAAATAATGACAGTGATAAGGCACTATGTACAGCCTTTGTAAAAAAATGATGACAGTGATAATGCACTGTACAGCCTTTGTGAAAAACAATGACCGTGATAACGCACTGTGTACAGCCTTTGTGAAAAATAATGACAGTGATAAGGCACTATGTACAGCCTTTGTAAAAAAATGATGACAGTGATAATGCACTGTACAGCCTTTGTGAAAAACAATGACCGTGATAATGCACTATGTACAGCCTTTGTGAAAAACAATGACAGTGATAAGGCACTATGTACGGCCTTTGTAAAAAAATGATGACAGTGATAATGCACTGTACAGCCTTTGTGAAAAACAATGACCGTGATATGCACTATGTACAGCCTTTGTGAAAAACAATGACAGTGATAAGGCACTATGTACAGCCTTTGTAAAAAAATGAGTGATAACGCACTGTGTACAGCCTTTGTGAAAAACAATGACAGTGATAATGCACTATGTACAGCCTTTGTGAAAAACAATGAGAGTGATAACGCAATATGTACAGCCTTTGTAAAAAATGATGACAGTGATAACGCACTGTGTACAGCCTTTGTGAAAAACAATGACAGTGATAATGCACTGTGTGCAGCCTTTTTGAAAAATAATGAGCGAAAGTGGTTTGCTTCGGCTGTTAGCCCTCTGATACTGCTTTGTAGCACCAATTAAGGTCCAGAATTTTGGATAAGTGATGACTACCATCTATTTCAACTTGGAAGCGTCACAGCAACGCCCAGACGCAAGTAACTTGGGCCCTAAGTTTTTGATGAGAGCGACACATAAGAAGAGGCAACAGGTCTGCCAGTGTTGTAGCATAAAGTCTGTCTTTCACATTGTGGGCAAGCTGCCCTACCTTTCCGAGGACGAACAGGCAATGTTGAAGCATCAAGTTCGCTTTTTTTTCTCATTTTGGGCAAGTTGCTCTTAAGCACAGCCAACACACTGTATTTTTGCTTTTCTGATATATTGTCGTGTGGTTTCTGTACGCTTTTTCTTTTCTGTGCATTACTTCTGTTAACCCGAGTCGTGACTCGGGACTTTATTGCTGTGTATACGTCACTTCTTCCTTCTTTATCAACTTTGTGCGCCGAGTTTTTGCCATAGATCCATATAGATCCTTACCCACTTGCCCAGTGCGTCATTCTTCACCAGCTTGTTGGCTACTGCCAACTCTAGCGATGTGTGCGTTGTGTGTGTTCTCACTCTATTTGTTAGAATTTATTTGTAAGTCTAGATGCATTTGTTGTCTACTTTGCATTTCTGTGCGATGTTCTTCTCATTTTGTGCTTTTTATATGCTCAGCCTCTACCTTGCCTTGGAATAAAAACATTGCGGGTACTCTGTCTCTTTGATTGATATATAGATTGACGCTTGTTCCAAAAGAAAAGCGCGATGAATAAAGCCGTAGTGAATTATGATTACCTGCACCTCTTTCTATTATAACTTAGTCGAAATAAAGATTACGTCATGACCTCGATTCGCACGCACAATTTTGAGCTAAAACAAATAGGGAATCGCTAAATCAAAACGACAAACAATAGCATTGCTATTTGGGCGGAGAAAAGTGGTCTGAAATCATTAACTTTCGCCATAGCCAAACGTCGGTTGCGCACAGTAATCCAAAATTCGCGCCAGTGAAACCGAAACGGGAAGCGCAGGCCAGTTGCTCTCACCAACCACCAGGTGTGCTAGAGTCGATTGGGCCGCCGGGGTCTATGGGAGTGTCCACTCTTTAACTTTTTTTTCTTTCTCTATGCTACACGGCGGTAGGAGTCTCGTGACCGTTTGCAGCGCATTCGGGCAGCGACGCAAGCTCGCGCTGTTTCATTTTGCTGTAAATATTTCGTGAAACTAAGGATTGCTTTTGTAGTCGGTGATCTCGGCTTGCTGTTCTTGTTCGTTCAAAGCACGTTTAAATGCTTGCGCTTTCTTTCCCTTGCGCCTCATCTTTCAAAGCAACGAAGTTCGTTTGAAGCTCCAGCGTGCATGGACTGGTGAGTACAAACCCACTGCTTTTGTTTATTACGGTTGTTTTTGTTTTTGTAACAGGCAAGCGACGCACGGCAACCCGAAAATTTTCAACCCTGATATCCCTCCACCGACAGAATCCGCGTTCTCTTGAGCGACGTGGCTTCACGTAGGAGCGAGCTGCCGAACCAATAGAAATGCATTTCTGAAGTTTATAATGCAGTCTGGACATGTTCAAATACACTTCTATCGCCCCCGCACGCACGTCCGTAACTCACCATGTATCAGTACAAAGTGCGTTATAAAGTTTGCTATAAGTGTGTTATAAGGTTTGTCTTGTCGTCCACTTTAATTCCTTTCTACTTTCTCCATAATTACAATGTCACAAGCAACTTCCCCTATGCTTTCCTAAGCTTCATTGTCTGTTTGCTCATTAAGTTGTTTCTAACAAATAAAGAACGAGCCCTTGACCCCTTCCCTTTCGTTATTTCAAAGTTTGCTACAGTCGCATTAAAAAATTTAAAAGAAAGTGTGTGTGAGAGAGAGTGAAAACTAAAGCTAGTTCCATGTTGTGAAACCTGAGTAAACAGCAAAGCTGGGGATCTCCTTGTTGCCTTATTGTTTATCTTGTGACAGCAGTTTCACTTATAGGCTTACTTTCATTTAGTGCCACATAGAAACCAGCATTTTAATCATGGATATATTCTTTTTCCGTTACAGCCTCCTGGCTGACAGCTGCAGTCAACATTCCGTGTGGATGCACTTCAACACCATTGGCAAGGCTCATGCTACGTTAGAGCACAAGCCTTACAAGGTATATATTCATACATGCATAGCATGCTGCAGTTTACTCGCTCACTTTGTATGCTGCTACAATATTTTGTCATCATACATTATTTCTGAATGCATGATGATTTCATAACTTGCTTTGTTTTTTTCAGAACTGCCATGCAACATCAGGTTAACTGCCCTCGAAAACACAGCCTGCAAGCACAATGGAACAACTGAACATCTACTACAGCAGGTCACATCAAACTTCATTTTTGTGATGGTGTAATTTGTGGTTGGTAGGCATGTCATGAAAATATGTTACCCATAGTTGTCCATAGGTGTCAGGTGTCCAGTGTGTTATATAATCTACAGTGCAATAATGATGAAATTTAATGTAAGCTCTATACAATAGTTACATCATGTCAGACAGCTAAGTCTGACAATAAGCATTTGATTCAAGGCCATCATGGTCGCATTTCTATGGCGGCTCAATGCAACATCACCCATGTATGAAGGTTTACGTACGTCTCAAAAGGCCAAAGATAGTTGCACTATTAACGATGATAGTTGGGCTATTTGATACATACTGATTTGAGGCACGACTAATGAACACAAAGAAACCACAGGCAACACAAAAGAGTGCATGAGTGGTTTCTACGCTAATTAGTTGTGTCCCACATTATCAACATCCATCCAAAATCCTGGCTCTGATGTGTATCAATTGTATAGAGATTCGGGCACGTAAAATTCCAGCTATTATTAGTCATATTACAGTCAAACATCGGGGCAGTGAACAGACATTATTCCGGCATTTAGTCATACTTTATGAGATGGCTTACAAAGTTTGTCGGAAACGTTCTTTTTTTTTAATGCATTGAATCATAAGTTTACAAAAACAAAGAAAAAAAATGCCGTAGCTTCAGCAAGCCAGTTAGTTCAATTAGCCTTTGAATATATATATATACAACGCATTTTATGAAATTGTAAACAGCTAAAAAACAACAGATATTAAGTTTTTCATGCACTAGTTACAGCATATGGGTGTAAAGGATATTTATGTTATAGGCCAAATTGTGTTCAAGGGATTTGCTCATTTTATTTTTATATAGCACTGAAATAGCCATAATTTATGGCTGAGCATGCCTACTGCAGGTGGCTGTGATCCCATTAACATGTCACTTTTTTTTGTGCTTTGCACTATCATACTGCACAGCCTATGAAAAGTCTTCACAATGTTGCCACGAACAAAGCCTAGGAAATTGAAGATATTGAAGAGGTAAAATCAACAGCCAAAGTTTGCTGGATGCGAAAGTCTCGAAAAGTGTACATTATGGCCTAGCCTCATAACATACCCTCTAATTAAACGTTTCAGTCTGTACATCGCAACAACTTCTACCCACTGAAGCATTTAATTTGAGGCTATGATCAGAAACTAAGCAGTAATATAGGTTTTTACGAAGTTTCTGATCCCGCACACTTTTGCTGTTGACTGTACATACGACACGTTACAGCTACACTGCGACATTATCGATACTTTGATGTTGAGGTTCTACAATTAGCAAGAATACGGTTTATTTTTGAATCACATGTTTAAAAAGTGAATAATCCAACAACAACAAGCACATGTACAATAAGCATGACCTTTATTTTTTCCGGCACTGTCGCACATTCGCGTAGTGCTCCTCCAGTTCAATTTGTGTGCATAATTTCTGTTGACATGACCATGCATCACAGACATTGTGTTCACGGCTGGGTGATTCTTTGTCACATACACCAACATAGATGTGCAATGTATTCCTAAAGCTAATCTGCCCGTAATTATGCCTCTGTAATCAGCCTGAATTATCCTAGCATCTCTGTCTTCCTGTAGTATTGATATTTTGTTCATGCATTGTAGAATATCTGCTGTCAATTATACCACCTTCACAGCACACTTCATCTTATTGGTGCGGTTATTGGTGCCATGGCATTCTCGCTCTACATGAGCTGCATAACTGAACCATAATGACCCGTTCAGTGGCAGCGTACACAATTGTGTACTTGTTTTCGGCAACTTGTTCTTTGGCAGTTCAGTGGACAAGCGGCTAAGAAAGTACAAGAAAGACAGCTTTGGATGAATTGATGTATTCAGTGTGTCATCAGTTTGCTACAGTGTGCTGTGTATTTGTGCAGACAATTTTGTGAAGGCGTTACCACATTTTAAGAGTGGTTTGATGTACGATGTTCAGGGAGCAACATCAAAAATATGATTTTCGTTGGCTCATAATGACCTTAGCCCTGCACTCGTGTTTCAAGTCTGACTTCTGATTCATTTTACGACAAACATAAAAGCTGACTGGCCTTAGAATAAACTTACTTTGAATTATGCTCTAATTAAATTTGTTTACTGCGTTACAAACATTTCAACACATAACCGTGTTTTCTTTTTTGCTATTGGATGGATGGGTGGATGTATCAAGCTGTACCCTTTATATGGGGCAGCGGCTCACGCCACATATAGCTGTAATGTCTCGTGTTATAGATGTCTAACTGTCACTCCTGTCTTGATTTTAGCCACCAATCCGACAACCTCCTCTTGGTCTTTTCTACCCTCTTAAAGTCTATTCTGCCTTCACTATCCCTGAACCCCAGTGCTTTAAAGAATTCTGCCTCATTGCCTTGGACTACAGGGTGGAGTCACTCTGGAGTCACAGAACACCCATACTATGACCAAAGTAGAGAAGGGGAACTGTACCTTTGACAGTGCAACGAAAATAAGGGTAGCGGTGGCGTCGTAAACTAAAGTATACGACCGAGAGATGGCGCTGCGCAAGCTATCATCATCACCACGTAATACAATATGGCGGTTGCGTTGCTGCTGCGTGCGGCTGGTCGCGCTGCTCGCTCACTGGTCCTAGGCGTGCGGTTACTGCTGTCCCGAGGCATTATTCTCGGGTACAGTACTCTAACACGAGTACAAATATTTCTGCTATGTCGCCAGGTGACCTAGAGGCCTCAACTGGCAATAAACGCACCAAGCAAGTAAGGTTACGTCCTTCATTGGCAATCGTGATGGATGCAGCATACATATAAGCACGCAATGCTGTCGCTGACAGATTTGAACATACAGGCAACATAAATATCCGTCTGTTTAATAAAATTACAAGCTGAACTTTATCTCATTCTGTTCGTAAGCAGAGCGATGTTTCAGACAACCATGTTTACGCTGGGCGTCCCTTGAAACGCAGTACTCGAAGCGCGCGGCTGACGATGCTTTCTGCGTCGTCGCTTTGCTCTGAGGCCATCGAGCTGATTCGTTCGTGTACTCAACGAAAACAGTAGGCTTTCTGAAGCATTGTGATTCACTTCGGTTCCTATGTCATTATCAAACGCGCTCCAATAGCACGGAATGCGCTGGCCATCGAGCGATTCGAGTATCACGTTTCAGTCGCATAGCACTGTATACATACTGTATTTGTGCACGCTGTCGCCCGTCTCACTCTACACGTCTGTGTTTATTGACTTTGGCATTATTAAACAGGCAGCATCAAAATTTCGCCAAAGGTGTAGCGTCAGCAGATTATCCTGATACACTATTTTGACAACACTTGGCGAGGGGCACATGGCTTTGAAAAAAAATTTAAAAAGTGATAATAAACCACTATTTTTGTGTACATACTCTGTGATCTTGATATTGCATTCAGTTTCCCTTCTCCTGCGTCCCTGTCTGAACTGTTTTGTTACAACCAAACTGCTACTAACTAGCTCATCTTCCAGTGGTTCTCAACTCGTATGTTATAAGCACTTGTAAAGCAAAATTTACTTTACGTTATCCCGTTGAAAGATTAATTTGGTTTATGTATTCGAAAGAGGTGAAGGGTTTGCTGTGGTATAAACACTTCAATCAAGTGACAGTTGGCTAGCAACGAAAGCCTCAGTCCGAAGCAAACATTTCAACTGGCACACGTATTTCTCAAGGCCGTTACAGAAGACAGTTTCCAAAGATCAAGCTATACCCTTGCTTGTCCATTGCTGATCAACTGATAAGTAAATGAGTCAATCTTTCCTGGTTCTGTGAGTGCATAATCGTCAGTGTGGCTGCTAGATTTACAGTTTTATTCTTCACTACCCTTTAGCTGTGCCTCACTCTTAGCATGGGTGTCACACAAAACCAAAGGTTTCCCCAGGAAATGAAATTAGGAGGTGGGTCTAGACATCAGTGGGAGCTGTGGAGCACCAGATATTTTGAACTTGTTACAAACATTTAGAAATTAAGGAGGTTTGGTTAGAAAGACGCGGTGTGAACACCTTCTCTAGGGGGTCTATAGGGAAATCTCTGCTCAAAACGGGCCTTTTTGAGCTGCATAGTAGTTCAAAAAAATAGCACTCAGTACACTTTCAAATATAAAATACAAGCAAATGCTAGCCAAACAGCTCTAACGAGATCTGAGTTACCTCTTCTGTGTACTGTATAAACTTACTTTTTAAAACTTGATGTCGTACTTTAGGTCTCTTGTCTGGACCTGATTTTATTATTTGCCGTATTCCTGTGACTGAACCTTACACAAAAAACAAGTTGCTTGCACACATGCAACAGTGCTTTGTGGATGGAATGTCTCTCCTCACATAAGCCCTTTAACAGACCAGAAGAATTCATTCACTGCAACTAGGAATGACCTTTGTAAATGCATGACAAATTATACAGCCTGTATAACAAAATGCTACCTAAAATTTTATGTGTAGCTTTCCTTCTGCCCTAATAATCAAACTGTACTTGGGAGTAGAGTCATGGCTGTTATTCTCCAGGTGACCACTACATAGCATGTCTCTTTTAACAAAGGGTCAAGTGCCTGTACACATTTTTCACTTTCAAAAACTTTCACAATGTAGCTCACGAGAAGACAGCATTACGCCTTACGGTATCATTCCTTGGCATTGCTGTGCAAAATACATTTACAACAATCTACACTCAGTGCAATGAAGAAATGCTGTGCACAGACACGCTGCTGCTGGCTTGTTTTGCACCATGTTTTATGCAATCCTCTATACAAATGTGGACATACACTTACAGAAGGATACCATGCGACAGTCACTATCCAAGGAATCCTAAGCCGGTACATTTCCCTTGCGCTGGTTACTTCTTGCATCAAAAATCACTTGTGCAGCCAGTCTTGCACTGGTTTAACATACCGCATACTACTGCTGCATTTTGGTGTACAGTTCCCATTCCTTTCACATGTTGAGCTTGTAAACTGTTTTTGGTGACGGATGGAGTTCAGGAAAACCTGTCTTCGCTATGGCGACTTTTGAGCTTCTTGCGCCTTGTTAAGGGTGGCTTGAAAACTAACAATCCTTTTGTTGTCCATTGTCCTGAATAGAAAAAATAAACAAGGTCATGAGGAAGCCATAAAAAGGAAATGGTGAGCCAAATCTCGGTCTAATAAATAAGCAAAGCATAACCATAAATTAAATGTCCACAAACATACCGTGTGAGGATTTTCGGTCCCTGAGGTTACTTCCACTGGTAACACAATCTCTGCTGACTTGAGGTAGGTTCAGAGGTTACAGCAGCCAAGTGTGTGCAGATATGCGCAGTTTCTTGAAGGCTGTGGTTGATAAACAAAAAAAGAAAGAGCCACTGTTACTATGGTAGAAGCATGGATAACTTTGTAATTTATGTCTAACAATGCATACAACAATGCTGCAAACATGAATAGCATGCATGTAAGATTTATTTGAGCATCTATTTCAGTGATGCACTTAGCCAAGCCTCACTCAAGGGACATTTGTTTCTTTAGTAAGCAATTAAATTGTCCCACTGCATAAACATGCACTATTAACGCTTATGAACCTATTTTGTATATTGAAATACAGAATTCCTTCTCCATACTCTTATGTACATTTGCCTCTAACATACCATGGATGTATGTGCATTTCCTGCTATAACTCGCTTGACAGAGGGAGGCAAAGCTTATGCTGCGGTCCGTAACAGATGTTTCACGGTAAAGATATTTATACATTTGTGAGACATTTCAATAAACATTCTTATACAACATCATTGGTACGCAGAAGCCGTGCTTCTGATTAGCTGCACAAATAACACTTCATGAAATGTGTTCTTTAGCCGTTTTGCAAGCAATAGCGGTGTTACACGGGCACTTTTGATCGCGACCAGGACTGATCTGGATCGAGTTTGGCGCTGACATTAGCCAAATCGTGATATGGCTTCCAGATCGCGATCATCACACGATTCCTATCGGGCCTGATCACGCTCAAGAATAACCATATAGCATCAGCTGAGCACCATCGAGCGTAATCGAAATCCTCCCTGATGGTGATCAAATGTGCGCGTGTGACGCAGGTTTAACAATAATCAGTGTTGAAGATGCACAGCAGCGCATTTTTACTCACCGGTGCTTATGGCCACACGGTGCAAGATCAATCCGTTTTCCTAGGTTGTCTTCCGGCACTGTGCTCAGTTCTGGCAATCAATTTTTCACGCGAAAGGTATGCAACCGTTATGCCCATGAACTGTCGCAGCTGGTAAAATTCACCGTTGTTAGACACGTTCGCTGTGTGGCAGCGGCTAGCTAAACAAGGTAACGTAAAGCGAACGTGCGTGGTCGAAGGAAATGACCGCGGTACAATTTGAATCAAACAAGCGGCCGAAACTCAATCGATACCAATGGGCTGCTGCTCATCGCACGTCAGTGTAATCTCAAAACTTAGACTCAAGCCCGTAAGTTATGCATGAAGTCCAAGAAAAACACATCTTTACTTACTTTATGAAAAATGACGCTGTAACGAAGCTTGTCAAATACTTTCAATACGTTTTTATATATTTTTTGCTCACGTTGAGCGCCCCTAGCAGAGAAAATGCAAACTAAAGTATCCCATCTCTAAAAGAGGAGTTAGTAGCTCCACTTTGCGCGCAACTCGATGGAACGCGCCGCGGTTGATTTTTTCGCCCTCCGTGGCGATCGCGGGAACTTGAGACTTTCCCGCGAGTCCTTTACAGAAAAGTGCTCGGCCGTTTCCTCCTCCTCTCTACACGCACTAAGATAAGAGCGAAGGCGCCGCCCGTCGGCGCAACGAGTGCAGCGTCTGGATAAATATATAGGGTGTTAAAAGAAAATGCCCGAGGACACATTTTATTTCTACACATAATTGCATAACTTTACTATATTCGTGCGTAGGTTGTAAATATAAGGCCACACATGCAAACGTTGCTGAATTTTCGCTTCCTACCAAAACAATGGCGGACTCTTTATTTCCAATACCGAAACTAGTCGAAGTGTCCGGCGGAGACAAATATTCAATGAAACGTTTATTTCAAATATCTTTATTTTAGCTATCACAAATTAAATGAGTACATATACTTTATAATATTTCAGCGTTTTAATATATGGTTGACTGCCCAATTTCTTTGCTTTATGTCGAGAAACAGCGGGCGCATGCATGCAGGCAGTCTGGTAATGTGGGCTTGTGTTTGTTTTGCGCCGTCCCGCCTGCCTCATCGCCAACGGTTTGGCGCATTTTTGGGTGGAAGTAGCGTTGCTCGTTTTTGCGCGGTACGTTGGTGCGTGTCGTCCGTACGCAATTTCCTCGCATAAGCGTAGTTTTCAGGTCGTGGCACTTGGCAGAAGGTAATCTAACCCATCGCAGCCGCCGGGAACCGTTTCAGTGACTGTTTTTGCCAGCGCACGGCCGGCGTGCTGATGAGTCAGCCACGCTACGGGAAGAAACGCTGCGCTGTTACCGCTGCAAGAGCAACCCTTTCACGCCGAGCGTCTCACTCCATCGGTTTCCCCTCGATTCTGAACGGTGAGTTTTCGAACTATTGCACTTCGGTACTCGTGAGCATTGTAAAGACAACACACGAGTTCCGAGACCGACACGATAGCTTTCATGCAAAATGCGGTGCATCCCGTCCTCGCTACTGTTGTTACAAGGAGTGCAGCGTTTCGTGTGTTTAACGAGGACCTAATTAAAGGGGGAGGCGTGACGGGCGCAATTAAGAGCGCTCATCACGTGTCCCCTCGTGCCCGGCCATGGGTAAAACACGCGAAGCGCTGCCAAGCTACACTACGCCGATTGTGCCTGAACGTTTTGTCAAGTTTTTCGTGCAGGAAAGCTGCCGTGTAGGTTTCAGAACTGGTCCGTCTCACCCATTGGTGCAAAAATGTCTCAATTCAGATTCATTCGGTCGAATATGCCACTTGTCGCGAAAAGCACTCTGTTGTGGTTTGGAATGGTTCTAATCAATACACAGGAAAGGTTATATCGCATTTCGCCGCTTAATTTATTAAGTAAATTTTATTTGCAAGTTCGTGTGTACTATGGCTGAATCACGAGAACGTTATACCCCTGTCACACTGGAAGTTTTAATGTCATTCGAACGCAATGACATTCGTATCGAATGACATTATTCAGCTGCTACACGGCGATATTTAACTCATTCGAATCGAATGACTTCTGAAATCGAATGAGTTTGAGCAACTCATTCGCATTCGCACTGGGACCGAATGTGTACTCTCTACCTCAGAGACAACGTAAAGGTGCGGCACTCAGCATTCCTAATTTTGTGAAACGTCATGTGAAAATGGTATTACTTTAGCGGCGTTTGATGATATTCATCAGTTTAAAAAGAAAACAGCCAGGCAGACAGTAACAAAATGTGTTTACTCTCGACATCAGCGGCGTCTGACCGGCTTCGCTATTTCACCACAGGGTGCAATCGCGAACGCCGTTTGTTTGAGTGATGCGCTTATTACACTCCGTCTTAACTTAGCACCTGCACTTCTCATTAAAGCGATTTGCTTGCAAAAGCAGTAAATGAATGGTTCGCCTGCTGCAAGTGAGCGTCCCCGTTGAGCGCTGCCGTATCAGCCGCAAATTATTCTGTTCGCGTAATTCAGTGAAGCAAAGCCCTGCGTTTATTTTAAATAAGATAGCACGACTTTTCAGCCACTCTGCACTTACGTCCCGCAGCTTGTATGGCAAATTCTTTTGAAGCTATTGTCATTATTATTTTTATTTTTTATTTTTTACGCCTCCCAATACCAAATGTCATTGATATCGTAAACGAATGACATTACTTGTTCATGTGTAGCTCCACCATGGGTCGAATGACATTCGTTGCACCGAACGTCATTCGAATCGAATGACGTTAAAATGTCTAGTGTGACAGGGGTATTGAATTGAATTGTTTATTTTACAACAACAAGGTTGCGAGGATGACCAGGCAAAAAAGCTGCATTGAGCAGCTTGAGGGGAACCTGGCCACCTCATACACTGGGCAGCTTCACAGCGGTCAGATAAACGCATGGTATACATAATGAACAGAAAAACAATAAACATCCACGGTCGGCATAAATAAACAAGGTATTAATCGCGATGGTCTCGCAATTTTTTCTCGTCTGAAAGGCTTTTGCCCTCAATGTGTTTACATTGTAACTTTAATAGCATGTTATGTTGCTATCAGGTAAATGCCCTTGGCCTCTGGCAATCGCGAAGGGTGCACTAGGTATCGTAATTTCCGGGTGCGATTTGAATTGTTACGAATTAAGCAATTGTGGTGTTTTGATGGTGGGTAAACACACTAACATTTCGATCTGTATGAGGAGATTATTTTCACCTTGGTGGTATACGTTAGTGCAACACGTATTGTTTCCTATTAAAGCCTTCTTTTATTATTTGAATGTTCGCTTCCCATTAAAAGGCTTGAGGTGGGCCGAAACATCAGTTTCTTTGTGTTAGTCAAGAAGGATGTGCGCTAGCGATGTCTAGTGCTCGTGTTCTGTTCTGCTAGAGCACGTTATAAGCAAACGGACAGCTGTCGAGGTATCAACAAGCATCATAACAAGTTGCTGCCGTTTAATCTTGGCTACACTATTTTTAATGCTTTTCTTGGCTCTGATCTGGCACTGTGGTTCTCCATTCAGGCTCAAATCCTGGGTCATATTCTGTAACTACCCTGGTTTAGAACAGAAGACCCCAGCATATTTGCAATACAGAGTAATTCGCTCCTTGCACTTCAAAGTCTGCTTTCTTGCGGCCAGGTTATCTAAACCATGATGCGCTGCCTACTATACCATTCTTGGTGGTCAAGGTAACAGCACCGAGGTCTTGAGTGTGCTGTGAAGCATCACTGACCTTATTGATGGATGTGTCCAGAAACCCTGTTTCCTCTTCGAGAGTGTTTTGCATTCTCTTGTCTCATTTTTGTGGTGATACTGTTTCCTATGAGTCCCTTGCACTCACCATTTACCCATGCGTTTTCTTTCTTTGTTGTTGGCTACAATGGCTTCTTTCCCCTTCTTAATCTGTCCCTCCACCCCTTTCACACTTTAAATCTACATCACCTTCTTGCTGACCTGTCATCTCAGCTCTCACCTCTGTGTCAAAGTGGGCACACGCGGCACTATCAGTCCTTTTTGAGGAGTCAAGGCAAGTGTGTGGGGACGGGTAAAACCCCGACAAGTGTAAGCTGTCATGTAACAGTTTGCCATCCCTTAAAAGTATTAATGGTATTGTTGAAATGTGACATGTCTCCCCCAATACAGGGAGCAATTCCAGGAAGGTTATCTGTCATGTCTATACTACCGTATTTACTCGCATAATGATCGCACTTTTTTTTTCAAAAAAATTGATGCAAATCTCAGGGTGCGATCATTACGCGAGGTAAATTTTCCGCGAAATAATATTTTGAGCACCTAGAACGCAAAGAAGTCGCGTATCAGAATTCTTACGATAGCTATCATGAACATAACCAAAAATAAAAGTAGAGTAAGGCTTGCCTTTGTAATAAACGCACACATTACGCAGGAACAACATGCATTGCATATTGCCCTTTAATTTTTTTCATTCACTGACCCCCTAACTTTCATTCAGAGTCTGAAGTGTCACCGGCGTCAGTGTTGTCGCCGCTCGATTCCCTGTCAGAACCGGCAGTGTCATCGCAGTCCCACAGAAGGTTATCTTACGTTCCGTCGAGCGTGTTAGATATGCCTGTCTTCTTGAAGCTGTTGGCGTGGTGAAAACTATGGCATTTTTCTTTACTGCTATCCTAATACGGCACGTTTCCGCCAAGGGCGGGCAAAAATTAGACATCTGCTTGGTGCGTGCTGTTCGCTTGGTGAGTCTTGAGTTATTTACGTAACGTTCGACAGATGGTAAACATGATGATCGTCAGCTGGACTTGGCACACGACATATCGCTGCGGCAAGTTCGGGGTGCGATCATTACGCGGGGGAGAAAAAAAAATCGAATTTCGACAACAAAATTTAGGAGTGCGATCATTATGCGAGTAAATACGGTACATTTTGTTTGACAGTCTTTATCATCCTTTAATGTATTTTACAATGTTTTGCCTTATTACAGGTGTCCCTGTTGTCCAAATCTCATTGCCATTTAACTTTCTTGTCTTGTATACTTGCCACTTTTCTGCGCATGTTACCTCATGCGTGTGCTTCTGTTTTAGCAGGTATGACCCGAACCCTTTCAATATATATAGGTGTTGGGTTCAGCTTTTGATTAAATTGTATACTGTGCACATCATGTTGCATCTGTCTGCAAAACCATTCCATGCCGGCAACTGGCGCTGCGTTCTGATAACATTTGCTCTTATCTTCTGTATGCCTTTTTACTGTGCAGGGTTACATGTGGACCTTCTACTTCATCTGTGTGTTCGTCCTTTGTGGGCAATGCTGTGAAAGTGGTTGCACCTGTAAGTGTCCTTTTTGTTATGTTAGAGTTGAGCACTGTGGCAGAGGTGTTGATACCTTGCTTGTTTGCAACGTATGATGCATCATGCAACATATGATAACCTGCAGATGGCTCATTTATTCTCAGTTGCTCTACCCTGGGTGCCGTGGTAGGGTTCAGTTTACCCGCACACTTTCAACAATGTAGTTATTTAGAGGAGCATGAACTGACACTTGTACTTTCACTGTAGCATGCTTAAGTGCAAGTTATATGGTCAAGAAAATATCTGTAAGCAGTTTGGTCATCTGTGTGCATAGCTTGGTTCTGAATCTTTGTTATTACCACACAAGCAGCCTTCATTTAGTTGCCTCTATGACTTTATCTTTCATGTGCATAGACAACTTCTCAAGAAGCTCCAAGATGTGCATCTGCGACATCCACTTGCACTCAAGACGTGCAGAACCCCTGCAACAATGGTGACAACATTGCAGCGGAAATTGAAATTTCCTTTACAGCAAGTGTGTTATACTTTTGCTGTCTTAATGGGGAATAGTAGATTTAGAACATTATCATTTCTCATTCTGTATGCAGGCACACCTTCATAACCGTCACCAGCTGTCCTCCATTGGGCACGGAACTGCTGCTGTCATGAGGCAGTCTTTTGGTGAAGAACTGCTTTTGAAACAAGGTCATTTCCTACCCTAAACATTTTAACAGCCTTGTCAAACAAGAAAGGGAAGTGATGATTTTGCACCCTCTTCAAATTAAATATTCACACATGCGGTTGTTTTGGTTTAAGTGGAAAGCCGTTATCACTTCCCAGTGACACATGCGCTCGTTTTGATTGTTTGCGGGGAGCGCTGTTATCACTTCCTGTTAAGCGCAACGCAGGCCGCGTTTATCTTGCATGCCACTTCTGGAACCGTGTCGACCATTCTTGAAACTGCATGCTTGACGCACACATTTCAGTGACTTCTGGAACTCCAGAGATAATGCAAGAATGCGTTATGATGCGTGTATGAAAGCCGACGCATCACGCCGCTTGTCAGTCTTTCCGTCGACCGACGACTGTTCATGTCGCTATTGCTGTGCATTGCCATTGGCTTTGTTTTGCTCAGCACAAGTTCGCCCAATAAACAGTTCGCCTGACATCGCTTGAGTCCTGTGCGCTTCGCCTTGAGTGCTGTGTGCATCACTACCACGTGACATCTGGTGGAGGTGATGGGTATTCGTTGCTGAAGTTCGTCACCATTACCTTGCCTTCGCCGTTATGAAGCTTGGCTATGCCTCTTGCGACGCACATGTGACGGTCTAGGAGCAAGTGCTGGTTGCCTTCGATGACGCCTTGTAAGTTGGTAGGCACTTTGGTGCCGATGTCACTCCCACGTGACAATATACAGTGACAAGTTTACCCGTTTCTTTGGATGACACATGCCCATCTTCACCAGAGATGATTATTCCAGAGGAGCATGGTCATCGCTGTGAGTAAGATTAGTGATCTTACTCTGATCTGTACCTGTATGCCTCCACTTCTCGAAAGCCTGCTTTATTGATCAGCGTGAGAGTTTAAAAAATCACATCAAATAGTTTGTTTATAGGTTGAAATTTTATAAGATGTTAAAGCTTTTTTTCAAGCCTGAGGAAGATGGCACAGCGAAGGACAATGGAGTATGAGGGCATCAAGGCTTATGCATACTGCCTATCACGTATACATATCCTTTCATGTGTTTGAAACTTTCTGCTTGTATGCTGAATTGAAGAGCTGCTGGGAAAAAAAATTCACATTATATCCACGGAGTGAAGGATGATGAGTGGGCGAAGCTCCGGAGGTTCATCGTAGATCGTGCCGAGTTCCGGATTAATTTAGTTAACGCGCACGCTACGAATCCTTATGGTTCAACTATGCACAAGTGAAATCTCCCACCAGCACTTCATGGCAAGTCAAGATCCAGTGCCTAAATATAAATATGGGTGGCCGGTGAACGGTTCTCCAGCGCGAGCAGTCTGTATTTTTCACTAAAAAAATTCACTAGAAGACGCTGCCTGCGCCAACGTGCCTGCGCCAATCTATCGTTGCACTGCCGGGGATGTAACTGCACGCGCATGTTGGACGAATGCGAGATTCTGTACAGGCACAAAAATGAAGAAATGCGTTTAATGGCCAAGGCCTGGCATACAGCGCGTGCGTGAGTCAGCTGTCAATTGGCTTAAACCAGCACCTCCTCTGCTTAAACATAAAAGAGACAGATTGTGTTAACAGTTGTCTCTTGTGTATAGACCGGCATGTTTAACCGTTTGACAGGGGGTCCTACCATTCCTGAGCATGCGTAGACAAGTTGTGTGTCTTCTTTCATCGCATCAATCATTTCTTTGAAGGTAACGCGCTACTAGGAACAACGGACGGACAGACCCACACCTTAAGGAGCTTCGCCCCTAAAAATACGCCAGATGTGCAATTACTTCATGAATGTCTGCTTTGATTTATCTTTGTAAGAGCATCTCTGGCACACAAAATCAAATAGTCATGGAAGGAATGTGCGGAGATGAGTATAGTAGTGGCATAACTGATGCTGTGCACTTAGAGGTGCGTAGCATTTGAACTGCGTTTGGTGTAATGTATCTACTTTCTTGCTTCCATAAGGTTACACCTTCCTCATTGCAAAGTGATAAAGAAAGTGTTTTAGTAGCGTCTTGGCATGTTTTTGGAAGTAGTTACATGTCATATAACAAGACACAGGAAATGTTTGTAAGCGTGGTTGCTGTCATTGTCTGTATCACGTGACATTTGATAACTTTTTATGCCCTCATGATGGCTCATTGATACTGATAAAAATGTGGTGTTACAGATAAAAGGGATGCCATAGTGCCGAATTGCCTAATATTTTTCCGTGCCTTAGAATTTCGTAAATCTTCAGCAATTTCGATCTAACTCGCTCAATATTTCATACTATTGCAGAATTGCAATTCCTGCTTGCTGAAATTTTTATTCGATGAAGTTATTCTAGGCCTTTGAAGTCATTTAGTTTCCCTAATACATCACAGGGCTGATATTTGCTAACTAGGTTATACACGAAAGAATAATGTTATCAGTTAAAATAAATAGCTGATCCTAGTATTTTTTTATGAGAAGTTTCTACTATTGATTGCTTATGTTTTTTTTTCAGCTTACCACACATATGCTTTGGAGCCAGGCAGCTTATGTGCCACGCTTATGGCCACGCTTGGAGCTTATGTGCCACGCTTGGAGCCAGGCAGCTTATATGCCACGCTTATGCTGGAGCATCCAGCATAAGTGTGGCAGGCATGGAGGGTTTGTTTACAAGACTGTCGCCGAGGCACCTGTAAGTGGGCAACACAGACCTTTCACAGCAATGTATGTGTCGATTCATGTTGCCAGTATTCAGCTGTTCAGTGATGTAGTACAGGAAGGTCAAAAGTTGCAGCTGACAATGAAGTTCATTTTTATTTTTTGGTTAGAGCTAAAACTAAGTGTGAGTGGCTACCAGGGAAATAACTGATCTCGAATTTATAGCAGGCTCTTCCGTGACAATAATTTATGTGGAAGAGCAATTAAGATTGCACAGTAAATGTTCAGCGAACAAAGTAGTCAAATGTGTTCTAGAATATACCGTATTTACTCGAATCTAACGCGCACTTTTCCGATAAAACGGGTCCAAAAATCGTATGCGCTTTAGAATCGAGTGTGAACGAACGACATCGTTGCCATATTGCTGTCGGCATCAAAATGGCCGCCTCCTGCGAGGTTCGGGCGCTGTTTGAGGGTCATTGGCGAATTAACGAACTAGCGGTGTGGCGGTGTTTGGCACGCATCGTTTCTGTAGTTTCTTTGTCACCGCCGTTCCCGCGCTGAACGACGCCATAATGCGCATGATGCATGGGCCGACGGTACTCGCTGTGCCGGCTTGGCTGTCTTGCGGCCAACCAAATTCTACGTCGCCGATGCAATCTCTGAGACGCCCAGCCACACCAGCTTTCGGTAGTGTTCGCAGGTAGCTGTAACGGGAGTTGTTTCCATCACCGCACGCGAAACGGCTCAGCATCGCATTTCTCCCTCATATCTGTGCTGAGCCTGAGCCACCTGAGCCTTTCAGTCGTGCACGCTGCATGGCGTTCGAGATTGCATCACGCCCCGACCATGCTTAGGCTTATCTGCGCCAGCCTGAACAGCACGCAAGGCAGCAGAGGGCAGCGAGCGTGAGGGAACTGCGCTAGCATGGAGAAATGCATCACTGCGAGTAAGTGATGTTATCGCCGCTTGCCCGCGGCTACACCCGGCAGTGAGTGGCAGTTTTATCGGGACGCAGGAGTTATGAATCAGCGCGCCGAACGTGTTCGAGACACCGCGGATCAAGTGAAGCGGGAAAGTCATAGAGCAGCCGTTCGAGGGACTGCGGGGGTTTCAAGCTGGGGGTGCTTTTATTATGCGAGTGCGTTCATTACGTGAGTCTGGCATTCTTTTTTATGAATGTGAGGAGGTTGATTACTAAGGATCTTTTTTTTCGTGTCACGAAAAATGGGAGCGCGTTACAGTCAATGTTTAAATTTTTTTTCGGTCGCGGGAAAAGGGTGCGCGTTAGAATCGAGTAAATACGGTACGTTGATGTGTAGCAGGTAAAGTTGAAATTTAAATTCTGTATTTCACGATGGATCGTTGGTGTACTTGCTTGAATTTATGGTACCTTTATTTTGGATGTGTAGCACTAATACCTTTACAAGTGGTTAAGACATAGGAAGTAACACAGTAGTCTGTTAACTGCATGTACAGAAGGTTCTTTGTCATTCCTCTATGGAGGTATCACCTGTTTCACTTTTATTGATTGCCGACTTAAAAGTCAGTTAATACAAATTGTGCCCGATGTTTTTTTGGTTACAGTACCATGAAAAATGGCCATAGACAAAACAATAGCATCAACTTAGCATTCATTATGATTAATGTTGGTAAGCTTTACTTGGGCATGACAAAATTATCTTGTACTTAATTGATTTCCTGTAGGGTGGTTTAAAGATCATAGAATGTGATTTTAGGCCTTCTTTGTTTCCTTATTGTGCCTGTGAAGTATCTCTTTCCCCTTCAGTGTATCTTGCTTACATATTGTTTCTTTTTCGCTGTCCCATAAACCTTGACAGTTTCCCTAACGGAATCCATTTTTCCTTAGTGCCACCCAGTGTTTCCATCACTGAAGATAAAAGAAAGATGGACTGGCTGCGAGCAAAGCTTTGGAAGCCTCAACAAGAGGCAGAGGACCAGGAAGCGACTGCAACGACAACGCAGCATGCTGTCCACTGCTGATATAGTTGAGGCCATTCGCAGGCGAGTGTCTCCAGCTGTAGGTCGTGAAATAATTAACAGCCAATTTGTAAATTAGTTCTTATGTTGTGCACTTTGCTTTCTCTGATGTTTTTCTCTGCGTTATGTGTTTTGGTGTAATATCCAATACAACTGCAATATTTTGCCAATAAAATACAGCTTGTTTATCAGATCTGTCTTTTTTGTCTTCCTATTCTCTTGCAGGCTGCCATTATGGAGCCGTCATAGCCACAATAACGAAAAAAAGGAGAAGAACGCACAGCTATAAAAATCAAGTGAAAGGCGGCGCCCTGACAACATATTTTTGTAATTTTGCGTCATGTAGCGTTAAAAACACGTCATTTCTGCTTCCGGTTGTGACGTCTTTTTTGTAGTTGTCCCCTTCATACGTAAATGGCGACAGTTGCAACAACTAGCCACCTTCCTGACACATGGGCTTCTACGGAAGTTACGCTGCCAGTCTACATATACCTCACTGTAGCAGTGCTGCCCGCCAAAATGTTTCCAGAGGGAAACGGTGCGCTGTTGGCACTATCGTGGGTCACACACACACTGTGCACGACCTCCTCTATATAGAGGAGGTTGTGGCACTGCGACTGCGAGCGAGTGCCTTTGCCGGACAATTCCTGATTGTGAATCACCAATAAGACAGCGCAGAAGGTAGTGATAGCGCTTTAAACAGTCAGCCTGAGGAACAGATATGCCTGGGTGCTGCGCGTCCCTGTGCAGTAATTGCAGCAGAAAGGGCCTGTGAATGTACCGCTTCCCAAGAAGCCCGAGCCGACAGAAACGGCTCACTGACGTGAAGCAAGACAGCTGGGAGCACACTGCCGCTTCTCGTGTTTGCTCCGTGAGTATTGTATATCTTATGGAACGTTTTTTGCTGTGCTCAACTTGGATGTGCTTGAGAGCATAGCCAGATAAGGAAATGTGAAGTCGTAGTAATGACCCTTTCCGGCGAGGAAGGCCTGCATACGCGGCTTGCCCGTGTGCAGACTTTCGTGAGCCGCATCCTCTTTCGCGTGAGCTCGCGCCAGCTTTGCTTTGCGCCCGTGTTTAGTCCGAGAACCGTTGGTGTGTGATTCGTATGTTTTGAGATTTGTTGGCGGACTGGTTGCAGCTGCACGCGCATTAACATCCCTGCATTGGGGGTGAAGAGGCCAGCTGTATGAACTCTAGCTGTGCGGCCACAAATACGTCTGGAGTGAGTCTAGAGTAGCCGACACTGTTAACTTCATGTGGTGGTCTAAAAAAGACTCCTTTGTTCTGGGACGCGTAAATTGAGGCTTCGGATCCCAACAAAATATTGCGTCTACTAAATGTGCCTTCTCACCGGAAACGTTATGCTGACTGTTTAACTGTTTGCTGCATTCCAAAAATTGTTCTGGTACAGTCATGTCATTTCGGTGCAGCTTACACATCCTATTTTAGTGCTTAAATTTGCCCTGTAATATCTCTAATAAGAAAGCTAAAACAGCTGTTATTTTTATTTTGGCAAGATGCTAGTAAACTTAGATTGGCTGTTACAAATGGCCATTATTTGTGCTACAAAATATGCCCCAAACTGCTCCTGGCCATTCCCATCACTGTTAGCGCTGTAAAATATTGTCACATGTTTACTATTAGCGTGCTGGTTCAGGCTTAAAGATATATATATGGCGTGTTCAAGCTGTGAATCTGCGATTTGAGAATGTGCTTAGGGGTGGACTGGGGAGGCAAAGCAATAAGGTTTAGTTTTCGTCAGTTGGACATGCTACATTAGAACAGTCCAGTGCTCGGATGCAAGCTGGTACATCTGGTAGTAACACGGCAACTTGGGCGAGTTGATATCGGTTTATATTTCAAAGTAACAGCATACAATAAATCATACAGACTGAAAGAAGAAGAAACGACTCGCAACTGAATGGTTTATTGCACGTTACACACATATAAAAGCTTCATGCAGGTACACATGACATGGATTGCTGCCGCATCATGTCTAAGTAGGATGAAATAAAATTCACGAAAACGCCTGCCGCAGGAAATCTAATTCTTTGTCATACAAATCAACCGAAGCTTGGCTCACAGTGTTCTTTTTCTTTAAAAATATGATACATTTCTACTACTTCTCTGTTACTCTGATGACAGTGCTTATAGAATATTTTGGTACTTGTGAAACCAGGGGAGCACCCACATCACCTACAATGCAAAGATAAATAAGAATGACCCGCATTTTTTCAAAGATGCGTTGTGTTCCTTGAGTCTAGATGGGACGATGTATTAACATTAGACTCAAGGAACACAACGCTTTGAAGAATGCGGCTCATTCTAATTTATCTTTGCATTGTAGGTCACGTGGGTGCTCCCCTGGTTTCACGAATACCAAGCGAATCTATAAGCATTGTCATCCGATTAACAGAGGAGTAGCAGAAGCGTATCATTATTTTAAAGAAAAAAAAAACTGTAAGCCAAGCTTCGGTTGATTTGTATGACAAAGAATTAGATTTCCTGCAGCAGGCGTTTTCGTGAATTTTATTTCATCCTACTTAGACATGACGCGGCGGCAATCGATGTCACGTGTACCTGCATGAAGCTTTTATATGTGTGTAACGTGCAATAAACCGTTCAGTTGCAAGTCAGCGCTTGTTGTGTGCATTGTTTCTTCTTTCAGTCTGTATGTTTTATTGTGCACTGTTACTTTGAAAGATGTACATCTGGTACTTTTCTTATGCATCTTGCTCACGGCTTTGTTTCATTGGTTTACCAAATAACCATTCATGGTTATGCTCACATCGATGTGGCCTTTTGTTATTCCAGACTCATTTCGAAGATTCCAACTTCGAACAGAGGAGACAGGATGGTTTAAGGAAATTGTGGCCAGATGCTGTTCCTACAGTGTTACCATCTCACAGTAAGTTTGAAGGAAAGATTGGTCTATATTTTATTTGAGGCTCACTCATACATATGGTGTACAAAGTGCATTTTGACATACATGCTCACATACCTGCTGTGGCTGCATTATGAGCGAAGTACATTGCTTGTACCATACTTCAGCTTTGCAAATTAAGTGAACTATGAGTATAAAAATAAGGTACTGCATGTGAACATTTATGTGGGACAGACTTGTTGCTAATGTGTAATGAATTAATCTTGCCGCTATGTACAGCTGTACAGCATGTATTGGCAACTCCAGAAAGCACTGCTTTGTCTGGCAGCACTACTGAACAAAACAAAGATGGCTACTCGTCTGGATGTTGTAGCCATCTGTGTTTCGCTTGGTGCTGTGCTAACTTCTCCGCATTGCAACACTAAATCGTGTTTTTCGAAGGTGAAAAGGTGCTTGCATACTGCTGACCACCTCATATTAAATTGGTCTGAAAAATTTCAGTAACGAAACGACATATAGTTTCACTTCATGTACAAACGTCCAGCCTGTTTAGCGAGTTGCTTCGCATATGTTTCAAAAATCAGGAATCTTCCAAGCGAGCCTGAGGTTGAGGTAAGCTAGTGTTTGTGAGTATCAAGCCTCCAGGAGAGCGTGTTTTCTCAGAATCGGATAGGTTGCTGCAGAACTTGGTTCTCTGCACAGTGTCTGAAAGCTACTTGTGTTATGGTTCCTAGGCTGAATGCCCCAAAACCTAGAATAAGCATGTTTTGTGGTTACTCTATTTCTTGCAAACAGATGAACTGCAGCTTGCACAACATTATCTGGCTACAATGCCTAACAAAAGCAGGCACAATGTACATGTGTGCATCATACCTTTTACCTAACTACTGTGTTGAATGTGTCAAAAAGTAAGTCAGTGAGAATATTTCTGCCACTTAATTTAAGCACCAGTGACGTGATGTATGGCACAGAAAACAAGTGTAGTCAAATTCCACATGCAATATATTTAAAACCGCTTGTCTATAGACGAAGTTTCACATCTCAAAATTTGAGATGTCTACATGATATTTAAATACACACACACATAAATAATGCTGTGCTCAATGGGAAGACAAAGACATCGCGAGTGAAATATTCAGGACAAACCAACATATTAGGCATGAATTTCTTGCCATTGTGTGACGTACCCATGTCGCTTATTGCAGTATGTCATCTGCTTCTCGCGGGGAGACCCCCACATTGTGGCCTTTCCACCATGGTGATACACTCCGTTTCATAAGTCTGGTGCAACGCGGTGATGGCTACAGCAGGTAGTCCGTAAAGAAAAAGAAAAGGAGACGTGTATCACTCCCATAAACATTAATTACAAGCACATTTTCCATTGTTTCCCCAGAAATAGGAGCATGTTTTGTCAAGCTGATGAGAAATGTGTTATGACTTAAGGCTGTAAACGAGGGACTTATTCCTTTTTGCTCACCACAAGCAGCGTACTACTTTTTTGGTTGTGGAAGATCACAGTGTACACTCGAGCATAGCTTTGGCAGCATTGCACCTGATGTATGAAACCAGGTATAGGTGCAAAGCAGTTGTCTTTTAAAGACGATAGTCTTTCTTGGGATACTTCAATGTAGAAATTTTGGTCTGTCTGTGTGTGTGTGTGTGTGTCTGTCCTGCTGCGAAAGGCGAACCCCTTCCTCAATGACCACCGAGCTTGAACTGGTGGCTACCTTCATACTTCTGAACACAGTCGGCCAAAAAGCAAATATTACGCATATATGAGGCGCAACATCAATACATAAGTATTAGACGGTGTGTTCCTTTAGTAGAAAATACATAGATGCGTAATTCTAAAGACCCTAGTGCTTGTTAGGATGCACAAAAGCGGACGTTTCCTGTACTAGGCAAGCTTCTTGCGTTTCCCGAAACCATGGCCAGATGGCGGCCTTATCTCACGCTCGTGCCGAACGGAAGGCAGCGGAAGGGCCGCCCGCCACTCCGGCCGGTCCCTTTCTCTCCTCGCGTCTCTTCGTTTTCCCTCTCGCTTGCGCAACTCCTCGGGGAAATAGAAACACGCGAACCGGGAGTCATGTAGTACGACCGGTAGAAGGCTATCGTCTTTCGACGACATTTGCAGCGAAGCACGGAGATACGCGGCCATTTTTTACTTGACTTTTGTCATTTTCAGGTAGATGCACGACTGCATGGTGACAGTTAAATAACTATACAGCTGTTTCTGTAGCGACTTGTGATGCGATATGTTGCCTTATAGGCCAGCTCTGGATCAACTGTTTTCATTCATGACCACTAGATAGTGAGCATATGCGATATGTTGCCTTATAGGCCAGCTCTGGATCAACTGTTTTCATTCATGACCACTAGATAGTGAGCATATACCATATTTGCACGTAAATAACGCGACCGCGAATATAACGCGAGGGGGGTACTTTCCGTCTCAACGGAAAAAAAAAGTATATTACGATTATAGCGAGAAGTGACGCAACTGTAAACAGCCATCAAAAGGCGGTCACCCGCAAAGCTTTATTGATTTTTGCAGCCGTTGGAAAATGCCCGATTACTCTTCCTCGCTGCTCGAGTCCTTGTCGCTGTCGTCAAAAACTGCGTCGTCGTCCGTGCCGTCCAGATTGTTCGAGAGGCAGCACTTCAGGAATGCCTGCGACACAATTGCTGACGGCAAAGCCTCCCAGGCATTGTTTATCCACCGTGCCACAGCGCTCACTGATGCTCGCTTCATGCGACCAGATGGCGTCAGTGGGTGATTGCTAGCCTCCAGCCACTGCTCGTATTCCCGTCGTACGAGGTCCTTGAAGGGCTTGTTTATGGAGACATCCAGTGGCTGGAGCTGCGAAGTCATTCCTGCGGGAATGACAACAAGGTCAGTGTTGGACTTGGCGTGTGCTTCCTTGACCCCATCGATCAAGTGGCCTTAAAGGTGTCCAACACAAGCATAGCTCGAGTGTTGAGGAGCGGCACCGGGACGTCTTCCCCACGACATGGATCCACTCCATCATGCTGCTGTCCATCCAGCCCTTGTCGTTGCACCTGATGAACATTCGGGGCGGGAATGTCTCATTTTTAGGGGGCATCTTTCTTTTAAATATAAGAAAAGGGGGCAGCTTATGCCCGTCCGCCGTGCATGCCAACATCACCGTGACCCTGGTCTTCTCATTCCCCGTTGTGCGAACGCGTACCTCTTTGGTGCCGAGTTCATCAATCACGTAGCCTGCTGGAATGTCCAAAAAGATTGGAGTCTCGTCCGCATTTCTGATCTGGCCTACGGGGTACTGCATTTCTTTTCTCATCTTCATTACCGTATGAACCGGAATATAAGCCGAGATATTTTCAAAAAAACGAGCTAAAGT
This sequence comes from Hyalomma asiaticum, assembly GCA_013339685.2. Taxonomy (NCBI): domain Eukaryota; kingdom Metazoa; phylum Arthropoda; class Arachnida; order Ixodida; family Ixodidae; genus Hyalomma; species Hyalomma asiaticum. The sequence goes on along the minus strand of CM023481.1, from coordinate 46,550,783 downwards.
CACCCCTCGTCTTATATAGCGGTGTTTAGCCGACACTGCTTCGCCGTCTGGCAACATGTGGCGTGCATGAGCCACACATGGCAGTATCCACATCCAAATCCAATAGCAGGCATTTTTTAGGGGCGAAGCTCCTCTTAGTCTAACCTTGTCACGCGTCAGTCGTCAGGCGTAACCCGCGTGCCGGGAGGCACGCGCTCGCCCTCGGCGCGTGCTTCCCGGAGCGTGCCTCTCTCTGTCTCCCGGCGCGTGCCTCTGCTGTCTTGTGAGAGAGAGAGAGAGAGAGAGACAGAGAGAGAGCGAAAGGCGCGCGTTGCCTGTGGAAACGCTCTTTCTTAGAGGAACGCTACCAGCTCACAAAGAAGGAGAACGCGCCCTCACCCGCGAGAGACAACGTTGGCACAGGCAGCGTCTCCTAGCGAGTTTCTTGATTGAGAAATACCGACTGCTCGCGTTGGAGAAGTGTTCACCGGCAACCCATATATATATATATATATATATATATAGGCACTGGATCTTGACTTGCAATGAAGTGCCGGTGGGAGATTTCACTTGTGCATAGTTGAACCATGAGGATTCGTAGCGTGCGCGTTAACTAAATTAATCCGGAACTCGGCACGATCTACAATGAACCTCCCGAGCTTCGCCCACTCATCATCATTCACTCCGTGGATATGCTGTAATTTTTTTTTTTAGTCTCCCTGTTTTCTTTGTGTTCGCGCTGTGCTTCCGATCTGTTTGGCTCCGATTGACGCGTATTATTTTTAGTGTTTTTTTTTCATTCACTGAATATGAGCAGTGGCAAAGGAGGCAGTTCTCAGCTGCATTTAAACTAAATGTTGAGTTCGCTGAAGCGAACGGCAACATGGCCGCTCAGCTAGGCTTTGGCGTTCCGGAAAAAAGTGTGAACAGAAAGGGAAGCTGCTGAAGTCCAAGCCTCGGAAAACGTCGTTTCGTAGGCGAAGTGCAGTTCATCCACAGCTGGAGGATACGATTGTGGACTTTGTGCGGGAAGTTCGTGTGCGCTCGCTGCCAGTGACCGTGGATACCATTTGCAACACGGCCATGGAGCTCGCTCGAGAAGCTGGGCTCACAAGAGAACAGTTCCGTGCACCAAACTCGTGGGTGCGTAGATGCATGAGACGCAAAGGATTTTCTCTCCGCCGGCGGCCAAAAGTTGCTGCGTCCTCGCAGCATGCTTGTGTTGGATGCGTTTCGTGGTCACCTGACTGACGCTGTGAAACGCGCACTCAGCGCGCATTCAGCCTAGGTGGTATGACGTCCACCCTCCAGCTGCTTGACGTTGTGCTGAACAAGCCGTTCAAGGACAGATAATGGCTGGGGTACCAGGAGTATATATCCGGTGACAACCTGAAGGCGCTGACGGCCGCCTACAGAGGTCTTCACTTGCAACTGTCTGCGGCGGGGTGCTTTCTGCCTGGCGCTCCTTGCCAGATTCCACGATGGAAGATGCTTTTAAGAAATGTTGTATCAGCAACTCGCTGGATGGCATGGAAGACGACGCACTGTGGGAGGCGGCCAGCGACAAACTCTTGTCTTCAGAAGACAGTGATGCTTCATCTGATGAATAGGAACAGCTGCGATGGTGGTTGAGGGGAGCTCCGACGATGGGTGGGCGGTGCGGTGCGCCCGATTCGCAAATAAATGTATTTCGGCAATTTTGGGTTGTTTTTTTTTCTTTGGTCACCTAAACTTGGGGGGGTCGACCTATATTCCCACTCGACCTATGGTTTGGTTTATACAGTACATAGCACTGGAACTCGATGAGCTTCTCCTCGTACTCGGCTAGGAGCTTCTGGAAAATCGAAGTTCTTTGGCGAAATGAGAATCCAGCGCAATGCAAAAACTTCTGCACCCACAAGCGACTGGCCTTAAAGCTGTGACGAGGCATGCCGGCCTCACGTGCAAACTCCCTTGCCCTAATCTGCACAAGTTCGGCGTTAACAGGGAGAAACTGGCCACGACATTGGCGGACGAATTCTGCCAGGTCCTCTTCCATTTTCGGGAAACAGCCCGTCTTGGGCCCACGGAACGCCTTACGAGTCGGTGCGGCTTGAAAAATGCGGTCACGGCACTTCCTCCAGCCTCGAACGGTTCACTCGGTCAATCTGAGATGACGTGCCGCACTTGAATTTCCCCTCTCTTCGGCCAGCAAGATCGCCCGAACGCGGCGGTATACTGATTACGCCTGTTCATTTTGACAGCCAATGCGGAAGCAAGCGCGAACACAGCACAACGCGGAGCGACAGAGCCTGACCGAGCGACTAGCAAAGCCTACTCAGGAATGGGTTGTTATCCACGTTTTGTCACAGTAGCCACCATGGCGCTAGCAGTGCTAGCAGCACGATGCGATGGACGCAGCATATCCTAGTGGCGCATGCGTCGACTGCGACATGCACGAGCGTTTCCATACTGGCGGTCAGTGGGGCTCCGAGACGCCCGGCAGGCGTCGGCGCCGTGGTGCCTTCCCATGCCCGTTCAGTGAAAGCGCAAGTCGGAATAAAATGTGCTACAGGGCACGAGGAACCCGCCAAGTTCAAGGAATGTGCGACACATGTTTCAAGGACGAAAATTTTTAAAGGAAAAAAAAAGAGGGTTACAAGTTCGCGCTATATTTGTATGACGAACCCAAATATAACGCGAGGCACCTTTCTAACTCTCAAACTATTGGAAAAAAATTCGCGTTATATTCGTGCAAATACGGTAGATGGAATCAAGAATAGATCAAAGGACTTGCCAAAATCTGCAATTATGATTGATTGATTGATTGATTGATTAGTGGGGTTTAACGTCTCAAAACCAGCTCTGATTATGAAAGACGTCGTAGTAGAGGTATCTGGAAATTTCAGCCTCCTGGGGTTCTTAAACGTGCGCTGACATCGCACAGCATATGTGCCTCAACATTTCGCCTCCATCTAAATGCAGCCGCTGCAGCTGGGATTCGATCCCGCGACCTTCGGATCAGCAGCCAAGTGCCATAACACGAGGCCACTGTGGCGGGACTGCAATTATTGAGCTTGATTAGCCTTTGGCTCATCAGTAAATATGTTTCACCATTAGAGTGACACAGTGGTCACTGCAAATTGGCTTACAGAATGGTGCACATGTCAAAAACGCGAGAAAGTGAGAAGCCACTCTAAAGCCAACATTATAAAATGCACTCATCCTATAATGTTTACATTTCATAGAGCTAATAGTATTTGAAAGAAATAATGTAATTGTACTTATGTCTATTAAGGGGGGACGTGGCAATGGGAATGCTCAATTTGGTCAAAATCTTTGATTTTTCAATTTATTTTTTTTCATGATCCTCGGACCTTTTTTTACCATGTGGTGGAACATTATAATCAAATACACGGTAGTAGTAGGGAAAATGCCACTTTATCTATGTGTTGTCGTCCAAAACCACAAGAAAATTGGGCTTCTGAAAGTGCCACCAGTTTGGAATCATCATAAAAAGGAGAGATTGAACCTGAGGATAGTCACACCGTCGTGTTTCTCCAACAAAAAAATACAACCAGCAAAAGTGAGCGAGAACTTAGCTGCTCAAAGTTAACATTTGACTGTTTTCATCAAGTAAAACTTTAAGCTGCGTTTTCTCAGCTTCCATTTTTTGAGCAGTTGCTGTCAGTCATCCCAGTGCCATTTCATAACTAATGAAGCTAAATTCATTGTTTTTTTCGCTTAGATCCTGAAACATAAGTGAGCGCCGTAAAGCTATTCATTTCCACCTGCACGTCACACAAGCTTTTATAATTGTATTTATGCAAAAGTTGTTAGAAAATATGTCGAGGACATTCCAAAAATTTTTTCTGTACTCATTTGGACATAAAATAATCAATGAACAGCTTTACGGCACACAGTGGGCCTTAGTGCATATGCTTAAGCAAAAATGGTACTGAAATTTTATCTAATTAACCGATTAATTAGGGGGTGACTGTAAGGGTCTATAAAGTGATGTAACTCAGAAACTGTGATAGATAGCTTAAAACCGATTTCATTTAAGATATCACCTTAACAAACTACATCAGTGTGCCAAAATTTCATCAGTTTATACCCATAAATAACAAAGATAGTTTTCATTGCCATGTCCCCCCTTAAGAAGGAAATGCAACAAAAGCACAGAGTCTTTGATGAACCTTGGGCCAGGTGGGCTTAAAACCCAATGTTCCTCATGTGTGTTCTGGTAGCGTGAAATTTAACCAAGTAATGCTTTCATGCCCGAGACACTGTTACCTTTATCAGTTTTAAGAGATTTAAGAACAAGTGCTTGGTTTGAAGAGATAAACTTCTTTCATATCTTAATATTGATTTTTTACCTTTAACAGCAAAGCTACTTAAACCTGAGAGAAGATATGATTGCATTTTTCATAATGCAAGGACACTAACCCCATAGATTAGTTTCAAAGAAATTTATGCGCGTACAATCTGGTCAGGTTAAACAAATGCTTAGCTCTTGAACTGATTACAAACAGGTTCATCCAGTTTTTCCCAGCAAAATTGTACATTTATTATGGTAATGAAGCCATAATTTTTCCATTACTTTCCAGGTGGTTCATTCATTCAAAAGAAATTGTGACATCAGGTGGCATGAATAACAGTACAGGGGCCCTTCCAAAATGTGGTTGACAAAATTGTGGCCAAATGTGTGACTGCATAGAATAGCCTGTTTTCACTATTGCTACTTGTGTGAAAGGCATACTTTGATTTTAACAAGATGTAAAACTTAAGAAAAAGCTTTGTTCTTAAAAATTAATTTGTGATTGCTCATTTATATTAGCATCTGTGTTATTGAAGCTAGGTTGAATATCGTAGTCGCAACGAGATTCGCTGCTTCTCTTGAAAACAGCCTGTGCATCTCTTGCAGCCACCTCCACATGCTGGAAGCCACCAGAGGTGCCTGGCTGTCTTGTGCAATCGTCATGTCCTGCAGCTACTCCATAGCCACGCCTACCTCTTGGCGACATTTCAAGTGGCAGTGCTCATGTCAAAGTTCTCATTGCAGAGGAAAGGTCATGTAACCCAGGTAGGAAAAACAGCAAATTTCAACATTCATAATGGCATTATGCTTGCTCCTGCTGCACCCTATTCACTCTGGAAGTTGGAACCACACATCATTACAATCATAAACGAGCCTGGTACGGTGATGTGGATGAAGCCAATGCATCTGAAATTTTTAAATGTTGGGACACGGCTCCAACTTGGTCTTTAAAGTCAGGTGCGCTAAAGGTGAACGAAGGGTCCAGTAATATCTGTGGTGCTGGTAACACCTGCGGCTATGGTATTTTGTTGCTGTGCTCGGTGTCATGGGTCATATTTTCACAACTACTGGACAGTATGTCTCAGGGTGCCTCCTTAACTTCACTGTGGTAAGGAGTAGGGTGAACAATCAGTAAAGTGGTTAATACTGTTCACTGCATATAGAACTGTAAAAACGAGTGTTTGTTTTTGTGGCACTCTCATTATTAATTTATGAACACCAAAGATATGACAAGGAGGACGTGAACTTGCCTTCACATAAATGTGCCATTTTATTCTATATCTTGGTGCTGGTTAACATTGCAGTCTTGCTTTCAGCTATGTGTCGTATCCAGTAAGTGGGCATTTGTTTTGAAAAGATGTGAGGATATACTGTGGCATTGCAAGAGCATTAGTGCACTAAGAGCGTCAAGGTATAGGTATTTGCATTTGAAGAATGCACTATTGCGTTCATGGGATCAACCTGTACTCATATATCCTAGACTTGCATGGGGGAACTTGTTGGCTTTGAAGAACAGAAATTTGGGCAGCTTTGTAAGAGTTCATGTTGAATCAGAAGCGCAAAAAAAGCTTCCAAGTTTGTTTTATTTGGCGTCTCATTACACAAATTTATTTTGATGCTGTTTACAATGTTCATAATGAAATTAATGTTTCGTATAAAAATTCATAGCCAGATTCATGGTGCAATTTTGGCTTTACTCAGCAGTGTTTGTTATTGTCCCTGCTGGTGCAGCGGCTTGGAACAGACCTTTTTGTAATGTTTGACTGCTGTTGCTTTTAACTAAGACCTTGACATTTTTGCAGCCATTCCAAGGCATCTCTTCCTGGCTACAGCGACTGCTACAGTGCCCAGGAACTCATGTCCCTTAGCGGCGCCACACCGTCGCAGGCACACCTGCAGCAGCTTTGTAACAGCTTCCCCGGCGGTGGTTGCAGAAGACGCTGATGCACCGATTCCCAGCAGCTCTGCTCTGCCATCTCCGGTACCGGGCATCTCATTCAAGGAGTGGTCTCTGCTCTGCATATATCAGTTTCTCCAGAACACAGCATCTGAGCCAACTACGCTAGAACCACAACCGCAAAGCAGGCAAGTGCCCGGACTCTCTGCCTGAGACACACCAGGCTTTTCTCCAAGACAAAATCCTTTTACGCCTACTCACTACAGCAGCAATTACAACCTGAAATAGGCTCCTCTGACACACTAACACAAGTTGTGATGCCACACAACAAAACAAAAAAAAAGGACAATGGTAAGCGTAAGCTACACACACTTAAAAAAACAATATACACAAGCAAGAGTTCCCGGTGCTATAGCGTTTCTAGAAGCATAGATTTAATCCGTCAGCATTGCCATTCAATTTGCCCTTTTTGTAGCGAACTTCAAAGGAGTATTGCTGCCGTAGTAAGCTCCAGCGCAGTAGCCACCCTATCTTAGGGGACATCGTTCGCAACCACGTGAGAGGACAATGGTCCGTTTCAATGATGAACTTCGAACCCGCGAGGTAACTTGCAAGTTTTTGCAGAAGAGCAAGTTTTTGTACTGCCCATACCAGACAGGCACATTCTTTCTCTGAAGTGCTGTATGCTTCCTCCCGTATTAGCTTACGGCTCGCATATAGCACGGGATGTTCCTCTCCCGAGTCGCCTCTCTGGCATAATACCGCACCCATGCCACGGTCACTTGCATCGCACTGTACCACGAATGGCTTCGAGTAGTCGGGTGCTCGTAGCACAGGTTGGCTCGTGAGTGCATTTTTCAGTGCTGAAAATGAATTTTCTTTCCTCTCGTCCCATTTAAGAATTTCTGGTTCTTTATTCCTCAGAGCATCAGTGAGTGGGCTGGCGAGCTCTGAATAATGGGGAATATAGTGCTGATAATACCCCGCTATTCCCAGAAAACGACTGTACATCCGTTTTAGTTCGTGGCTGTGGAAAATTTCTGATTGCTGCTACCTTGACATCAGATGGACAGCGGTGTCCCTGCCCCACTATGTGACCCATATAAGTCACCTCTGCGCGTCGCAATTGGCACTTCCGAGCCCTCACGGTCAAGCCTGCTTCGCCAAAACGGAGCACTTCTCGCAAGTGGGTGAAGTGCTCTGACCATGAACCTGAAAACACAGCCACATCATCAAGATATGGTAGGGCAGATCCCCGAAACCCCCGCATCACCTTATCCATGAGGACCGAGAAGCAGTAGGGAGCATTCTTTAAACCAAAATTCAGCACTTTAGGGTTGACTGTTCCTACGGGGGAAATAAATGTTGCACATCTACTGGCGCTTTGTCAGAGGCACCTGCCAATAGCCCCGAACGAGGTCGAAGGTAGAGATGTACTTAGCATTGCTCACTGTCTCAATTTTCTTCTCTATATTTGGTATGGGGTAGGTCTGATCTTTCGTTATGAGATTTAGCTTCCGGTGATAAACACACGGACGGGGATCTTTTCCAGGAACCTCCACTAATGTAAGGAGAGAAGTATAGTCACTCTCGCAAGCTTCAATTACATCAAGCTCCAGCATTTTCTTAATTTCGGCCTCAATAGCAGTGCACTGATGCGGTGACACTCGGTACGCCTTTGACTGTACGGGCTTAGCGAACGTAAGCTCGATGTCATGCACTACTAAATTAGTTCGGCCTGGCTTCTCCGAGAACACGTCCTGATATTCATTCAGGAGGCCCTCTAACTCCCGCTTCTCGTTAGCTGTGAGCTCCGTTGCCTCAACTAGGGCCTTCAGCGTTTGGGCAGCACTATCATTTCCCTCTACAAATGAATCAGGGAAATCTAATGGTAGCTCTTCAGGTACGTTTACTGCCAGGTTCATGATAACATCTCTCTCTCTGTGGTTTAAGCAGGTTGTTGTGATAGATCTGCTGCACATCTTTATCAGATAGTTCGTGTCGGACAGCTTTTGAATGACTTCTGCTGGACCATCCCATTGAACCTCTAGCTTGTTCTTCTGCAAAGGCTTCAGCAACAACACGCAGTCTCCTGCTTCAAAGCTGTGCGATCTTACCGACCTGTCATAGTACCGTTTGGCCCTCACTTGAGCTTTACCCATCTCGCGTCCTGTCAGCTCCTGTGCTTCATGCGACCTCTGAAGTAGAGCCAGCACGTACTCAACTACCGTAGAGTCCTCTGCTCGACCCTCCCAGGACTCTCGAAGCATGCGAAGAGGTGACCGCAAAGAGCGGCCGTACACTAACTCTGCCGGAGCAAATCCAGTAGCTTGATGAGGCGCAGTCCTGAGCGCAAACATTGTTGCTGGCAAGCATGCATCCCAATCGGTTTTGTGTTCAAAGCAGAGTGCCCGCAAGACATGCATCTTTTCTACTGTATTTGACTGCGGATGGTACACCGAGCTATGGATTAACCGGATTCCGCATCTTTCCAAAAAAGTTGTAGTTAGTGCACTCGTAAAAACGGTCCCCAGATCAGACTGTATTTCAGTGGGAAACCCTGTGCGTGCGAAAATGGACAGCAGTGCACTTACGATTTCTACTGAGCTCAATTCCTTTAAGGGCATGGCCTTGGGGAACTTAGTTGCAGGACAAATTACTGTCAAAACGTGACGGTAACCTGACGCTGTTTTGGGAAGGGGCCCGACTGTGTCAATCACAAGCCGTCAAAATGGCTCCGTGATTACTGGCACGAGTTTCATTGGGGCCTTCCCCTTATCACCTGGCTTCCCTACACGCTGACAGGTGCCGCATGTCCTGACAAAATTTTCTATTTCCCGGAAGCAACCCGGCCAATTGTATTCCTGTAGCGAGCGGTCCTTTGTTTTTCTGACCCCCAAATGAACCGACCACGAGCTACCGTGAAATGCAAAAGATCTCTGCGGTGACGTTCAGGTACCACTAATTGATCAAACTGTACCCATCTGCGATCAAAATAACTGCGACAAAGTATTCCAGACCTGTTCAGAAACGTGACTTTTTTCACTGCAGTTCCCTCTTTCTCCTGACACTTTAGATTTTGCAGTGTTGGGTCTGACCTTTGTTCCGCTATCAAGGACAATCTGTCCACTCCTAGCAATCTCTGCAGGCTATCAAATGCTGGAGTAATCAGTTTCTCACAGACATCTGCAGATTCAAAGGAATCATCGTGGATCTCAGCGACGTCTTCATCATTCGTTTGTTCAGTGCTCGGAGCGGGGAATCGTGTCTATCACGCTCACCGTTTCCGCACCGGCTGTCTGAGTGCTCCTCGGTAAAACATGGGGCAAAACGGTCCTGTTTGCGAGTTCTCGTGCCTTCGAGCGTGTTAGCGCTGTAGGGGTTTACTTCTACTAATACTTACTGCTAGCAGCGGCATCGCCGCTAGCAACCCCTTGCAGTGGGTTCGAGCACTCAACGAGCACAGAATGAGGTCGTCGCGCTCGCGCGCTAGCTATCTCAGCCATGCCATCGCCGCGCTGCCGCGCGCTTCGGCCCGCGGCCCGACTCTAGGCAGGGCAGCGCGAACCGTCACACGCGGCGAAAGACGAGAACATTAGGCGTCACTCTCCGAGCATGGTAATTTAATGAACGCTTAAATGAAACAAATAATACAAGGCCGAATCAAGATCGAATTACATATAAACGATAACAATAAACAACACGCGAACACAAACAATGACGCAAACAAAGGACATTAACAATGAACAACACGCGAACACAGAATAACACACAAAAATAACCATGCAGGGAAGGAGAGCCTAACCCCGGCTAGCGCACCCGCGACCGCGCCCCAAGAAAAGGAAAATAGACGAACATACAGACATGGGCGTCGGTCGCAGGTCGCCGCCGTGGTCGCTGGGGCTCGCAGAAGCACGCCATCCGACCGATGGCCTGGTCGGCCGGAGGGCACAAAAGTACGTGCGCACTTCTCCAAGTCCCAGCGTGTTCTCCCGAGGCATCTCCAAAACCAGAAACGCCAGAACGCGTAAACATTCTGGGAATTTCTCACTGCCCAATGGCAGCCTATGTTAAAACCACATGGGCGAAGCGGGCGGGCCGCCGCCCCGTCCAGCAGGGAAAGGGGGATGCGGAGCCTTTCGTGCAAAAACATGGCGTCGAGCGGGACGCGGCCCCACATCCCTCCCTCCTTAAAAGCCCCCCTAAAAAAACAATACCGACGGTGCCAATACGCGATAAAATCCGCGAGCCCCCAACCAAAACAAAAACAAGGAAACAAGCGCGACAATACAACCGCGGCAAATCTCTCAAGTGTCCGATGAAGCAGCGCGCGCCATGGCATCTTCACCCGGATTCCGGACGCAGGTCTCACGTGCCGTCGACCCTGTCGACTTCCTGGCCGCCCTAAGTTCCGCGACCACGGCTCCGTCCGCAGCCTGGCCGTCGACGCCGCCCCGCTATGGACACGCAGACTTCGGCTGCCAAATCAGCGCGGCGGAAAAACACAACAAACAAACAAACAAACAAAAAGAACAGTCGCGCAGCACAAGAACCAAAAAATCAAGTTAACTACGAACAATAAAACAACGCGAGCCTACAATTCTCAGGTAGCGGAAACCAAAAACAGAGCAAAAGCGAAACGGTACGTAAGAAGAGGAACACTTGGTAAAGAACCTAGAACAGCGAAGGAAAGCTAGCGAAAGGGTAGAGAGAGAAAAAGAGAAAGACGTCTCTGTCAGGTTATCTCTCCGTCTGGAATCAGTCGGGCAGTAACCAATGTAAACGTGGTCTTCACTAGTGCGATGCCGCATGACCTTACACTAGCGGATAATCCTTCCGCGAACGCACTCTGCCCATCCGTGACACCAAACGAAACGGGAGATCCACAACGTGTTGCCTACGGAATGAACAGACGCGGAAGGGACGGCGACAGCTGAGCATTCACACTGCACCGTGCCAAATCGCAGAGCACAGTAACTTTAGCTAAAGCCTTCCGCTCTGACGACTGGCCAGAATTACTGCAGGGGCGCGCAATCGCTCTCCTCTGCTGTCGGGGGGGGGGGGAGGGTGCCACTGCCGACGCGCGCATACACGGCGCTAACCGCGAAGGTGGCATGATACTGTGGCCAAGCTCGTACAGACCGCGCAGAGTGAACCCCTTTCTCTCCAGGGCCACGACTACACAAGCCGCTTCGAGCCCAAAACCCGCGCTCGCCGCAATACAAGACAGCAATACTACGCGCGCGCGCCATGTGCAGTACCAACACATTCAGGCGCCTCGCCTCCCGGAGGCGAAAAACAAAACAACGAAAGAAACTATTTACATTATGTACACATGGGTCACTCTGCCGTCAACTACGTCGCTCTTCGGGCCAAACGAAAAAAAAGCAAAAAGAACAACAAACAAGAAAAAACCAGATTCCTGAGGAGAGCCCGGTGAGGAGGGACCCTCTCTTTCATCCTTTCCCCCCGACCGGCCGGCTGATTATCGCCACAATGGCTTCCTTCTCTCCCGCCGCGGGGACGCTGGAACGCTCTCCCCTTCTGCGTGCGCGAAGACACAGGTGCCCAAAGGGCTATTCATGGAAGATGGCTCTGCTTCTACTTTCTTTGTTCGCCTCAGCGGCCTTTCCGCCATCTTTGCCTCCCTGGGTGCAAGTCGGCCATGTGCAACCGAACAGCGCCGTCAACTTTTAAAGAAAAGAGACTTACGGCGACCCGGGCAAGAAATAGCGCGCCAACTATTCTTTCACTGGTTCTGAATTTTGCTGAAGAAAGACGCGCACGACGCGAAGTCTAAAGAAAACCGTTGGACTCACCGACTTGAACGTTGCACGGGAGACAAGATGGTCAATCTCCCGGCCATGGCATGATGGAAGCCTTGGTGAATCCAACGAGTTTCCGCCACCAAGAACAAACTGCTGCATCTCAGTGGCAACTTGCATCACGCCTTTCCTCCTCCACGCTTCGCCTCACAAAACTTCGAAGCGGGTTATCAATCGGTTTGAGATGTGACATGTGCCTCTCCTCACACCACGATACGACAGAGAAAAAAGATGAACAGACAAAGAATGAGACGCGCGATACACAGCAGAGACGGCCAACCTCAACCAAAGCGCATTTTACGCTGGGAACCGAACGCAACTTCCCCACTCAGCCAACACCTGCTCGTCGTTTGAGGGACCAAGGGCAAGGCCCCTGGCCCCACTTAGTTGGGCGCCAAAATGTCGGGGTTTACTTCTAATAATTACTACTGCTAGCAGTGGCATCGCCGCTAGCAACCCCTTGCAGTGGGTTCGAGCACTCAACGAGCAGAGAATGAGGTCGTCGCGCTCGCGCGCTAGCTATCTCAGCCATGCCATCGCCGCGCTGCCGCGCGCTTCGGCCCGCGGCCCGACTATAGGCAGGGCAGCGCGAACCGTCGCACGCGGCGAAAGACGAGAACATTAGGCGTCACTCTCCGAGCATGGTAATTTAATGAACGCTTAAATGAAACAAATAATACAAGGCCGAATCAAGATCGAATTACATATAAACGATAACAATAAACAACACGCGAACACAAACAATGACGCAAACAAAGGACATTAACAATGAACAACACGCGAACACAGAATAACACACAAAAATAACCATGCAGGGAAGGAGAGCCTAACCCCGGCTAGCGCACCCGCGACCGCGCCCCAAGAAAAGGAAAATAGAAGAAGAACATACAGACATGGGCGTCGGTCGCAGGTCGCCGCCGTGGTCGCTGGGGCTCGCAGAAGCACGCCATCCGACCGATGGCCTGGTCGGCCGGAGGGTCACAAAAGTACGTGCGCACTTCTCCAAGTCCCAGCGTGTTCTCCCGAGGCATCTCCAAAACCAGAAACGCCAGAACGCGCAAACATTCTGGGAATTTCTCACTGCCCAATGGCAGCCTATGTTAAAACCACATGGGCGAAGCGGGCGGACTGCCGCCCCGTCCAGCAGGGAAAGGGGGATGCGGAGCATTTCGTGCAAAAACATGGCGTCGAGCGGGACGCGGCCCCGCAGCGCACACACTACTCCTTCCCCAAAAACGTGGTTCTTCTGTGGTAACAAAAAATCAGATCTATTTGAAAACAGATAGGCATACTGCATCAGCAGATAGGCAGATACAGCAGCCTCTGTATGCAATATGCCAAAGGGGCCTTCGATGCACACCCTGGCAATCGGAAGGCATACGCTTTGCGCTTCCGCCGCTTGCTTAATCCAAGCGCACTCTCCTGTGAAAGGATCTGGTTCTGCATAGGAGGGGTGGACCACGTCTATCGTTGCTGCTGAATCCCGCAGCACGCGACACTCCTTTCCGTTAACTTTCAGCTCTCGGATATACGGCTCCGAAAGTTGCATGTTTTCGTCCCTGCAGTCCACTGACATGCAAACAACCCTGTTCTTTGGGCAAGACGCAGCTACGTGACCCTCCTGGTGGCAATTGTAGCAGGCAAGGGGTCGCCTCTTTTCCAAAGCGCATTTTTGGTTACCTTCCTGTGGCCGAGCGGCTTCTTTCACCACTTCCCCTTTCTCTGCAGACCCAACGTTCCACGCTCGATTCTCTTGGACGGACTGTTCCTTCCACCATGTTGCCTTATACTGGCACTCCTGCTGGGGAATATTTCTATCGAGCGCACAGCGCGACACGAACTCTTCGCCGAGCTCCGCACCCCTCGAGACAGTCGTTACGCCCTCCCTGTCTTGTTGCACCCAGAGCCAAACGTCTTGGGGCAGCCGACGGTAAAACTGCTAGAGTCCGAAGCACTCCATCATTTTCTCTTTATCATCAAATGCCTTAGCCTCTTTAAGCCACTCCCTTATATTAGCCGTTAGCTTATATGCAAACTCAGCAAACGACTCATCTTTCTGTTTCTTGGCATTCCGAAACTTCTGCCTAAATGCCTCTGCTAATAATCTGCACCTTTTTAGCAGGCTCGGCTTAACCTGCTCATAATCGTCTGCTTCCTTATTTTCCAAGCGGGCAGTTACATCGGCAGCCTCACACGGCAACAAGGTCAGCAAGTATTGCGGCCACATTGTTTGGATAACACCCGCCTTCTCGCATGTATGCTCGAAGTTTACCAAAAATAGACCTATATCCTCTCCGGAGTTGTAAGGCTGCATAAGGTCCTTAATTTTGAACGCCTTTCGTTCTACCCCACTGGGTGCTTCGCTACCTTCTGTACTTGTTCGAGCCTGGAGCAGGTCGAGTTCAACGCGCTTCATCTCAAGCTCCCTTTCAAAACTCTTACTCTCCCTTTCTTCAGCAAGACGTTTCTCATTCTTTTTATCTTCAGTGAGCTCCATACAATCTAAGAGCTCGTCATCGTCTGCTTCAAGGTTCTCGATAGCCTCGATCATCTCTGGCTTCCTCATTTGCTCCCGAACATCCAAACCCAAGCTTTTACCTAACTCTAGCAAAAGCGGTTTTTTCAGTGCCTTTAAGTTTATGGTTGCTGCAAATGCTGCCAATTCTTCACTAACACAAAAATACTATGTTCCCATTCTTAGATTAACGTGGAACAATAGCTACCAAAATTACCACCTTTGCTAACAAATCAAAACAAAGCCTGGTAAAATCTCAGTGAAGAAAAGCCAAGTACTTACCATCCTACAGCCATGACCCGGCGGAGTCGATTCCGACGCTTGCACCAGTCCGTTGCGGACCGCAAGGATATGCCATGGTGACGTCGGATCTCCGGGTAACGAATCGCGCCACTGCCAACCAGTTGTTGTGACTGGCCTGCTCAATGAAGCTGACCAGCGGGTAGCGTGTTTCGGAGCGGTGACGACGACTCGCAGGCACTTGAGCTTCGGGAGTAGAGAGCCGAGGCAGAGGTAGAGAAAACTTAAAAGAGGTTTATTTACATATTTACAGGGAGTTTGCTTCCGCAAGACCACTAGCAAGAGGGTTTTCTTCCGAGACTTCCGAGGATTCCCCTTCTCTGGGTCCCGCGCTTTTTGTTGCCCGGGCTTCTCCCCCATTGGATCCTGGGCTAGGGAGGAGGGAGAGGATGGGAGGTGTCCAGCAAGAATGTACTTAACCCGCCCATGGCTGTAATTACTGAAGGTCCCGGGAGACGATGCCCGAGCCGATCGCGTCACGCAGCCAACACCACCATTATCACACGTGCACGTGCGGAGACATTCCATGTGTTAAGTTTGTGGGGTCCGATGCTGATAAGGTGGGCGCTCGCCAGACGAATCATTTCGAGTTGTGCCGGACGGGGTCAACTCTTTGGCCCGGGAACTGACGTTCTTCCTGGCTGGCCTTCTTTTTGTCCTAAGCAAAAACGTTCGCACACATTATGCACATGCGCACGTGTAGCACAGGAACTCATGTCCCTTGGCGGCGCCACACCGTCGCAAGCACACGTGCAGCAGCTTTGTAACACCACCATGACAACCACATCTTATGCATGGCCTCCCTCCATTATGTTTGTGCCGCAGAGTGCTAGTGACGACCTACATGTCCTCAACAGGCAGGCACTCTCCTTGTATCTAGATAACGCTGTGCCAATTGAGTTCAAGGACACCAGGTTAAACACTAGGAGAAATGTCACTGGGGGCACCTGTTGGTGCCCCCTGTGATGTCATTAGAGCAGTCTCTTTTCCAGATTCCCTCGTCGACGCAGTGCAATATGTGGCTCACACATACATAAGAGCCTCCACGACTGACTGGCACCATTTTCTGACTGTGTTGAAGTGTTGTGGGCCTCCTTCTAAGTGCTCAAACTGTCAAGGAGACCACCGTGCCACTTTCAAACACTGTCCCCAGATCAAGAAAGAGATCTCCACTCTAAAATAAATGGTGCAGCTCAGTTCACAAAGAGGTTACTGAAAAGGCCCATAGATGACCACGATTACCATTGAAGGTCCTGACAATAGAAAATGTCAACCTTTCAAGAAAAGTTGCCTCATCAAGCAATACCATCAGTGCAAGTTTTTCAAACGTGAAACGCCAACGTTGAAAGGGATAAAACTGGATCTCTATTTGTGAACGAAGGGCCACCACTGACAGCCATAGGTCGGCAGTGTGGGGGAACACTCACTCACACTCACTCACCCGAATTTTTCCAGCACCCGCACTCACTCGCACTCATGTCTACGAAATGAGTGCGAGTGAGTGCACTCATGAGTGAGTGTGCCGACCTATAGGTCGGCAGTGTGGGAGAACACTCACTCACACTCACTCACCCTAATTTTTCCAGCACCCGCACTCACTTCCACTCACACTCACTGGCACTCACTCGCACTCGCGCCTACGAAATGAGTGCGAGTGAGTGCACTCATGAGTGAGTGCGCCGACCTATGCTGACAGCTGCATAATCCGTTGCAGAGCCACAGCAGAAGCCAGTATGGCAAGGTGCTACATCTTAGGGCTCGCGAGACACATATATAGCTCTATTTGGATGCCATTTGCATGTTACTAAACAGCATGCACATCGAGTATAAAGCACTGAGGACGCATAAGGCATGCCGCCTGGGCTCTTTGTCACCACCTAGTCTCTCGACCAGGAGCCGAGCCTTATGCCTTTTTTCACCAAACAATAATTGTGCATGACAGGTCAATACGGACTTGCTTCACACCTGCTGTGAGATACAGTAGAACCTCGCTGATACGTTCCCAGATGATACGATTTCCCGGTTCCGTTTGTAATTGGGAAAACACGAACTTTTCTTGTAGAGCTACGCTTCTTCCGGTTAATACGTTCCCAAGAAATACGATTATTCTGCACCAATGTTCGATTTATTGTCCAACTACGATCGGATGATACGTTTTCTGGCCTCTAGAGCCCGCGTGCAGCCGAGAATTCGGGAAGCTCGCGTGATCGAGAGCAGTAGCTGCCCACTGCGGTGGCTACACCTCAGTCTCAGTACTTGCCTGACATTGTCACAAAAAAAAAAAAACGCCTGTGTGCTCTCTTCTGATACTAGCATATCACCTAGCTACACGTAACACACCACATTCATCGGTATTGCCGCTGACACTCGCGATCAAGGTAGCTTTAACAGCATACGTGCAGTAGCTGTTGGAAGCTTACGTAGAGTGCACTTTTAATCGCAGATAACCGAGACACGCTGCCATTTCTTTCAGTAGGACCGATCTGCAAGCGCAATCGCGAGCGCAAACGGTGTTTGTGCGGGTTTTCTCTAGTCTTTTCCCCCACCGAGCGCCGCCATCTTGATAATGTTTGAAAGATGAGCTTCGACTGCCCATTTGCACTCACCTCACATTTTATGACCATGCCCAAAAAGCGCAAATAAAAATGTCTGGCACATTTAGATAGCTAGTGCATGAACACTGCAAGAGGAATTCTTGCAACACTGCTTTGAAAACATCATTGAACCTGCCATTTCTGATCGCAAGTTACTGATATGCGAGACGACGGTCATTACTTTAAAAAAAGTTCAAAAGCCGATAATGCGTATAGAATACGGAGCGCATCTTGTGCTTTTTACAGAGAGCAAGCGGATGCAGTCAGTGTATCGCAAGGTTATATCGCCAGTGATTAGATCGTACTGGTGATCCCATCGCGTCAAACCGAACAAGTCAATGCATTGCGTCATGTAATGCTGTACTGAATAGACGCGTGGCAAGCATAACCTCGCTCTGGCAAGTGTACATTGTGCATACTTTGGCCGGTTTTGTCGTCGAGCAAAAGTGTGGGTCGCGTTCGGCGCGTGCTGCACTCACTCACCACTTGGACAGCTGGGAACCGCCAATAGATTGCACGTTTGTTTGTCAGTTGGTAAGTTGCGGTGGTGGCGTCGAGGAAGCACAGGTTAAAGAAAAGGGGGGTGAGAGAGAGAGAGAAAAGAATGGCTGAACGTTTCGTAGCGTCTAGAGACTCAGCTGACGGTCAACATGCACGTGATGTGCTTGCCCAGCGACCTTGGGTTGGGCTGTGCGACGCACATAATGTGCACGTTCATGTGACCAGTTGATGCAAGGCTAGTGCTCTTGGTGCGCACACCAGAGTGCGCGCTGTTGGGCACAATGTGGATTGTGCCCCGTGCGTCCGCGCCGTGTATTGATAGCTGCACGCGTGGTTTGGGCAGGCCGAGAAAATGACTATGTGAATGCGCACATTTTGTTACATGTTAAATAATTTGCCTGAAGATGCGGAGTAGTTTAAACACTGAAGCAAGGAACAACACGTGTCCGTTCTGTTCCCGATGCGTTCAGCGCTGATGGCTAGCGCTTGCAGTCACTGCCGTGCCTTCTGGCGTGTTCGAACACGCTTCAGTAGCCATATAAGCAGACGTTTATTGCCGTTTCGTGACGTATTATTGCCTGAATTACGTGAAATTGTAAAATACTTCAAGATTTATATCAATGCATGCTTTTCTGGTGAAACTGCAATTTTTTCGTGTTTGGATCATACGTTTCCCGGATAATACGTTCAGTGTCGCGTCATATGTTGGGAACACTGTGTTCGGACCTCCTGCTTGTATGATTAATTTTCGTTTACCTTGCATCCTAGCACTGTTGTGACCATGCAACTAGGTAACCTCATCGTTAGTTGATACGCTTGCGTTGCTTCAAGTTGCTGTTACCTATATTTGCTGAATTAATAATGCAGAAATGAGGAAGCACGTTCATGCACGTCTCATTGTGAGACAACAAGAGGACAAAATGGTGGGAAAAAAATCTTATGAATGAAATACTAATGGCAAAATCTAGCCGTTTTCTTCTGTTTTGTCAAAGGAAAACTTGACATGCACAGCATGCTCTGTCAATGCAAGGCTTCAAGCACAGTGATGCATTCGCCATGAACTGAGATAAAGCATCAATGTGGAATAGGTATGGCCACTTTTGCAGAACAGCGACTCATTGCACATGGCTACATGTTTCCTATTGCACGAAGTTGCAGAGGTCCATCAGAGGTGCCCAGTTCATCATCATTCACACATTTCTGTCTGATGGTTATATGATGTAGTGCTGCTGTACCGTTCTTGTTATTTTGGTTGTCAGTCAAGCTTGTGTGGCAGTGATTGTCATGAGGGGCCCACAGCACGCGCCACAGGGCGAAGAAAGAGAGATGGCGTGCAAAGTAACCAAGAGGCGCTAGAATGCACGCGCCGGTGACACGTTGGTGCTCGTGGTTGGTTGACGACGGGCTTCGTGGCACGCGACCCGCGCCGCGATCGGAGGTGAAAAAGCGCTGAGCTGGAAATTGTCTGAGTGGCGACCGCCGAAGAAGGACGCATCGGCAGCTATGCTCTGCCGACGGGACGAGGTGTTCGGTTCGGGAGCCGGGACGCTGGTACCCCATCGGGTGGCCGTAGACCTCGATTACGTTCGGGCGAGGCTCCTTGGAGGTCCTGCAGCAGACGGTTCCTGACGCACCGTCATCAATCCCCCTTCTAGGGTCGGCCAGCAGCAATTCACCGGGCCGCCACATCTCTACATCGGGCGGAGGGCCGTACTTGTACTTA
Source organism: Hyalomma asiaticum (assembly GCA_013339685.2). Lineage (NCBI taxonomy): Eukaryota > Metazoa > Arthropoda > Arachnida > Ixodida > Ixodidae > Hyalomma > Hyalomma asiaticum. The sequence goes on along the minus strand of CM023481.1, from coordinate 46,531,149 downwards.
GGCCTCCGGTTAGGCCTAACTCGGGGAGACGCCACGTAGCGACTTGAGACCGGGCGTCGGCTACAGCAGCAGGCGATACCCTCTGGACGACGCAAGGGAGGCCGGCAAGAACTTGAAGTAACAAGACTAGGTCCGGACCGGCAACGGACTTTGCCGTGAAGAAAACAGCGCCGACCACGGAGTAAGATAGACAGGAGCGCCGACTCCGCTCGTCTGGAAGGGACACATTTTGCAACGCCGCTTGAGGCTTCGCGGCGTGTTTGCCAGATGGCGTTCCGAATGGAGAAAAGCGGCGTAGGAGAGACGCCGTCCTCGAGCAGAGCCACGGGCGGGGACTCCGCCTGTCGTTGCCATAGCAACGGCGCGGAAGCGTGCTTGACCGCGTTCGCGGGTCTGCATGCCTATCCGTGTTGTCGTCTGCTCCGCGCATGCTGCACGCCTGCTACCAATTCTTTTCTGTAGAGCGCATAGCTTTTGCAGTTTGTGGATTGACATTATGAGAAGAAATAACCCTTTGTATCGTTTTATTTTATTTATTCGAAACAGGCCCATTGCCTGACATGTTTAACGTGCACCACACAGAAGTATAAAATGATACTACAACGCACACAAACATAATATACATAAACTTACTACATAAGGTAACATTAACATACATAAACTTAGTACATAAGGTAACATGGCAAGAACGTGGTACTTAAAGTAGCATAGGAAAAATTTTAAGTGCACTGACAAACATGGCTTGTTAGTACATAAACTAACAGGGAAAGAAAAACCAGAAAATGGGACTGGAATGTAATTAGAGCGAAAAGAAGCTTTTAATGAAGAGGTGGCCTTTGTCACTTCTTTCCTTAGCGTTCATCAAGTGCGAAGATGCTTCGCTTGCTTCTTTTTTTCTCTCGACGCTTTCCGCGCCGCTCGGCTCTCTTGCGAGCAAAATTGCCTCATTCTCATGAGAACATAGTATTGCAGAATTCCTGCTATAATCTCTTCCTTGTGATCTTCACAAGGGAAGCTGAGATTGTGTGTTCCCAGCACATGGTCAATCGTTGCCTCGTAGACATTAGTCGACTTTGCATTACATGAAAAGTAGCTCTCGGCCGTGTGCAACAGTCTGTACAGATGCATGTTCGGATATATTAATCGGCCGCGTGTTTTGGTGGCAGTCAGACTGGAAATGTCTTCTTTAATGGGCTGCAAAGTTGAACCAAGTGCGTCCCTGCACGTCTCACAGTCACACTTTTGGCGAAATTTTCAGGCCACATATCCAGCGACAAAGTATATTATGCAGTCGATTATGGCGGGATCGTCCTCTGCCTGGGGAAAAATGTCCTCACATTCCCACAGGTCTGTTTTGATTAGTCCGTCCAGTTTAGCTGTCAGATTACCGATCTTGGCCTCTGACGTTTCACTGGAGGCGAAAATCGATTTGATGTCTTCCACAGTTAAGCAGGGCTTCTCTTCGCCTTCAGTGATTTCGCAGTTGCCGTATTTTGGGGGTTCTATTAACTTTTGGACAGACAGGAGGCGATATAACTGAAGGAATGTTGGCATCGTTGGATGATCATTTTGCACTCCTGCTTGGCGAATGGTTCCAAAAAATCGTTCTAACGGGTCCTGATTAAATTTGTTTGTCAAAACATAGGAAAAGCCGCATTCAGATAATAAATACCTGCATAGGCCAATTGTTGAGTGTAGAGTTACTCTGAGACCCTCGCTCGTGCTTTTTGTGAGAAACATATCTTTTGAAATTTTCCGTCAGCAACTTCTTTTTCCCACGAGTCCAAAAAATGTAAAACTCCTTCCAATACAGCAAAATCTTGACTCCCCAAGCGAACACCCTCGTAAGGAAGCTTTCTGTTTAAGACATCAAACATGTCATTTGCCAGTTTTGTGAAGCGGATGGTGCCATCACACTGCTGAAATCCTTGCACTTCTTTTTCCTGCAAGTATCTCAAGCCGTCCGCAACAGAGTTGCTGAAAACTTGTGCAGCATATTCGACCCTCATTTTTTCCGTCTGGCTTGGGTTTACGTGTGACCATGTGATCTTGGGGCAAACTTTTAGTAATCCTGGGCCTTTGTTGTCGAAGCTGTAAAGGGCAACGTAATCGTTCCATCGTATGAGCTCGCCCCCTGCTTTCAAGACTCTTTTTTAAACAGCCTATTGCGAATGCATTTTAGCAAATGGGGAGCATCGGAAAAAACAAAGATGCTTCTTTCTTCTTCAAGAGGGTGCTGAAAGGAGCATTTGGGATTGTCCATCTTGCCAGAGACACCGAGGTAGTGCCAAAGCGAGCGATTCGTGCTCGCGCCATCACAGACGACGCCGTCAACTGCTGCACCAGCCTGTTCCAGCAGAGTGATGGCTGCCAGCAGCAGCCTTGCAAGCTCAATACCTGAAAGTACAAAAGCAAAAAAAAAATATATCTCAGGGTTTCACGAGCCAGAACCACTGTGATTATGAGGCACGCCTAGTAGGGTACTGCAGACTAGTTTCGACCACCTGCGTTTCGTACCCACAATGCACGGGACACAAGGATTTTCTATTTAGTGCTCGGCTAAATGCATGTAAGCGACCAAACCCTAATGCCGCGTCCATGTGATTAGCACAGAGAAAACATAAGAGCCAACCAACCACGTCGGCTGAAAATGAATGGAGAAGAAAACATCGCACCACGGTCAATGTTACTCCATTTTAGTATACCTTAAACAAAAGTCGGCGGCGAGCAGATCGCGCAGCGTGTAGCAGCGTAATCAATAAGTACTTAAAAATTTTGCGATTATTTATTTTTAGATTGAAAGCAGTGTGAAAAGAAATTATGCTATTAGTCTTGGGGAATCATCCAAAAATATCTGAACAGCTTGCAACAGAAATTCCTATTTATTGAGGCTTCTTTTGCCACGCTTGCAACTGATCACCCACTTGTGATCACCACTGTTTGTAATCACCTATTTTTATCTTTTGAAAATGAAATTATTGTCGCAATGTTTCTTTTTTTTTTTACAATATTGGAACCTTCTTAAAATAAAGTTTCGCGTCCACATCTCTTTCTTGCCTACAGTAATGTACCGCGGAAGCGCCCTTCCTACTTTCGCTGAAAATTGCGTTAATGCATAGATATGAGCGCTTGTCTGGTCGAGGCATCAAAAACAAAACAAGGTGGCGGCCATCGAAATGCTTCAAGGCAGCGCTACACGGTAGCTATGGAATCAAAGGGAGCTTGTGTATTTTGAAATTGTAAATGATCGGGTACTCTAACGCCTAAAAATCGTCACTGGACCTAGCGAACGACTCTTCTGAGTCGGTAAAAAATAGGAGGTCAAAGCATTCGTCACTGATATTCGCGCTACTTCAACAGACCATGGGCTGTAAGTCGGCCTGCACACTTTACTAAGAAAAACCTGCTACCTCTGAATTTTCATTCAAGGATTGTTTATTGACATTAGGCATCATTTCCACCCCATCGATCTTTCCCTTTCCCCCACAGGTCATCGAACGTTCCCGTCATCGGTCCTAGCTGTCCCGTAACGTCCGCAATGGCACCAAATATTTCGGCCGATGATTTCAGTTCGGATGGGTGGGTGCCACGGGTGGGTGCTTAACATATCACTTTCAGAATTCTGAAGTTTCGGTTATGTTAATACTGGGCGCTTCCGCAGTACTTTGCGGTACGTATTTTCTGGGTAATGAAGAGACTCACGTTTTTCGGTCATATACGTATGCTGCAAAGCTTGGCAAGTTTGGTGCAGCTACTGTTAGAAAAAATGACTCGTTTGCTCTGGCGTGTCAAAATAGAATCTATAGGTCTCGAAGTGTAGGAAATACTTCATAAGAAGCTTTGGGCCTACGGGTTGGGGTTTTGATACCCCAATTTCAGCCTGTGCTTACCAATCTATCCCATCCTGTAGTTGACACTTGCGACGCGCTGTCAAGTGTCAAATATGCACAACCAACTAGTCCCTACTCTGGCCCGTCCTGTAGCATGCTGTTTCCTATTTTAAAGCACTGTTTTTCCTTTCTTCTGCAAAATGTTGCCAGCTAATTCTTGGCCTCGCTATAGTCGTTCAAGGGATCTCGTGATATTTTCTGCTGTACCAGCCACGATGAGCACGTACCCTTGGTTGGCCCTCTGGACGCAAAAACACCGACAGGCTGTGTGTAACTGTCTGCAAACGGCACAAACATGAACACCAAAGCATGGTCGGCCAGTGGAGGTTCACTGGTGTCGTCGTGTTGCACTTGACCAATGTAGGAGAACGTCCTCGCGTTTACATCTCTGCCTTGCCGCACCTGGAAGGAATAGAACACATCGCGTGGTTTGTTGTGGGGCGTAAAGTAGATAAATGTCATCGCGTGAAGCATAACTGATAGGCTTTCTGTTAGATTAATAATGAAACCATGATGCTTTTTATTTCAATGAGTGTGCGTATTTGCGTAGATGCGGATCAGCTAACCGCCCGCTCTCCATCCTGGCCTTCCAACTGCCAGTTTAGCTTAGTTTTTACGACCATGGTTTATGGCAATGCGTTGCTTACAGCACAAGAGGGACGAAAATCTGCGTAACCGGCGTGACACATACATAAGGCTTGCGTGTGTCACATCGTCACGTCTGTCTTTGTCCGTGTCTTAGCTTGCGCTATAGATGAGCCGCATTCAACACGGCCTGAACGCTGGGTCATTGCGTTGCTAATATCAAGATAGCAGGTTCGATACCCGCTCCGCGGCGACCGCATTTCGATGGAAGCCCACCTCCGCCCCCCCAACACAAATCTCCCTTTAAAAAAAGCGCACAAATTACATTAGCCTCGCTATATCGTTCGGCCGCCCACGGAAAGTTCCTATTTTCTCCACGTTCCATTCCCATTAGCTTATCATTTCTACCCTTCAAATAAAAACTACAAGTACGTTCTCGAGTGCTTTCATTGGCGGTATTATGTCTCAGATTTCTACGGCTGTGACTAACTACAGGCTTGACACCCTTCTCGTTCTTTGCAGGCAAGCGAAGTTGAGGATGAGCTCACCTGCATTTCATCAAATACAAGTATTCCATGTCTTTGACGGTCCTTCTTGTTCAGCAATTTCTTCTTGAAGGCTTCAAAAAACTTTCCGTCGAATCCACAATCCGGTCTTACGAGCGATATGTATTTTCTCACAGTAGACACGGCGGGAAGAGGCATCAGGTTGTTGCGCCTCAGAAACTCGTATGCAGCGGGACTTCTAATGTGCAGTAACAGACACATCGTCAAAAACTTGTCCGAATAGCGGCGGCCTTTTGACGAAATGCACGTGTCCAGTTTTATGCACTCCTCGACGACAATGCGTTGACCTTCAGGAAGTCGCTGTGGAAGTGACTCGAGTTCTTCCTCGCCTATATTGCTCATTCGTTCTTGATACACTTTTAGTTCATTTTTTAGCTCTCTCAGCCGTCGGCGAGATGACCAGACTTTCTTGTACAGCAGCCTTTGCCGTCGGCGCAAAACATCAAACTTGGGATTCCTTATCGTAGGCTGCACTGCTGCCGTCCCGGAAGCGTCAATTCTGTTTCGTTGGCGCATCGCGTGGCAACGCAACGTGCCCGCAAGCCTTTTGCACTCCGTACACTGGTCAGTATTGTACACGGCGCACTTTTTGTGCCTCCACACACCTAAACAGTCGATGTAGGCACACTGAGGCTTCACACCTGGATACTTTTCTTTTGAGGGACCACCCTTGCATATCTTTGTCTTGTGTAAAGTATCTACCATTCGCTCAAAGTCTTCGATGGTATTCCGCTCTCCGCCAAGGTCGATAACGTTATTCAACGTGCAGTTTAGTATGACTGCCTGAAATGGTTCCTCATGAGAGCCTTCCGAGACATAGATGCACTTCGTTACAGCAGAAACCTTGCCTTCGCTTACGACTGCGATTGTGCTGTACACAATGCGGTCTCCATGAAACACTTCCACCTGCAACGAAAGAGACAAGAAGCAGCAGATAATTATTTTTCAATGACCAGTAAGCGCACGAATAAATAAGCACACAAGTAGTAATTAAACGAATAAATAACGGTATTTGTTTTCGTAGCATGTGCATCAGATAAGCTTAAATTTGTTTCGGCAGTTTCTCGCAGCAGTGTTATCAACCGAACGTATTAGTGATCCTACCAGATATTCGCGTCTTCTACATGTTTTTCGGAAATACCTGCAGCTTTGTTGCCCTCAGCTAGGCTACCAACTATATGCAAGATTAGCGTTAATTAAAGAGAAAACCGCTCGGCTTAGGAAAATCATTCATGACATTATCTTTCTCTGTGAAGTGCCTGCTGACATAATCTCATTCGTTGTCTTACATCAAACTGCGAGCTAACACGATAATATCCCCCCGTGCATGCAGCGGTGGATACGTAGTTATCGCGTTGGGTACTGCACACAAATGTTGATTAAATTATGAACAGAATCAGGGGGCGAAAGGGGGGGCTAGTGTTCATTTATTTATTTATTTATTTTGATTAGCAGCGCCCGACAACTCTTCGGTATTGAAATTTTTCGTACCTTGTGGTAGCCCCATGAAGCGGGAAGCTTGACTCTTTCTGGGTGCTGAATGAGCTCTTGCAAAAGTGAGCGTTGATCTGGGCACAGAGAGTCCTTGTTGTCGCTTATAGCAGTGGAGCGGCTAGCGCCGGTTTCTGGGGCACATTCTTCCTTAGAAGGCGCACTCAAACTGCTCCCTTTGCTTAGCAGATCCTTGTCAGGCGACCAACCGACGGAGTCCTCTCGAAGGCAATGCCGAGAATTTTCTTTATCTGGACAAAGAAAGGCGCCCGCGCTGTATGCGGTTGTAGACAAAGTGATGTCCTCTCGCCCTTCGGCACCGGTGTCGGCTGGTTCCTCCTGATAGTCAGCATCATTGACTTTAGCCATGATTCCCTAAAAAATTGAAGGAATAGCTCCCTTTCGAAGTCGAGGCACTTTCTTTACGTCTAGTAGGACATTTCCTTTGTGTTCGCTGAAGTACCTATCAAAAATGAGGTGCTTCTCGAAGTGTCGAGCACATATTTTGTCCTTGGATTTAAGGGGTCGCTTACTTACAGGAACTTTTTGACGCCACTGATCCAGTAGCTGCAGATTAGATGGGGCCGCGAAGAGCGGTATCTTCTCTCGCCCTTTGCCGTAACCAGACTTGCAGCCAGGAACAAAACACTTCATTGCCTCCTGTCCAATTGCTCCATGTCTTCACACACAAGTACAAAGACACCGTGACACGAAAACGTTCAACCAACGCTACCGCGCAGACGTCCAGACGTGGAAAACAAGTGTACTTCTGCTCTGCTGTTTTTGTTCAGCATAATTTTTCGTCTGCTTTCACTGAAGATATGTTACAATGTTTCGCATATGTGTATAAAAAGCGGAACGATGTTTTTATTTCATATTTTAGTATCAGTACGCATATATGCGCGTTTTTTTTTTCTTTTTGTTTTTTGTCATATTGAGAATGCCGAGCCAACGGGTTTCTAGCAGACGACACGCTCCGCGCACGCCGTTCCCTGCCGCCGCCGCCGCCGTCCTCCTCCAATTGGCGCATGCGCTCATGAGCGCAGGTGTTGAATGATTTCTATGCGCCTCGACAGATGGCGCTACGCGTTGTGATCAGCGCCGGGAGAGGAGAAAGCATGTGCGAAAGCGCGAAGAGGAGCGGAGGGGGAGAGCAAAGGAATGAGTTAGACCGCCGCGTTCCGCGTTGCACGGTTTGTCCCGAGTGAATGCGTGGAGCGGCGGCGGAGTCGGCGCTCCTCTCTTATCTTACTCCGTGGCGCCGACCACATAAAATGTTTCATCTGTTATTCGCGACAACGTCGCCGAAACCAACGTGGCCAGACTCAGGACTGAGCCTTCAGTATTGTTAATCAGTTGGTTTCAATTTGTAGGAATGTCTTTGTTAGTTTTCTTTTCTGTTTGTATATATTTTGTTCATTTTTGGGTTTGCCGTGTGCTGTGTGATAAAAGCTGGTATGCCGTGCTCAAAATGCTACCGTCGTCAAACGTCTCTCTCTCCCTCTCCAACGCTCGGTGTTCGCCCTCCGAGATCTGCGTAAACGTGACATAAATTGGCGAGCCTGTGCCAGGATTTTCATCCCCTGCCCAGTCACTGATACTCGGAGAGTGCCGAGATGGATTGGCAGCGTTTGGCCGTGGTAGCAAAAGAGGTAGGAATGAGCAAAGAGGAAACTTTAATTTTTTTTTGACAATGCACAGAGGGAACAAGATAAGCAGATAGCACAGAGGGAAAGAGAATGCGAGTTCCAACGGAAAAAGAGCTGCTCGAACTAAAGTTGAGAATAGCACAAACGAATGGTGTCCTACAAGATGTACAGAGTGTGACATCGACATCCTCTGGTTCGCAATCGCCCAAAACCATCCGCGTATGTCCCAGAAAGTTAATGGCCCCATTTGATGAAAAGCGTGATGACTTGGACGCATATTTACATAGATTTGAACGAATTGCTAGAGGCCAAGTTTGGGACAGAAGAGAGTGGGCAACAGCACTTAGTCTGTGTCTGGTTGGAGAAGCCTTAAGTGTTTTTGGTCGGATGCCCGCTGATGACTCTATGGATTATGGCGAAATGAAGACGCTGTTGCAGAGATTTAGGTTGACGGCAGAAGGCTTCCGGGAGCGGTTTTGTGGATGCAAGCCAGAGAATGCCGAGACAGCGAAACAGTTTATGTGTCGCTTGTCAAATTACTTTGACAATGGATAGAGATGGCAAATGTGGAAAAGACATACAAAGGTGTACGTGACTGTGAGAGGTTCGTGGGCCGAGGAACTCAGACGAGAAGAGGGAAGATGCCAGACATGGGAAAAGACACTTTATGACGTCACAACGATGGACTAAGCACAGTGCACAACGAGACATACAAACGACATAACAAATGATATGACGTACACCACAATTCACCAACACACACGCCCCCTCCACGCACTAACGCCGCCGTGCGCCGACGCACACTCATGTTCACACGGCACCGGGCGCCTGGGCGTAGCACGTAGCGCTTCTGCAGCCGGCGACCAATCACTCGAGCCGTTGCGGCGAACGTGGGCGCTGGGCAGCCTGATGAGTTGGCCTTGCCGTTGCTGCAGACGAGTACGTCGTTGGTGACGGCCCGAGGCACGCTTGACATGGTTCGGAAGCCGTAGGCCAGTCACATTGCCGTTACGACGAACACGGGCGCCGGGCAGCACGGTGACATGGACCTTCAGACCTTCCAAGCTCGCCTGTCATCGGTGCTCGCGTCGGAATCTTCTTCGAGGGTGCGAGCCGCTGTCAGGGCACACGGGCCCACACGGGCACAGGGCACACGGGCCGAGCACACGGGCCCGAAGCCCACCGCCCAGATCGAACACACGGCGATGGCCGCCTGACCAACGTCGTCGTCTTCTTCCTCTTTCCTATTCCTAACCTTTAGGTGGCAGTAGCCGCCGAAACCGAAACCAGTTCACCACATTTTCCCCCCAGTTCCAGAAAGTTGTACGAGTTTCCGAGAATACGAAGGTGCGTCCACATTTTTGTACAACTTCACTAAGTAACCGAATGGCGCACAGAAGACCACACATGGCGAATCGAACGAGTTCATATTCCGGACACCACACCAGTTCCTATTTCGTTTATTTTGCGTCACGTAGTTCCCTTACCTAACCAGCATAGGACTCCTGCTCATTTCATGTGCGAGAACATCGGTGTCACGTGATTATGAACAATAGTGTGGGCAGTTATCTTAAACACTGACGTAGAACTAGTTCAAGTGCCAATTCATGTGGCACACTAACGGGCAAACGGCTGTGACCAGTGCTGTCGATGCATATAACAAAAATACAAGAAAAGAACCAAGTCTATCAAGGCATAATATGGTTGTAGGCTTTTCCGTATTTCTCTATTCATCAGGTCATCTTTTTACATCTTGAAGAAGGCCATATATTCTGCTACTTCTATGCCCTTGCATACACAACTAGCACGTTTTCTCGGAGTAAGTAAGCCATGTTGCTGCAGTGTTCACTAAAACTTCCTCAACCGCCAACCCCAAAATTAGCCTTTGCAGTCACATTCAAATTGCTATAGTCAAGTAATATCATGCAACCACTCAAATCACCCGCTATGACTCAAAGCCTGACAAGGATGTCATTGGGATATTGTCATTTCAATTATACTGCATCACTTCATTGACTTTTCGTCAAATGAGCCTGTCTTTTATAAAACTGTCACTCATTTCAAAACATATCCGGGCGCAGCCGGTTATCTATGACTCAACACGAACGCTTTAACCGGCAGTACGACAAAGCAATTTTTCCATGCCCACCGTCATCCTCGATGCGTCTGAGTATTGGCTTAAGGTCTTAAAAGCCAATCCTGGCAGGCTCGCCAATGTGAGAGGTTCGTGGGCCGAGGAACTCAGACGAGAAGAGGGAAGATGCCAGACATGGGAAAAGACACTTTATGATGTCACAACGATGGACTAAGCACAGTGCACAACGAGACATACAAACGACATAACAAATGATATGACGTACACCACAATTCACCAACACACACGCCCCCTCCACGCACTAACGCCGCCGTGCGCCGACGCACACTCATGTTCACACGGCACCGGGCGCCTGGGCGTAGCACGTAGCGCTTCTGCAGCCGGCGACCAATCACTTGAGCCGTTGCGGCGAACGTGGGCGCCGGGCAGCCTGATGAGTTGGCCTTGCCGTTGCTGCAGACGAGTACGTCGTTGGTGACGGCCCGAGGCACGCTTGACATGGTTCGGAAGCCGTAGGCCAGTCACATTGCCGTTGCGACGAACACGGGCGCCGGGCAGCACGGTGACATGGACCTTCAGACCTTCCAAGCTCGCCTGTCATCGGTGCTCGCGTCGGAATCTTCTTCGAGGGTGCGAGCCGCTGTCAGGGCACACGGGCCCACACGGGCACAGGGCACACGGGCCGAGCACACGGGCCCGAAGCCCACCGCCCAGATCGAACACACGGCGATGGCCGCCTGACCAACGTCGTCGTCTTCTTCCTCTTTCCTATTCCTAACCTTTAGGTGGCAGTAGCCGCCGAAACCGAAACCAGTTCACCACAGTGACTGTATGGTGGTTGAGAAATTCCTAGATTGCTGTAGCAACAAGTTAAGTGTTTTTCTTAAGGAACGAAAGGCAGCCTCACTTAATGATGTGGCAGAGTATGTGGATCAGTATTTGGAGGCACAAGGGCTTAGAAACTTAGGGAAGACGAATGAGGAGGTCAAGGCAAAATCAGATGAGACAAAGGCTAGGCCGCAGGGAGCACCCAACATGTCACAGCGACCGATCAGATGTTTTCTGTGTAACCGCGGTGGGCACCGAGCTATGGACTGTAGAGCTGGGGGTGGCCGTACGCATTACCAAATAGTGTGCCAGTTGTGCAATAGAAGAGGACACCGTGCAAAGGAGTGTAGGTCAGGGATCACAGACAAGGTAGCATGTATAGTGGAACCCCAGGGCAATAGCCGGAAAGAAAGAGGGACTACAGACAAAGTAGCTTGTATCGTGGGTTCCCAGAAAGATAACATGGAAGAAGGGAAACAAGGGCAGAAGGAAGACGTGGGACAGCCGAGGGAAATTATTATTAGCCTGCAAGGAGATGGGCTACCGGTGGTAGATGGAGAAGTGCATGGACAAAGAGTGAAAGTTTTGAGAGATACGGGTACAAACATTGTCTTGGTGAAAAGGAGCTTAGTGGATGAAGCAAACCTAACGGGAAAACATGCTACAGTCATCTTGGTGGATAGTTCTGTGAGAAGGCTTCCAGAGGCTCGAATTAAGGTGGCAAGTCCGTATTACACAGGTTGGGTGACAGCAAAGTGTTTAGAGAAGCCTATGTTCGACTTGATATTGGGTGATGTGCCAGGAATGAGGAAAGTAGACGAGCCTGATAGGAACTGGGAGAACAACAAGGAACGTACTGCACACCTCGAGAGAACAAGGGAACGAAAAGAGAGTAGAGATGAACCATGCTGTGAACATTTACAAGAAGTGCAGCCGCAAGCAACCGAAGTGGCTTTGGCAGTAATGACAAGAGCGGCAGCAAAAAGAGAAGCAAAGACCACGGGTTTGAAGGTGGTAACCATTCCGAGAATAGATTAACCCCTATGGAGTTCCGGGAAGAACAGAAAAAGGATGAATCACTGAAGGCTTGTTTTCAGAAGGTTGGGGAACCATTCAAGAAAGGGAGAAGCAGAAATATATTTGGGTTCATAATGCACAATGGAATGTTGTACAGGCGATGTTAGTTCAATTCAGGAAGAGAGGCACAGCAGCTGATGGTACCGAAGGCTTTCCGGAAAGCGATACTTGCTTTGGGACACGAGAGTGTCATGGCGGGATATCAGGGAGCTAAGAATACGCTGGCTAGAATTACAGAATTCTTTTGGCCGGGGATTCAGTCAGAAGTCAAAAGATATGTGAAGTCTTGTGATGTTTGTCAGCGGACAGTACCAAAAGGGAGAGTAGGCAGATCTCCTTTAGGAAATATGCCCATGGTGGGCATGCCTTTTCGAAAGGTAGCTATCGGTATTGTCGGGCCAATATCCCCAGCATCACATAAAGGCAATCGATATGTGCTAACATTAGTGGATATGGCAACTAGATATCCAGATGCGGTGGCCTTGAAAAAGATAGACACCATAGAGGTAGCAGAGGCATTACTGGAGATGTTTTCTAGGTATGGAGTGCCAAAAGAACTAGTGAGTGACAGAGGATTGAATTTCACCTCAGAACTTATGAATGAGTTGAATAGGCTGCTGTCAATAGAACATAAGCTTACTACACCATATCACCCTATGTCGAATGGATTAGTGGAAAGATTTAATGGGACACTTAAGACTATGGTGAAAAGGATGTACCAAGAGAGACCTAAGGACTGGGACCGGTATTTGCCTGCAGGACTCTTTGCATATAGAGAGGTGCTCCAAACAAGCTTGGGTTTCTCGCCATTTGAAATGATATATGGTAGGACAGTAAGAGGGCCATTGACTATTCTGAGGGAATTGTGGGCTAATGAGGAAATTGAAGCAGAGACGAAAACGACGTACACGTACGTCCTGGAGCTAAGGGAAAGGTAAGAGCAAACGTGCAAGTTGGCGCACGAGAGCCTGAGAGCCGCAAAACAACGAGACAAGGAGTACTATGACCGCAAAACAAGGGAGCGAAAGTTGATGCCAGGAGATCAAGCTTTGGTTCTACTCCCCAGTGACAATAAGAAACTATTGATGCAGTGGAAGGGTCCATTCTTAGTGACGCGAAAGAAGAGTGAAATAGATTATGAGCTTCTGGTACACAACAGTAAGAAAGTATTCCACATAAATATGTTGAAGTATGAGGAGAGGGAAGCAGGAGTAGTGGGTAATGTAGCCTGTATGGTGGTGACTGAGATGAGAGATGGTGTGGAGATGCAGACTTACAGTGCAATAAAGAGCATGGGCATAGAGAAAGTGGTTATCAATGCAGATTTGTCGCAAAGGCAGGCATTAGAGATTGATGAAAGGTTACACAGGTTCCGTGACATATTCTCTGACCTTCCGGGAAGCTCTGACGTGGTGGAATGTAAATTGGTATGTACTACAGATCAACCAATTCATGTGAAATAATACCCGTTACCACTTGCAGTACAAAGTGCAATTGAAGAAGAAGTAAAAGTGATGCTACATCAGGGCATCATTGAGAGGTCAAATTCTGCATACAATGCACCATTAGTGGTAGTTAGGAAGCAGGATGGGTCAAATAGAGTATGTGTGGATTTTAGGTGGCTAAATAACGTGTTGGTGGCAGATGCTGAACCAATACCAAGAATTGATGTAGTATTTGCAAAAGTTGCCTCGAAAAAATATTTCTCAAAGTTAGACTTAGCAAAGGGGTATTGGCAGATACCGTTGGAAGAGTCATCAAAGGAAAAAAACAGCATTCTCTTGCTCTAAAGGCCTCTTTCAGTTTAAGTTTATGCCTTTTGGGTTAAAGACCGCCGCCGCGGTGTTTACGAAGTTGATGAGAAGAGTACTACATGCCTGAAAAATGTAGAGCACTATATTGATGATATTTTAGTAGCTACAGACACGTGGGAAGAACATCTAGATGCTCTAGGGCAGGTGTTCCAGAGAATAAGAAGAGCAAAACTTACAGTGAAACCCACTAAGTGCGAAATCGGGTTCCAAGGCGCCACCTTTTTAGGACATAAACTGGGGATGGGAATAATAACAGCCAAAGAGGAGATCTTAGAGAAGATCCAGGCAGCAGCTGCACCGAAAACTAAAAAGGAAATGAGGTCATTTTTAGGGCTCACTGGATTTTATAGAGAATTTATAGCTGGATATGCAGAGATAGCAGCACCGTTAGTTGCAGTAACGAAGAAGAAAGCCAGTAATGTTGTGAAGTGGACAAAGGTGGAAGAAGAAAATCAATGCATTAAAAAATAGAATGGCCAAACCGCTGATACTATTGGCACCGAATCTTGAGCAGGAGTTTGTCCTCCATACAGACGCGTCAGAGCGAGCTCTGGGAGCAGTTCTGTTGCAGGAAAAGGATGGCAGATTATATCCTGTATTTTTTGCAAGTAGAAGTCTAAACTCGGCTGAAAGAAATTATTCGACGGTAGAAAAGGAAGGCTTGGCACTAGTATGGGCTGTTAAAAGGTTCCATATCTACTTCTTTGGAAAGCATTTCAAAGTACAAACGGATCATCAGCCGTTAGAGTTCATCAACAATGCCAAATTGACAAATGGAGGGTAATGCGATGGAGTCTTGCGCTGCAAGAATACTCATTTAATGTTGAATATATTAAGGGAAGAGAGAATGTAGGTGCCGATTTTATGAGTAGAAGCTGTTGAATTGTGTGTAGTGGGAATGTAACTGTTGCACAGTGATGCATTGATATTGTTCAGTGGATACAGACTTTTCTATAACCTATACTCAGTGAGGGTGCTAAGGTATAATCTGGAAGTGTATATGTTGAAAATGCACTGATGTTTTGAAATTGATTCTGACTTTGTGCAGTCGATATGCACTGATGTATTTAGTGGTATGAATTACCAGTGAAGTGATGTGAACAGCAGATGTGCTTAGAAGGTAGTGCTGTGATGTAGAAGTGTGCTGGTAGTGAAGTGTAGTGTGGACTACAACACGGTCGTATAGTGAACTTAGTGAACATTTATGACTCTCGTGAAAAGTGAACATTGAGGGCAGTGATGATGTATTAGTGTTATGTGTGGCGTAATGTGACTCGTGAAGTGCGCGTAACAAGTGTGGTGAGACATCAAATAGGAAGACACCAAATAGGCAGCGCTGCAAATATACAGGTCTCTCTTCACTAGGACACAAAAGAAGAGTTTTTTTTGAAAAAAAAAAAAACTTTCAAGAAAGGGGGCCAATGTCATGAGTAAAAGGGCCCACAGCACACGCCACAGGGCGAAGAAAGAGAGATGGCGTGCAAAGTAACCAAGAGGCGCTAGAATGCACGCGCCGGTGACACGTTGGTGCTCGTGGTTGGTTGACGACGGGCTTCGTGGCACGCGACCCGCGCCACGATCGGAGGTGAAAAAGCGCTGAGCTGGAAATTGTCTGAGTGGTGACCGCCGAGGAAGGACGCATCGGCAGCTACGCTCTGCCGACGGGACAAGGTGTTCGGTTCGGGAGCCGGGACGCTGGTACCCCATCGGGTGGCCGTAGACCTCGATTGCGCGTGTCTGAGTGCGCGTCTGATTGATTTCCCAAGATATTAGCAAGCAGTAGCGTACTGATTTGCTCACAGCATGCAAAAGAACAACGTGAAAGCAATCGTGTTTGATTTGGTATTAAAAAATATGTGAGCTTGCCTTATTTCTTGTGTGCAGTCAAGTTCCTCAAGCAATCCTCAGTACCGTTGAGGCCCTACAGATTAGGAAATCCAGGGCCTTCATTTGCGTCACAACAGCAGCGGACGACTAAATGCCTATGCAAGCTCCCGGAGCATGGTACAAATTTATTTAGCAGCGGCATCAGTATTCAAATCTGCTCAGGTTCGATCCCTCGGCACCGGCAATGGCAGCCAAAATCTCAGCATTGGTGCGGAGACGGCTCATCGTCAAAGGCTCTAATGCTGTGAACTGTCCAAGAGAATTTCCGGAAACGCTTATAAACGCATGAAATTCATCGAGGGATCCAACGCCGTTGGCAGCAGCGATAACCCACGCAATGTCCTCACTCCGCACCACAAAGCGTGCTCACCAAAACAGTCCACATTGGAGCTTCACTCAACTATCCTTCAAGCGTCTTTCATCATTTGTATTGTTCCTACAAGGTTCAACAGATTAAATTACCAAACTTGTTGATCAATAGCAAGAGAGAGACACGCAAGCTCGTAAGTACGAAATGGCCAGAACAAACATTGGTAACCACTATCATATCGCTGTTAATCTTGGTGATGGCATTTATTACTTTGTAGAAAACCGTCAATAAGGAAAACATGGCATTTGAGATTGGCGGCCACAACATTACAAGGCTGTAAACCTCAGAAGCTGGGCTTTTGCGAATCACATGTGGTTGCTCTAGGACAACCTTCAGAACGTGCACACGCACTGGTGCAGGTTTACGCTGCTGTTGCAGCCTACTGCTGGGGCTGCAGCCGTTTTGTATCCATCTCACTTGGCGCCTTTGCCTATTTGCTTTTTTCAAAGATGTCGCTACGGCACGTTACGACCAAAGTTGACGCGACAACTTAGAGCACTGCCAAGTGCTGTGCAACCTGATGAAGCAACATATTGACATCGTGTTTTCGATACCATCGCACACTGAAAGGAATCGCAATGCCATTTTGCACTTGCGACATAGCAATAGGCGACAACTTAGAGCACTGCCAAGTGCTGTGCAACCTGATGAAGCAACATATTGACATCGTGTTTTCGATACCATCGCACGCTGAAAGGAATCGCAATGCCATTTTGCACTTGCGACATAGCAATAGGCGACAACTTAGAGCACTGCCAAGTGCTGTGCAACCTGATGAAGCAACATATTGACATCGTGTTTTCGATACCATCGCACGCTGAAAGGAATCGCAATGCCATTTTGCACTTGCGACATAGCAATAGGCGACAACTTAGAGCACTGCCAAGTGCTGTGCAACCTGATGAAGCAACATATTGACATCGTGTTTTCGATACCATCGCACGCTGAAAGGAATCGCAATGCCATTTTGCACTTGCGACATAGCAATAGGCGACAAGTTAGTGCACTGCCAAGTGCTGTGCAACCTGATGAAGCAACATATTGACATCGTGTTTTCGATACCATCGCACGCTGAAAGGAATCGCAATGCCATTTTGCACTTGCGACATAGCAATAGGCGACAACTTAGAGCACTGCCAAGTGCTGTGCAACCTGATGAAGCAACATATTGACATCGTGTTTTCGATACCATCGCACGCTGAAAGGAATCGCAATGCCATTTTGCACTTGCGACATAGCAATAGGCGACAAGTTAGTGCACTGCCAAGTGCTGTGCAACCTGATGAAGCAACATATTGACATCGTGTTTTCGATACCATCGCACGCTGAAAGGAATCGCAATGCCATTTTGCACTTGCGACATAGCAATAGGCGACAACTTAGAGCACTGCCAAGTGCTGTGCAACCTGATGAAGCAACATATTGACATCGTGTTTTCGATACCATCGCACGCTGAAAGGAATCGCAATGCCATTTTGCACTTGCGACATAGCAATAGGCGACAACTTAGAGCACTGCCAAGTGCTGTGCAACCTGATGAAGCAACATATTGACATCGTGTTTTCGATACCATCGCACGCTGAAAGGAATCGCAATGCCATTTTGCACTTGCGACATAGCAATAGGCGACAAGTTAGTGCACTGCCAAGTGCTGTGCAACCTGATGAAGCAACATATTACATCGTGTTTTCGATACCATCGCACGCTGAAAGGAATCGCAATGCCATTTTGCACTTGCGACATATCAATAGGCGACAACTTACACTCTAAGGCAAAAGGGTGTTAAAAGGGTGTCCCGTTCATCCTTTTGGGGACTAAAGGGGCTGCCACAACCATTAGTCCTTTTTGGGACTAAGTGCATGAGGTTCAACAGTTAGTCCCCTCACAGGTTAGTCCCTCCCACTTAGCCCCCACAGATGCACCTTATGGCCCAACATTTAGTCCCCAACAGATGCACCTCACCGACTAACATTTAGTCCCCACAAAATGCACCTTATGGACCAACACTTAGTCCCCACAGATGCCCTCACGGGCTAACAT
Organism: Hyalomma asiaticum; assembly: GCA_013339685.2. Taxonomy (NCBI): domain Eukaryota; kingdom Metazoa; phylum Arthropoda; class Arachnida; order Ixodida; family Ixodidae; genus Hyalomma; species Hyalomma asiaticum. Next base: position 46,512,857 of record CM023481.1, on the reverse strand, counting down.
TTAGTCCCCACAATGCACCTTAGAGATCAACAGTTAGTCTCCACAGATGCACCTCAAAGATCAACAGTTAGTCTGCACAAATGCACCTTACCGGATGAACAGTTAGTCTCCACAGATGCACCTCAAAGATGAACAGTTAGTCTGCACAATGCACCTTACCGATGAACATGTTAGTCTCTACAATTGCACCTTACCGGATGATCTGTTAATCCCCGAGATTACACCTTCTAGGACTAAATGCTGATGTCACACGGGCGCTTCGGAGGCCTTCGAACCAACGGTCCATCGACTCAGAAGCCATATTTGAGCTGCTACATGGGTGGTTTTGACCATAGAGTCGAGTCTATCGAGCTCGATAGACTCGCTCGACGGTCAACACCGCCCATGTAGCAGCTCGAACATGGCTCTGAGTCGGACCGTTGGTTCGAAGGCCTCCGAAGTGCCCGTGTGACACCAGGTTAGTCCTGAGGATCTAAATCATAATTTGGGGATGAAATGTCACGTCCACAATGTGATTTCCACATCGAAAGCAAAAGAGTACTAGCGAAATTTGCAAGATGTCTTTTATTGTACAATTTACACCAAGATACAGTGCACTCTTGGCACAAAGAACTAATGCTAATGAATCCTATTATGCTAATGCATTAACTAAAGGCCAAAAGTATGTCTTCAATTCTATGGGCACCACAAGGCAAAGGCAGCAAGCCCGGCAGCAGCTGGAAACTCCAAATACCCCCAGGGTCCTTCGGAGTTCTTTGCAAGCATGATGTAAAGTGACCTGTATATGCCAGTCACATCCAGACTTTTCCTCAATTTGCAAATTGTCAGTTCCGCACGTGAGAGTCAAACACTAGGCCGCACAGCGTTCTCCTCCTGCCAAGAAAAAATATGCAAATAATCAGAAAACATGTTAAATACATTCATTTAGAGAAAGAGGCATGCTCAAAGTAGGTTACTTGCAACTGTAACATTATGCAATAAATGAAAGGGGTCAAGGGCTCATTTATTAGAAACAACTTAATGAACCAACTATGAAGCCTAGGAAAGCACAGGTGAAGTTATTAAAGTTTCTTAATTGTAGTATTGCAATTGTGGAGTAAGTATAAAGGAATTAAAATGGACGAAAGGCAGACCTGCCTTTGATAATGCATCCATGCGCACCAGTGAGCTACGAAAGCTGGCTCCTCCCCCCCCATCCACTTTAGGGTGATTTATGTACATATAATCAAGGCAGTTAGGCAGCGCCACTCGTAGCCATGGTGGAGAGTGTGAACACTGTTTTTTTGCCACAAGGCGTCACGTAGAACGTGATCTTGAGACAAGATGGCTGTGCCAATGAACCCTCATTGCTACCTAAAGGCCACAAGTGCCGCAACGAGGCCCAAAGCTACTGAACTCGTTATTTGTTAGAAACAAAACTAATGAACCACAATGAAGCCTAGGCAAGCACAGGGACGTTATCAAAGTTTTTTTAATTGTAGTATCGTAATTGTGGAGTAAGTATGTAGGTTCCCGCCGAAGGTTTTGTCTTTTCGTTCACTTTAATCTTTTCTACTGATACTACACAATTACAATACTACAACTAAGAACACTTGAATAACTTCCACTGTGCTTTCCCAAATTTCATTGTTTGTTGGTTCATTGAGTTATATGTGCAATTATCAGCTCACAGCCCTTGCCTATCCATGAAGCAAAAATCAAGTAACTACATAAGTCAGGCAGTAAAATGTCGCCATTTCCTGCTACTCTAGAATTACTGTTTACCACGTTTAAATTTCTGCTTATGAAACCTCGAAGGGCTCCTTAAACTGAAACATGATTGGAAGATAAATCATTGCACTAAATCTACAAAGAAACTTGGTTGTTTGCCGCAGTAAGTCAGGTTTTCAGGAAAAGTTCCGCTGACAGGTTATGGGCCTGACCCCTTATGTCACCACAAATCAACAATAGTGCCCTCACAGGCATCACAACAGTGACGGGCACTGCAGAGTACATGCAACTTGCTCAGAAACAAGTGCAACTGCAGCACTATTCAGTTGCGGGGTGTCAGCAGCAGGTGTACTACACGAAACGGACACCACACGTTGGAGTGGTGCATCATTGAGTAAAACACCTTGGAGTTATTAACTTGTTCCAGGAGCAAATATTGATGCATGAACAAAGAAGAGGTTACAGACAGAGGGGTGCTAACTACCGACTGTTTATTAATGGTCTGGTAAGCCATAAAATGATATTCTGGACACGCACAGCAGTGCAACTACAATGTCAAAAATGTCAGCTTTGGTGATGACATGTTTGATGTCATAGTTACAATTGCTACCCATGCACAGATCACTTCTTTATGTACCTTGACCATCACTAAACACATACTAGTTCGTGCTCCTCTGCCTCCAACCTCTCCTTCCTTCGTGCTTCGATCTCTGCAGCTGGAATGAAACGTTAAATGAGTACGAACACGACTTTGAGGCACTGCAAAAGGGACATTTTTCCTTTTCTTGGCATATACTGTTAACACTCTTCACACACCTAAGCCAGGAAACATTTAAGTATTTTAATTCGATCGTAATGTTTTGTCGCCCAGCATTTGCATTAGAGCCGCATCGCAATGCACAATACAATGACGTGTAAACACAACGTCTAAAAATCTACGAAACCCTTTGAGAGTTGCTGGGCAGCCGTGAAGCCAACGTAGTTTATGTGCAACACGTGCAA
>CM023481.1:46427342-46510045 GCA_013339685.2 Hyalomma asiaticum | reverse complement strand
TGGCGGCGAGCAACCTTTGCCTGCCAAACTTTGCCTGCCAGCATCAGAAACTCCCAATGTCTGCTCCAGCTGGCCCACTGCAACCACTTCCGTGCCCATTCAAGGTTGTCGCACCAGCACCATTCGAGGTTGTCGGTATTGACCTCTGAAGGCCCCTTCCGATCACTGCTTCTGGCAATCGGTGGATCATGACCGCTGTCGAGCACCTGACGCGCTACGCTGAGACAGCTTCAGTGTTTAGTGGCTCTGCTTCAAATGTTGCTAACTTCGTCCTACAATCCATCATTCTACGTCATGGTGCTCCTCGTGTACTGCTGAGCGACCGTGGAAAGGCATCCATTTCCCAATTCCTCAACGAAGTTCTCCAAGCGTCCGACGCTACCCACAAGACATCCTCAAGCTACCACCCTCAGATTAACGGCTTGACCGAGCGCTTTCATTGCACTTTAGCGGACATGATCGCCGTCAACAGTCAACCAGACCATAGAAATTGGGATGTCCTTTTGCCATTCGTTCCTTTGCCTAAAACACGGCCGTGCAGCGAACAATACTCGCCGTTTTACCTTGTATATGGACGCTCCCCCACCTTCGCTCTGGGCATCTCATTCTTCAGCTCTAAAGCTAGTCTCCTTCCTCACGCAAAGGGTACGTTTCACGACTCGCCCAGTGTCTCGAGCATGCGCGGCTCAACACAGAAGCCAGACAACACGACCGAAAAGCTGTTTACAATGAATGCCACCGCGTCGTTTCTTTCTGACCTGGTGATGAAGTACTTCTCCTAACTCCTCGTACTCCTGGTCTGTGCGTCAAATTTCGCCGTACACAGTCATCGAACAGACTTCGCCTGTCAACTATCCCGTCACTCCCCTTGATGCCCCAACAGACGGCCGTTGCTGCAACACGGAGGTTGTGCACGTGTCCCGCATGAAACTTTTCACGCGGCGTTCATCAATGTATTGAATCGCATCCAGGATGGCCACTTCCACGTTGGGGGTAAATAGTGTGGGTGTTTATTAAGCACGTCTTCATCATCTGTATGTTACCATCATCACCATGTGTTCTGCATATCTTCTTCATCGTTGGTGTGTAATCATCATCATGGGGTTGTGTTCATCGCGTTGGCATCATCGGGTGACCTGCCGAGCTACTGAGGAGAATAAACGTCGCCCAAACCAAGGCCTCACAGCACACAAGTTTTGGTACTGGCTAACGAAAATCCGTTGTCAGGCCACCAGGATAAAAAAAAGAATACCAAGAGGATTCTTGCTGTATTTTACTGGCCGGGCATACAAGAAGACATTTAAAGATATGTCCGGTCATGTGACATTTGCCAAAGAACATTTCCCAAAGGGAAACATTGCAGAGCTTCACTAGGGTGAATGGCACTCATAGAGATGCCATTCGAACGCCTTGCAGTGGACATCATCGGTCTTTTATCTCCCGTATCGAGCAAAGGGAACCATTACATCCTTACCCTCATAGATTTCAACACGAAGTACCCTGATGCTATGCCACTACCAGCCATCAAATCAGCCACTGTGGCTGAAGGTCTACTGGGAATATTGTCTGGGATTGGATTTCCACAACAGCTTCTCTGTGACAAAGCTTCAAGTTTTATGTCCCGTTTGATGAAGGAAGTCAATGACATGTTGAGAGTAAAGCACCTCAGCTGCACTCCGTACCATCACATGTGTAACGGTATGGTTGAACGATTTAATGGCACGCTGAAGGGAATGCTGCGCAAGCTATGCCAGGAGCAACCGAAGATGTGCGACCGATATCTCGGACCTCTTCTGTTTGCTTACCAGGAAGTCCCACAGACAAGTCTCGGGTTATCGCCGTTCGAAGTAATGTATGGTTGTCAAGCACAGGGTCCACTAAGTGTGCTTAAAGAGCTATGGACAAAATATGAGCTCTGCGAAGAAGTGAAGACAACATAAGATATGTGCTTGACCTTAGAGAGCATCTCGACGAGACACTCCACATAGCTTATCAAAACCTGAGCAAGGCACAAGTGGCTCAAAAGAAGTATTACGACCATAAGAGTTGCTGCCGATAACTGAGGGTTGGAGAGCGAGCACTGGTATTACTACCCACAAAACAAAATAAACTTCTGATGCATTGGAAAGTCCCTTTCACTGTGAAAAGAAAATTGACTTTGATTATTGTTTAGAACTGGGTAACACCAAGAAGTTGTTCCATATTAACATGTTAAAAAAATACGAAGAATGCGAGCCGATAGCAACAATTCAAGCGTCAACATTCATTGTGGTGGAAGAAGAAAGTGACACCCAAATTCCAAGCTTGAACCCAGAAGGAGGTAGTAGAACTGAAGCCATCCACTGATCGAAACACTTCAATGGCCTTGAAAGACAAGCTCCAAATATGGTATTTATGCCTAAGGATATCTTTTCTGAATTTCTTAAAACTCGAGGCAGAATACATGCCGGTCCACGATATGTTCGAAGAACCCGTTTTTGTTCAAGACCATGAAAGCATCTTGGGCTTCGTTGCTCTTGCAGGCAGATGGTTTCATGTGACACTCCATATTGGGCTAGGCAGCAATGGTACTTGGCATTGTTGGGAAAAGGGTTGTTTCTTAGAGGTTTCAGGAAGTGAATACCGTTTTCTTTGTCCATGTGTTGTAAATCTCAAATGACCAGATTTTATATTTGTATGTCACTCGTCTGAGGCCACGTTTTTCTTTTTTTTTTTTTGAAGAAAAAAATTTTTCGTGGGGGGGGCCTCTTGTGGTGAGTGAAGTTTGTGAGTGCATATGAAGATGTGACGGACAGTCAATGACCGCTGCACCATCTAAGAGACTCGTGCGCTGAAAAAGAAAGACGATGTTGGTGGGTGGTGGCATGGCCACGTGAGCAGGTGAGGACACACTTACAAGGTGGCACAAAGGGCACGGGAGAAGGAGAAAAGAATGAAGAAAAACGGATTGGAACGAGAAGAGAACAGGGCTTCGAAAGCCGGTTGCAGGCTGCTGGTGCCGTGGGCCAGGTCAGTTGAGTTCAGGGCTCGAATTTGGGAGTCCCGACCAAGCTGGACGATCCCAGACGTTCGCGGAGGAGCCAGCAGTGCTTGGAGCCAAGTATGAGCACGTGTACGAGTTGTTTGAGTATGAGACCCATTCGTGAATCGCTCCGCAGACTGCGGAGTTTTACTGCAGTGTTTCTCAGGGGTGTGTTCCTCAGGGGCCTTAGGGGCAGTGTTCCTGATGGGAACTGTGACTCCAATGGCGGGGTCACAGTTCCCGTTGTCATCCTCATTCGCACCACTGACCTGCCGCCGCCACCAATGTTCCTGCAGCCCTCGTCGACGCTCGCATCAGCATAACGGTGATGTGGTCCTTTGAACATTGATTCGCTACCTTGGGGGTTCGCTGTACCGCACTGGGTCGTTTCAACTAGGCACTTTGATTTATTTTGCCCGCATTTTTAAACCTTTCTTTGTGGTCGTTTTTCAAGCTGCTTTTCATTTAAATTTCTTCAGTTCTTTGAAAGACAAAGACTTCGTCTCGGTCTGGTTAAGATATGCTTCTGTGAAACATACTTAACCACATGAACCTTATAAATATCATGACAGTTCCTGAGAAACTATAAAAACATGTGAGAAGCACTGTTGTTAGTTGTTAGTGAAGGAAAGCATTATATTTATTTTCCAAGGTGTTGCATAGTTCCAGTATTAAATGTTGAGTTATTGATTAGCAAACACTAAGAAATGCAGTCGACGTTGGATATAGCAAACTTGAATTTCTGGAAGTGTAGGCTATATCGAAGTGTTGAAAAATGATTTTCAGAATCCAGTGCAAAAGTATCGGGCGGGTGTGCACATATACTGAACACCCATGGACTGATGCATTTGAGCTAACGAGCATTTATTGAAACTCAAGAGAAGCACTGTTGTGATGAACTCATTGCATGAAGCTCACTTTGTAACGCAAGGTGATGACACCTTGTTGGTTGTACATTGGAGGCAACAGCATAGGATGGATGCCTTGATGAATTTTATGAGTTGTCAGTGCTCCTTGGTGCCATCTCAGGGAGGCTTGCTTGTATCAGGCAACTTGTTTATAGTGCAATTGGTGATGTATGAGCTGTTTCTGCCCACACTGATGCTGAGATTGTGTTCATCGTTGCCAGTGCCAAGGGATTGGACCTGAGCAGTGATGAATGTCTGTGCCGCCATTCAAGAACATTGTACCATGCTCAGAGAGCTTGAGATGTTCACTGTTATTTGCTACTGTTGTGGTGCTCTTCTGAATTTTATGATTTGTGTTATTGAGGATAGCTTGGTGAACTTGGTGGCCTACAAGGAGGTTGAAGCCCAGCTTAGACTTTTTATTTTTCATGTAAAATAAAGTGCAGCTGTCTACACATTGTCCTCTTGCATACTGTGGCAAACTGGTAAGCTACTGGTTGTTGCAAGCTGAAAAAGCCATTTTTAGACCTGCGTTGGTTTAAGATGGAGCTTGAGGTGGGCATATTTCGTGGTATTTTGAATTCTAAGACCTGGCACACTGTTTCGCAGTACCTATCGGATTAGGTAGATCTAGGATCGGCTGCATTATAAACGTAGAATAATGGCACGACCTTAAGTTTAAATACTATGCGCATTGTTGTGAAAGTTTCCAGTGGAATCACTTTAATGGTGGCCGTTTTATCCATTAGTCACTTGCATATGCTTATGCACGCGTACTTCTCTATTGAAAAAAGAAACAGTGTGTTTTGGTGCCTCAAAATGTCTTCCAATACACTTTGGGCACTGGCGGCTTGCTGGGGAAAAGTAGTCATGCTGGGCAGGTACTGGCTATGATCACACTGGCGCTGGGCTACACTGTGATGCGCACTGGTGGTGGTATAATAAAGCTAACCATGAGGGATGTCCCCGAGTCACAAAAATGCTTAAGCTCTTTGAACCCATGAAGGAAGGATGGCAGGGTGTGCACAAGTCCTTGAACACCCTTGAATTTTGAAAGTCTGTTTTAAGGCGCTTAAAAACCTTGAATTTCTGACTACTTTAAGAGCCTTGAATTTCATAAATATTAAATTTTAATTGGTATTTTTCAGCATCAAAACTACTTTTGTTGCTGAGATTTTCTTTTTTTAACAAAAAGTTCTGAACTGTTGTGAACAGTCTGTTTTTATACCTATATAGCCGATTCTCATTAGGCCGCTGGCAACACTAGTCGTGCGGTGCGATCAATGCGAGCCGTTCGAGCACCAGCCAAGCCACACGGTCATGCCCATGCGCTGTCTTTACTGTAGTTGTGCCTACTTGGTGTCAGTGCTTTTCTAAATAATCGTGTCTTTTATAAAATGATGTACTGATCAACAATGCCCGGAAAAGGCAAGTTCCAGCCTACGTGGCTATACCAAGACGACCACAAGCATTGGATTGCACCTGACACAATGAGTCCACATTGGGCTAAGTGCAAGCTTTGTGGGAAAGTCTTTGATGTGACTGGCATGGGTGAATACACTTTGAAAAGTCATACGAAAAGTGTGAAGCACACTCGTGCAATGAATGTAGCACAAGGGAACGCACTGAAATGCTACCCGACTCCTGTCGCAACAGAGCAGTTCACTGCAGCGCCTTCATTGCAGGCACCTAGCGCAACACCTTGGGAGGTGTTGCCAAGCCTAAATGATGCTTGTAAAGCGCATGAACTTGTCACTGGCGCCGAAATTATCATACCGGACATCATCCCAAGCAAGGGAGTTTCTGACGGATGTTCCCGGACAGTGAAGTAGCAAAGGCATTTTGTTATGGCAAGAAGAATGCACCTACGTGACATGCCATGGTCTGAGGCCTTTCTTTCTTTCGACTTTGCAGCGAGAGGTACAACAATGTGAATTCTTCGTTGTACTTTTTAATGAGTTGGCAAATGGCTGCTTGCAAAGTAAGCAAATGGATGTGCATCTGCGGTGTTGGGAGTCTTTTCGCAAAGTGACGACCAGGTATTATACCTCCGTATTTATGGGCCATTCTACCTCTGATGACATTCAGGAAAAGTTGCTAAGCGCCCTTGAGCCGTTGCCTCTCGCAAAGATTCTTCAGATATCTACGGACAGTCCAAACGTTAATCTGAAGTTCTTCAGAGTCCTCCAACAGCACTTGCAACAAAATTACCAAGTGCAGTGTGGACTGGGGCACTTGTGGGCAGCGCACAGTGCACAACATTTATAGGGCGGGAGCTTCAGCTACCAGGTGGGAACTGGACTGCTTGCTGTTCAGTCTGAGCACACTTTTTGAAGATGCTCCAGCATGTAGAGAGGACTTTTCGGCAGACACGGGCCAATGCACCTTACCCCTCAAGTTTGTTGCCCACCTGTGGCTGGAAAATGCCCCTGTAATTGAGAGAGCATTGTTGGTGTGGTCTGACATCAAAAAGTACATTGAGGCTGCTAGAAGAAAGGTTGTGAACCTGCCGAAATGTGTCTCATTTAAGAACTTGCCGGAGCACAGCTTTTATGTATTGCTGCCAGTGAAGTTGAACTTTGCATTATGTGTTGCAGTGGCACTGAAGCCTTTCCTAGTAGAGTACCAGACAGATAAAACAATGTTGTTTTTTCTTGGTAGAGATTTAGAACCTTTTTTTGAGGAAGCTACTCACAAAGTTTTTGAAGTGTTCTTTCTGCCAAAGGTATTGTGGGCCTGCTAAAGATTGATATTGGTAATCCTGACAACCATGTTCCACTTGAGAAGGTGGACATTGGCTACAAAGCAGAGCCGATTATCAAGAATTCCCGAGTAAGCATGAAGGATGTGATTCAGTTCCGGATGGAATGTAAACAGTTTTCGATCAGTGCTACTAACAAAATCCTAGAGAGAAGCCCCTTGAAGTTTGCACTTGTTAGGGGCCTTTCCTCACTGGACTCATGACAGATGTGTTCCCAGCAAGATGAATGCATCGCAATTTTCAGAAAGGTGTTAGATACCCTCATCACTGCAGGTAGAATGGCCGACCACCTTCGGGACACAGTGTTGGCAGAGTACACCGAGCTCCTGAACGAGAAGAAGCATGAACTTAGGCAGTTTGACAAGATTGCTGACAGACTGGACGAATTCTGCCATGATCTGCTCCAATTCAGTTCAAGCTACTCAGAGTTATGGAAGATTGTGAAACTTCTGCTTGTACTTAGTCATGGCCAGGCAACTGTTGAACGTGGGTTAAGTGTGAACTGACAGGTGTGTGCAGAAAATCTGAAGGACATTTCATATGTTTCACAGTGGATTGTGTATGATGCAGTTGAGAAGGCAGGTGGTATTCTACATATTCCTAGCACCAGGGAGCCGCAGATTGCTGTGTCGGCAGCTAGGTAAAAGTGTGGAGCATACTCGGGAGTGCAGAAAAAGCAGGACCTTGAAGCTTCAAAGCAGAGAAAGAAGCACTGCATAGAGGAAGAGCTTGATGCAATGAAAAGAAAGAAAAAAAGGCTGGAATCAACAACTGATGATCTGATGGCTTCTGCAGATGCCTATGCTGAAAAAGCAGAAGTGGAAAATGATTTGGACACACATTGTCAAGTCAAATAGCCTGAGAAAGTCAAAAGAAGAGGCGTGCAAGATACGGACACAAGAGGAAAAAGTGAACAACACGAACGCCGGCGTTCGTGTTGTTCACTTTTTCCCCTTGTGTCCGGCGTTCATGTTGTTCACTTCTCCCCTTGTGTCCGTGTCTTGCACGCCTCTTCTTTTGACTATGGACCCTTACCAACTCGCTCAACTTTCTGTCCTTTTGAGCCTGAGAAAGGTGGTAAAGGAAAAGACAGCCGAGCTACATTCAGTCAGGTTCGAAATTCAGTAAAAGTTACTGAAGCTCCCCTGAAGTGGGTGGCTATTACGAGCTGCTTTCTGATAATCTTTTGTGCTTTGTGAACTAGAAGCAATTTTGCACAATAGAACTATTTTCTGCTCTGTGCGATACGAACAAATTTGTGTTCTGATATTTGGTAAACTATTTTTGTGTACAGTGCATGCAAGTTTGCATTGTAATGATTTATTTATTTGGGCAGTAAATGTGAGACCTTTCATACTTCAACACAAAATAAAAAAATGGACTTTTAGAAAAGGGCCTTGAAAATCCTCCAATAGGGACTTGAAAGTCCTTGAAAACCCTTGAATTTTTTCATTCAAAACCTATACGAACCCTGGGATGGGCTTTTAGAAGCCTCAACCTGGCCGTATGGGGCTAGAGAGCTGGTATGGTGGCGCTGCGACGCTAGAAGAAACAGCACCACGAGTAGCGGTCGCGCGCGTAAACCCATCGCGGCTTGTTGCGGGTGCCCAGGCGCTCTCCCTGGTTCTGACACAGCGCAACGCCGGTTACCGAAGCCGTGGCCAGGTGAAACCTGCAGCGCGTTTTATTTTGCGGATTTCGCAGAATTGAAAACTTGAAGCAGTGCTTTTTTTTCTTTTTTAAGTAATTTGCTCGGCTTAAATGATATCCGCTGCAACGCGTGTTCGCTTCCCGTCCACCTGACTTTGATGACGGCGAGGTGGTAGAACAGCCGTAATCTAAGCGCATGTGCGAAAGCCCCATGGGGAAGGAATACGTGCCTCGTGGTTTTGTCTCGTAAAGGCCCGTGGATTATTTTGTTAGCGCCTGGCCATTGTACGTGTCGTCGTCTTGTCCTAGTTTTTCACCGTTCATTTGTGTATTTTTTGGAAGCTTGGTGTGTCGCGATAAAGAAAAGCTCTGATTGCTTCAGGGAGACAAAATGATTGCCACTTGTTTGTTTATAAAGCACCTTCTTTTTCTCCACAGGCAAGCACATCATTACAGCAACCTGCATATGTAAGGGTTAATGTAAATGTGCTGAGCCCACAGCTGCGTTTTTAAAAATGAATTTCGAACATATATGCTCAGGTTTCGCAGGACCCGCACACATTTCCCGTGCACCGGGATACGGCCACCACTACTTCGTGCATGAATTATCTATAATAAGAGTGTTAATTATCAGTTACAAATGTTACCTACACGTTGTATAGCGAGCAGCTACTGCTAAAGATTATAATAAATTTGGGAGGAGTAGTGATACTCAGCAAGAAAACTATTTGAGGCTTATCAGATTAAAGAGAGAGACACGAGCAACATTAGTGACATCTGCTTTTTTCTTTCTTTCTTTTCTGTAAGCAAGTTTCAGGTGGTACAAGACATGACTAATTTTCTCTATATATGTCTTGGCCCTGCTTTGAGAATTGAAGAGTTGAAGTTTAGAGCCTGAATTTGCGCTTCCCAGCATCTTTCTACGTACTTATTTCCAGCATACGCTGCGATGTATCCTTTAGTTGTCCACCATGCCGCCCGCCAACGTTCTACTCAAAGCTGCTTCTCACCGCTTTGTCGTGGGTGACCGTGGTGAGCAAGTTTCCATTTATATAGCAAAAATATACACGCACAAAAAGAAAGAGATAAGAGAGTTGTTTACCGGCCACTCCGACTGCACGCCAAGTATGGAGCTCCCTCGTCCCTTCTCGTAAGACTTCCCAGAAAAAAGTATAAAACCTTAAGATTTTATCTTTGGTAGCTTACACGAGGTCACGGAGGAAGAAACATTTAGGAGGCGCAACTGCACTCCTTGAGGCGACCAGATAACGTCACATTGCCGGAGAGCCACTTCATGCTGGCGGCGTCTGGCGGCAAAAATGCGAAATGCCCCCGTGTTTGTTTCCAAAGGAACCGGGCGCACGCGCGCTCTCCTGTTCCGCCGCAGTTACGGAGAGTGGACGCGGAGCACGTTGGGCCGCACTAGTTTCTCGCTCCGTCATCGCGGGCTATGGCTGTTCCTACTGATAGCAGTTACGCCAACTTTTTTAGACGCGGAGGAAGAAGCTCCGTGGCCTGCGAGAATTTAGTACGACGCTTTTAATATTTCAGCACCGTTGAAGAAAAAAAAGTAATCCGTCGCTTTCAATGATCGCTACAGTAACATAATCTGTTGCTTTTGTTTGTACGTGGTGCTGTTTGGTTTCACAGCCATGTGATGATATTTAATGACTAGTTATGCGCTGCTGGCTTGCACCGAACGCATACATGCCTCACAAACGCTGCTCACAAACACTCCTCACAATCGCTGCTAGAGAGAACGCGCATGGGCGTGCTCGCCCGGCCGGTAGCTCTTCCTTTTCTATTTTTAGCAGCTGCGGGTTCGCGCCACCAGACGCCGCCAATCGAAGTGCCTCCGTCGGCGCTTGTTTTCTTTGTATATTTTGTGACGTTATCTGGACGCCCGCCAACGCCCGTTCTAGCGGGAGTTTCACCTCCTAAACATTTCTTCCTCCGTGCACGAGGTGTTTAGCACTTGTGGTAACTATACACGCAGCCACATACACTTACGTCCATTTTTTTTTGCCTCGACCTTGCGCCGTCCTTTCACTGTGCCATGCTTCCGCCCATACGCGCCTGCTTTCGGTCGCGACTGACTAGTAGCGCACCGTGACATGGGTGGTGCCACTTGTTTTTTCAAAGCTGCACGTCTCGAGGCCCATTGAGTGTGTGGCAGAAGTGACACTTGCTTTTTGTCAAAGGAGTGCAGAGTTATTCTAGGTGCACACATTTCCATAAGAGCCATACTGGTAAAGCCCTCACTGACCATGACTTCTGGAAAATGAGATCTGCACATTCCATTCAGGTCTTGGAGCATACTGTTTGGGCTCAAAAGCTGCTCTTGGCTCTGAATGTTTGCCTCAAATTAACGCACTGGCAGCACAGACCTTCAGCAGGCCATGCTTAAGCGTATGGTTGTGTATGCCTAATTTAAACTCCCGCAGACGTTTCACGGCTCACATTCTGACATGCATCATTAGTATACACACTGTCAGTGGCATGTTGGAGTTCGAGCTCAATACTGTCGACTGTGGCAGGCAGATGGGAGATGCATATGAAGACGGCTGACCAAAATGGCTCCACCTTAAAAGCTACAGTACCAGAACCTCTCCTGCAGCATTTCTTCTCCACGCTTGGCCGTGACTAAATTTTAGTGGCCCCAAGTGTTTTAAATTTTTCCTCTAGACTGGCCTGTAGTGATTACATAAAAGCTGCTTGCTTGATCAGAAGGCACATGCATGTGGATAGTCTTATTTCTTCAGTTCACTCAGGTGAGGGGCATAATTTTATTTTTTAAACACGTAGCCTCGGATTTGACATCACATTGCAGTTGTGTTTTGTGGGGCACATGAAATAAAAAACACATTATGGGGATGCAGCATTATGTCTCACTCAAAGGTGTTCAAGGCGTGGCCGTTTGTGAAAAATGCATTAAGTTCATCATTTTTGCTAATTGCTGTCTGAAATGACAGTTGTGTCTAAGGATTTCAGAACCCAATATTTTAGTTTAGCTAAAATATCTGCAGCAAGCATTTTGTTTAGTTTCCCTTTCGCGCTTGTTTGACTTTGGGTGCACATAACATTGTCATGGCATTTGTGCACTAGCAGACTAGTTGGTTCGCTTAGTTCTGTCTTTGTATGTACGTGGACATTATGTTGAAGGCTGCAGTAAATGTCATTCCATGTCAGAGATTTCACTTGGAGGTTTTTTTTTCTGTTAACACAAGTTCAATTCCTGTACTCCCCTTTCCTTTGACGGCCCGGTTTTTTTTCCTGGTGGGGAAAGGTGGCAACCCTAAGCGTCACATAAGGACTACTTGACTTGTAAGTGTCAAGGGTGGTTAACTCACATACATTGAGTCCTGTACCATACCTGGAAACATGCTCTTTGAGCCACAAATGGATCTCCTACCTCTCACGGGAGTGTCTCACATTTGTTTACCAGTGAAGCACTGCGCCATATGGCATGTAGTTGCTGCTTTGAAAACTTGTTACAGTGAAACCTAGTTAATTATCTCCAGGAAATACCATAGCACTACGAAGTAACCAAGTACAAATTTACATCTTCTGATGTGCACCACCACTACCAAGAATTACGTAAGCGCAGTGGCACAGTAAATATTGCCTGTATTACCCTTTACAAGGCCTTTTCCTTTTTTACCGAAGTGCAGAAAATATTCTCGTGCTTTCATGTGGGGACCATTTGGAAACTATACAGGTCCTGGAATACACAGCAGCTGACAGAGCGGACGGACATGTGTCAGCTTTGCCCGATATATGTGTGCATCTGTACCTCTTCACCATGATCTGCTACTGAGTGAAAACACATTGTGTTTGTAAAAGTGGACACATGGTGCTGATCGTACCTGGCTAGTTCCGTGCAGTGCGTCACTTACTTGCCTCACGCCATCACAGCCGGGAGCTTTTGCTGCAGTGAATGCGTGCATTTGCATGGGGCTGGTCTCTGTACCAGCATTGTTCCTGGCCGCACATAGTTGCAACGGGTATTGCGTTAGGTTAACACGGTGATGGCAAGCTTGCTGCGGAGACGTGCATTGCGTCTCCACAGTGCATTATCCACTGTGCACGAAGGTGTGGCAGCGCTGTGGGTTGCTGATTAAAAAGTCGCTGTGCACGTGCACGTTTGTGTCTCAGCTCCCGTGCTGTTACTGTATGTGCGCTATTGCAGTGGTCACCTTGCTGAGCCAGCACTGGACCAGGGGCAGTAGCGAGTTGCTTTCATTTCTACGAAGTGATACGCACTTGAAAGCAGTCTCAAAGGAGCAGGTGGAACCAAACTAAAAGGACGCAGTATGCCTAAACAACGCTACACATAGCACACATTGCCAAGCAGACAGACGAAGATAGTTATCGTGATACTGTTGGTGTTAAGCTGTACTGGCAGCGCGCGCAGTTATTGCTCCTTTTCTGATGCTTATCCATAAGGGCATTGCTGCACTAATTAGTCAACCGTTGTTTGATAATGCCAAAGAGATACAATACCTTTGTCAGTGGTGCTGGTGTCCTGCTAGTTGAGGGGCACAATTTGACAAAAGATGATTCAGGTGCATACTAATCAGTAGGCATAGGGCAGGCCACTATGTTTTAAGTGGTCAGCTGATACATGAAGCTCTATGGAGGCTCGGTCAGGGATTTTCGCCGCTTCGTTTCAACGGTGTGCAGCTGAGGATGGCAGATACCTGAAAAAGGTGATGAAATTAAATAACGAGCATGCAATGGAATGTGCTTGTGCAAGATGGGAAATGACCAGGACAGGCCTTTGTCTTGCACTGGACGCAGAATAGGCTGGTAATGGCATGCATAGAAAACATGATAATGGGAGGTAGTGCTTCCTGTTCATGTCCCGATGTTCTTGTACAATGCTTTCTGTACTCTAAAGAGAGTGTTTGTCGCCTGGTGCCAGGTTCTTGGGACTGCATGCTGTCATTGTGCGAGTGTATTGCAGTTGCCTGTGTTCTCTCTGCAGGGTGGTGAAGCAGTTTGGTGCTCCCCGAGAACAAATGTTCGACATTGCTGAAGCATTAATTAAGGCACTGAATGAGCTTCTGCAAATGCTGTGCCCTGAGGTATGATCTTCTCTGTACAGCTTTAGCTGATGAGCTTTTCTCGTAGGCACAGTGTGAGTGCCTACGGCATATGCAGTGTCCATTCACGTGTACCTTGGTGGTCTTTCTCTCCTTTGGTTTTTTCGTAGTTTGGTCCTTGTTATGGCAAACTTGGTGCCTTTAGGTAGCATGCGCAGGTTTATTTGTCAGCTGCCATCTCTCCATAATATCACATTCTACGCGACGCCTTCTGGCAAAAAGAGTGTGTAACAGTTGCTGCCATGGCAACGAGTTTCACTTTCTGACAGCTCCAGGGTTATATGCACACAAAGGCCCAATGAAGTGGATGGGAGAACGACCACTTTCGTAGCTGATTGGGTAGAGTATCGGACGTGCTATCCGAAGCTCGTATTTTTGGTCCCTACTGAAGGCAGGCGTGTTTTTTCGTCCACTTCAATTCCTTTCCACTTATTCCATTATTACTTTCCTACTGTTGCAACTACATTAGTTTACCCTATGCTTACCCTAGCTTCATTTTCTGTTGACTTCGTTAGGTTGTTTCTAAAAAATAATGGAGCCCTTGACCCATTCTCTTCTTTGGTAGTCTTTTGGTGACATAGCTAACCTCTGAAATGGGTAGTCATATTTAGTGCCGTTATGCTAATTGTGTTGTCCTCTGCTGTCGAGTAATTATTCTCTGTGAATGTGCCAATGCTGTGGAAATGTGGGCTATTGTAAGGATTGCTTTTCACTATTTTCTACTCTCTTCTTTATAGCCCACTGCTCATGACTGGCTGATATCAAAAATAGAAGGAAAAACAAAAGCTTAATTCAGAGATTGACTGACTTGTTAATAGGAATGGCATAACAGCTGTACAGTTATGCTCTGTCAGCATTGTAAAAATGTTTCAAGCATTGCAATGCACTGCCTTGGAGGAAGGAAGTTCTTGAGAAAATGGTGTTGTGGTAGTGGAAGTAGGCCAAAAGTCTGACTGCACATGCTTGCATGTGGGACATTCCTAAAAATGTTCTAGTCCGCCTGCTTGGGGGTGCACTTGTGGTGGAATGTTTAGAGCATATGGCTTCGGCACTGAAGGCCCCGAGTTCAAATCGTGCTGCTGGAGCAGAGTTGACATTCATGTTGCAAGGTGCTGCATTTTGATGTCTGCAACTAAATTGCCAGATCTATTAAGTTTCTCTCTTTAGGGTACATGGTGCTATTGATATTATGTAGGTTTTTATCACGTCACCTTCAAAATTTTGTGTCAGTACTCTGTTAACAAAGGAGTATGAACCCCTTTTCAGCCTATTTCACTTGCTTGCAGGAAATGCCTGAAGAGCAAATATGGAACGTCCACTTGTATGACATGGTGGACTTTCTGGTAGACCCAGTTAACAGGTGAGTTTTGTAACATCTGTTGCCTTTTTTGCTTGCCGTCTATTATTGTGTGTGAGTTTGCATCCAGGGGAGGCATGTGTGCATACCACTCTGTGGTTCTCTTTCAAGCTTCTCTGACAACTGCAATTTTTTATGGTACATTCGTGTCTGATCTACCGGTCTGTCGTTATGGGGAGATGACAGTACAATTAAACTTCTGTCTAATGAACTTTATTATAACAAAGTTCTTCATATCACAAGGTATTGAATTTTTTTTACAATGTGATGTCCATAGAACACCGTCTATATTTTACCTCCTTATAATGAACGATGTTTCCCTGCTATATCAACATAATGTCCCACTTCTGCCGCAAAGTAAGATTGAGTCGATAAACTGCGCTGGTTACAGCAGTAAAACAAGCAAGTTGCATGCACCTTTTACAAACACAATTTTCAAAGTGCGCACCGTGTCAGCTGACACAGAGCTGCTTAGTGGGCGAGGGGGGAACTGAATACTTGCCTCCTCACCACAAGAGCAAAGGGGATAGAATGCATGTGAACACCCTACTACAGCCTTGCGCATAGTATTGCACACTCTGCTGACAGCGTGGTTCCATATTTCGAGTAATCTGTGCTGCGGGTCAACGGCTGATTTGGTGTTTTTGATACTGCCGAGTGACGAGAATGTGTAGCCGAAGAAGCACTAGTAGATGCAGTGGGCTCTCACTTAATCTTGTAAGAGATAACACTGGTATAGATGTCGCCAACGAGGGTTGTGTTTTGCGGGTGATCATGATGGGGAAAAAAGGTGCCACTGTTGGTTTTGGATATCACTTGTACAGCTCGTGTTTCAAGATTCCTTACACGAAAGATGCAACTTTTGTGGGATAGATGCTAGGAAAAGCAATCACAGTAGGCGTGTTTATCGCATAAAGCCTTTTCGGTCTTCCTTGTTTCTTTTTCTTTTAAATGCGGAGCATTTCTTAGTCGCACGATGTCGCACTTCCGCCGACGCCGTCCACACCCCCACTGCGCATGCTCGGCTCGTCTCGTGCCGGCCCAGAAAGACACCCGCAAAACTGTCGCTCCAGGCGGGCGTTCAGCAAGCCGAGCATGCGCAGTGGGGGTGCGGACCTTTCCCCCGTACTCCTTTCCCTCGAACGCGGGCGGTGTGTATATAAGCGGCGGAGTGCGCATTCGGAATTCACTCAAGGGCGTCTTTACTTGGCTTTCGCTTTACTTGACGCTTTGCTCAAGAATAATAAAGATGAAATAACAATTAAGCATTGCCAAACCATACCCAATTATGCAACATTCACGCGATACCCCCGCCACTCTGCGACGCATTTACTCGAGTTCCCCCTGCGGGAAGATGCGGGCGTAATTTTTTATTTGCTCATAGTTAACCACCGCACAACTACAACTATGAATCGTACAGCTGCTCTGCAATAATGGCAACTTCCAATACCTGTTGAACCAATGTACAGTGACGACCGAAATTTGTGGCACCTTACAGGATGCTTCTAATTTCATTATACGTAAGTGCGCGATGCTGCAAAACAGGAAATGTGGCCATTGGGAATTGAGGAGCTGTAATTCCTGCAGGTTGTCATCTTGCATTCATGCAATATGCAAGACCAAATCTCTTTTGTTTTGTTTTTGTGGTGTGCTACAGTTTTAGAGGTTGCGAACTGATTGAATTTAGTTGATAGCAAGCAGTCCAATGAGCACAACATTGGCATCACCCACTCGTTTGCAAAACACCCGAGCTATTGATAACAAGTTGCTCTGGCGGAGTGGGCACTATAGCCTTGCTTATCACTCATAACCACAGTGTGTTGCACCCACGTTTCTTTAACCTCTGCGCATGATGTACGGCCGGTCGCTGAGATAAGGGCTTCCATAACATTGTGAAGACAAAGTCACCAGATTTACAGTTCAACACAAAACTTTTTGTAAATGTCACTGAAGTGATACTGCTCGATTATACAAACATTTTAGTGGCATTTCCATGTAAAAAAATCTTTCGGGGGCTCTAGTTAGCGTAGAAGCCTGAAGGTCAATTCAACAAAGTTTCAATATAACAAAGTAACCTTCCAATTTTACTGGCTTCATTATATCAAGGTTTAACTGTACAGCGCAACCTTGTTAATATGTACCTACTGGGAACTCTGTACAGCTGTGCACTAAACAGTATAGTACGGACTAACCATCAAGTACAAGTTTGCATCTTCTGATGCATGCTGCCAATACCAACAATAGTAGTGGCAGCATGCACAGTAAATGCTGCCTGAAGTACCCATTACAAGGCTTGAGAGCCTGTCACTTCTTTTTTACCAAAAAGCAGAAAAAGTGTCAAAGTACCCTCTCCGCATTCGTTCAGCGCTGAGGTGGCGAGCAGCATCATGCACTCCGCGTCTTCACGACACGCTGGCCGCCATGCAAAGATGCTGCAGCAAATGGGGGCACAGTGAGTTGACCCGGTTGTCAGCAAATAAAGGGGCATAGCGTGCTTACTGCTGTATGCGATTGTGATAATGTACACAGAATTGCATCTCTCGATGCCCGTGCCACTACTGGCTGTGCACTGTTGGTTGAGGCGCTTACCTTTCTGAATCGACTCGAAAAGAGCAGTAACGTTAAGTTTCTTTCGTTGCAAAGTGGTGTGAAATTGGAAGTGGTCCTGAAGGAGTAAGCGTAAGTGAGCTGCTGAGCAGATAGACGAAGATGCTTATTGTGATATTGCTGTTGGCAATAAGCCATGCTGGCAGTGGATGCGATTAATATATTCTTTTTCTATGCACATAGGAGGGTACAGTTTGATGAAAGGTGATCTGGGTATGCAATACAGTTGAACCCAGTTATAACAATACTGGTTATAACAATATATTGGTGATAACAATGATTAGCGGTTGCGGCATAAACGTTTGCATGTTTTTGTATGGTGCGCTAACCCTCTCAAGGTGCCATTACTGGATGTAACAATGAAGCCTGCCTGGTCGGTGTGCCCTGTGCTTCTGCCAAGAGGTGATGGAATATGAAATCTTTGAAAAGAAAACCACTGCACCACTTGCTGTTCTCCCTTACGAAAATATGCTGGCTGTCATACTACAGAAACCAGCGTTTCCTACAGGGTCTCTCTGTCCCTCTTCCACTCCGCCACTCTCTCAAACATGAGCCCCACCTTGAGAAGAAAGTGACAAAGGACAGTGATTCCAAAGCTGTCCTTGAGGAAGTTTGACTAGCTCTGTCAGAAATTCCTCAGTGCTATCCTGTTTGGCCTGTGAAGCAAAAGGTGGGATTTAAAATAGCACTGCTTCAGGAAAGAACTGGGGCGGGTGGGTCCTCTCTCTGCACCTCAGTGTTGGTTCAGGGTGTTTGACCATTGTTATGCTCTCGTCATGCTATGAAGCATACAGTGTCTGGGAAGGAACTTTAACCATTCCTCGGCCCCCGCACCCCTACTTAAGCTCACAGAACCGCTTTGGGCTCCCCTTAGGTAGCTTTTTTCATAATTTTGATGGCACTTAAATCTTGTTACAAGTGGACTTGACTGTAACCGATAGGCATTGGGCGAGCCACTACACCCCGGGCAGTGGACATGTTCCGATTACATGGCACGCGTCTCTGTAGTGGCCACATCTCGGGCAGATGACAGACGGCGACAACAAATAATAAACTAATATTTAATGCTGTAACCATCCGTAAAAAGGCGGTGCTGCCACACAGTGCAACACGGTGCCACACGGTGCAACACTGTCAACCTTGTGCTCCGCACAAGATTGACAGACCACACAGCGAAAACGAAACTGCAGCTCTGATGGCCCCGATAAATGGTTCCGACACACTCCCCACCTGGTATCACATGATACCACTCTATATAGGCTGTAAGGAATACAGTGCATCAGTCCTCGTGCGCTGTGAGGAGAACAGTCTCGGTCACTGGTCGGGAGAACATGTTCACTACACCACCAGTTGCCGTTTTCACTTCAACCTTCCGCACTTTCCCATCCGCACTGGGAAACATTTTCACTATACGTGCCATAGGCCACTCATTGCGGCAGACGTTTTTGTCCTTGAGAAGCACTAGGTCGCCATACCTGCTGTTCCGTCTGGGTAACTGCCACTTGTGGCGACTCTGCAACATGGTCAAGAAGTCACGCCGCCAACGGCTCCAGAAACAATCGGCGAGCTATTGGACTTAGTGCCATTGACATCTGTGCAAATCCTTGCATTCAAAGAGGCCAGAGTATTTGCACCTGCCTTTTGGGTCAGGAGCATCGCAGGTGTGAGAATATCCCAGCACTCGACGTCTGTGGAGACTTGAACGCGAGGTCTTGCATTAATGATGGCCGTAACTTCAGCCAGAAATGTAGTGAGTACTTCGTGGGTGAGGCAGCCGGGAGAGTGTTCTAACAACATGGAGTCTAAGATGCGGCGGGCTATGCCGATCATTCTTTCCCACACTCCACACATGTGCGATGCGTGCGGAGGGTTAAATACCCAGGTGCACCCCATGTTTGATAGAAACGTGTTGACTCTTTCAGAGTTTTGGCCACCTACGTTCAACTGCAGTTCTGAGCACGTTCCAACAAAATTTGTGCCACAGTCAGAGCGTAACTGCTTTACCGTGCCCCGAATGGCAAAGAATCTTCTCAAGGCATTTATAAAACTTGAGGCATCCATGGATTCCATGACTTCAAGGTGCACTGCTTGAACGCTCATGCACATGAACAATACAGCCCAACGCTTGTTACGCACTTCACCGCCTCTAGTGCGATGTGCAGTCACCTTCCATGGTCCGAAAACATCGAGACCCACGTAAGTGAAAGGAGGCTCTGTACTGAGCCACTCTGTGGGCAGGTCTACCATTTTTTTGTTCTTGTTGCTTTCCTCGCAGCTTGTGGCACGTAACACAGTTCTGAATGTACGAAGAGATCTGTCGTTTAGCCCGAAGGATCTAGAAGCCGGCTGCTTGTATAGCTCCCTCGGTAAAGTGTCGACCTTGGTGTTTCACCTCCTTGTGGTAGAGCCTTATAAGGAGCATGGCCACATGATGGTTTCCAGGGATGATAATGGGCTTAGACTCGTCTTGGCTCCACTGGGCTTTGCCTAGGTGACCACCAATCTTCAAGAGCCCGTTGGGATCAACCCATGGATTGAGCTTCCACAGTGGGCTCTATTTTACGATGCACTTCCCCTGATCTAAGCATTTTAATTCTTTGGAGAATGCCTCATGCTGCACTGAATGGATTATGACTGCCTTTAGCTCGAACCACGTGTTCTGCAGATGGTCATGTCAAACTGAATGGGCCATTGTCCTGGACAGACCTGCCACCATGAAAGTTGCTCGCTACGCATACGAGAACTGCTATTGCATGTATCAAATACGTCCAACTTGAGGAGTGCTCGAACCTACTGGCGTCAAATCCTCGCATGCTCACGTGGTGGCAAGGCTGGTTGCTTGAGGCCTCACGTCGGCATCACGGTCAGCACTCACGAGTTCAAACCTTCGCTGCAGGATCTCTAAACATTCCTTGCGGCGGCGTAGAAATTCTGGGCCAGTTAGCCATCCTGACTCTTAAAGCTTCGACGCGGGCAAGAACCTTGTGCCGAGATCTCCGGGATTAATATTTGTCGCAACGTAATGCCACTGATCTGGCCGAGTCGATCGCCTAATCCGTTGCACTCGGTTGCTGACGTACACTTAGAACCTCTTCGTCTCATTGTGTATATGGCCGAGGAAGACCTTGCTGTTGCAGTAGAAATCTACAGAGTTCAATGCAATATCCATTTCTCTTTGTATGAGCTCTGCCAGCTCAACTGCCAAGACTGCGCCGCAGAGCTCAAGCCTAGGAACAGGACGTGGCGGCAGTTTAGATTTAGCCATCATAAACCCTAAATGGCATGCACCATTGTCAGTGATCCTCAGATATGACACGGTGGCTACTGCTTTGTTTGAGGTGTCAGAAAAGATGTGCGCTTCCCTCTGACTCACCGTAGATAGTGAAGCAGGTACATACGTACGAGGCACATGGAGATTCTCAAGCGCCTTCAAGGAATCCTTCCACTCTTCCCACTCCCTTCGCTTTTCATCAGGAAGTGGGGCATCCCAGTCACAGGTCTCTGTGACAAGCTCACGGAGAAGAGACCTTCCCTTGATGATGACAGGAGCCGCGAACTCCAGAGGGTTTTACAAGCTGTTCACGGTTGATAAGACGCCACGCCGGGTCAATGGTCCCTCTTGTTTTGGAACCCGGAAGGTAAATATGTCTCCTCTAAGATCCCAGTAGACTCCCAGACTGCATTGGATGGGGGGTGCATCAACGCTCAGGTTGAGATCCTTCAGGTCCTTTGCTTGGTCGGCCTTTGGAAACGCCTCCATCACTGCAGGGCTGTTAGAAGCGAACTTGTGAAGCCTAAGGTTCAAAGCTCCCAACATTCTTTGTGTGAGTCTCAACAGGCTGATAGCTTCTCGCTCCGTGGGAAGGGACTTAAGGCCATTGTCAACATAAAAATCTCTTTCCACAAACTGCCTGACGTCCCTGCCGAATTCCTCTTCCCGAGCTGTCCTCCGAAGAGCATAGTTTGCAATGGCCGGTGATGGACTGTTACCAAAAACGTGCACCGTCATCCGGTACTCTACGACATCGTTTTGGATGTCATTGTTGCGGAACCACATGAACCGCTAGTAGTTTCTATGATCTTCGTGCATGCTAAAGCAGTAAAACATCTGCTGTATATCTGCTGTCACCACGATGAGGTCCTTTCTGAAGCAGATGAGCACACCCAACAGACTATTTGTGAAGCCTGGGCCGGTGAGGAGAACGCTGTTCAACGACGTGTTCTCATACTGAGCGCTAGAATCAAACACGACTCTAGTTTCACATGGCTTCTGCGGATGACACACGCCAAAAATAGGAAGGTACCAGCACTCTTCTCCTTCAGCAAGAGGCGGAGCTTCTTCCGCGTAGCCATTTTCGAACATTTTTTCCATGAATGCTACGAAAGACTTCAATGCTTCTGGTTTCTTCTGATGCGTGTGTTTCAAAGTGGCTAGACGAGTTTGAGTGAGTTTCTTGTTGTCAGGAAGTCGACATCTCGGGGAACGAAAAGGGAGGGGCGCTACCCAGCTGCCCGATTTGCTTTTGAAAGACTCTGCGTCCATGATTTTCAAAAACTTCCTGTCTGCCATAGAAAGAGAAGGTTGGTTGTCGTCATCAGTCACCTCGAATAACGTGTCGGCAACGTCATCATAGCAATCTTGTATGGATGGCAAATGAAGAACAAGTTGGGAAGTCCACGTCCTGTTTTCTTTGACATGGAAGTGGTTGGAGCAAGGCTTCATGAAGGAAAGGTGACCGTTTACGAGTATGTTGGTTTTGAAGTTGTTGATATAGTCGGATGTGCGTTTGGGGTCAATGCAGACATCTCCCACAATTACCCAGCCAAGATCGAGTTTTTGGGCGAATGGTGAATTAGCCGGACCATTTCGTTGCTGACAGACTTTATATACTTGCAAAATCTCTCTGCCGAGCAGAAGAATTTCTGCATTTGGGTCAAGGCTGGGAATTTATTCAGCTATAGCCTTGAGGTGAGCTTGATTCCGTGCTGCCTCAGGTGTAGGAATCTCACTCCTGTTGTCCGGTAGCTTGTTGCACTCTATGAGAGTTGGGAGTGGTAAACTCTCTCCTTCTTTGACACCCTCAACAAAGAAACCAGGGGCTCTTCTCCCCGAAGTCTCTTCAACTCCCGAGCACGTCTTTAGTGTGTAGGTGATAGACTGCCCATTTAGCCCAGAGAGATCGAAAAACTCTGATCTAGCCAGGCATCTGTTGCTCTGGTCATCTAGGATGGCATACATCCTCACATTCGTTTGAGGCTCGCTTGAGTGGCTCACGTCTACTAAGCAGATCTTTGAGCAGGACCTGCCAGCACAGCCACGTCCGCATACTTCTGTGCACATTGAGGAAAACTTAGGAGGCTGCAGATCAGGGTTCGGCTCGTCTATTTTAGCACCTTGCTTTGAGTCAGAAGGCACGCTGGAAGGGCTCTTCTGGTGGAATGCTATAGTGTGCTTGCCACTGCCGCAGTCCGCACAAGTGACAACGACCTTACAGTCTTTCGCGAAATGGTCTGTAGCCGTGCAGCACTTGAAGCACAAGCCGAACCGCTTCAGAAGAGATTTGCGCTCATCCAGTGGTTTTTCCCTAAGTTCAGTCTTGGGCAGTAACTAGTTACTAGCAATGCGTTACCAGTAACCAGGTACTTTTTCAGTAACTTATAACTGTAACTAGTTACTTTTAATTTAGAGGAACTTGTAACTGTAACACTTACTTTTTACACAGTAACTGTACCTGTAAATACCGTTACAGTTACTTCCTTTGAAAGGTCCCATGACACCAAAATTTCAAACGCAAGATGCCTGCGTTAATTGGTTTTTCCTGCATACGAAGGCAACCTTGACTGAGTGTTAGCGGCGAACGTCGCCTCTAAGTAATTTTAATATGGTGTCAAAGTAAGTGGGAATGCTCATCCGAGCTTCCAGCACCTCGCGACATCGCCACTAGTATGACGCGGTTAGTGGGCCATCTGTGACGTTTCACTTCTGTAAGTTGATATCGTGACGTCACAGAGAGACACAGGCGCGCCACGCTATGGCCTCCGAGCGTGGCCTCCGAGATTGGCTGCCGCAGCCAGTCGCGGAGGCCACGACAAAGCCGTATTTTTTTGCTTCCTCTCCGTGTTGGTCGCTCAAGCGTACATTGTACACACGCTATAATGCAAAGCGGGTGAGGCAAGCAGACGAATTCAGCAACTGGTCTGGCGCTCGCGCTCTTCGCAACATCACCGAATCTTGAGCTCACGCGATCAGTGCCTGCGCTCACTTCCGACAGCCGCCGCGCTAGCCCCGCGGCGCTAGTTTCTTGCAGTTCTTGGCGCGCGTTTCGAAGCTTCATTAAAACTGAACAAAATTAACGATGCTGTGACTAATTAGACTTCACACTGGAGAATTTGCCACTCCATGCCGTGATTACAAGACACTGTTCTACTCATTAGAACATAAAAGTCCCCAACAAAAAAATGGCTGTCATGGGCCCTTTAAAAATATATCCAGAAGCAACACTTCTTAAAAGCAGGGCTCGGCAGCATCGCGAGACAAGACTATCGCGATGTTTCTCTTAAATATTTATGACTACCTGTACCTCTGTATGTGGATAAATTTGCAAAATCTATTTGTATCTCACTAGTGGAACACTTTTACGATGTATCCCCATTCCATTCCTTTTATCTGGCGCCTTGCTACGAGCAACTTCAGTATCTCACTAGTGGAACACTTTTACGATGTATCCCCATTCCATTCCTTTTATCTGGCGCCTTGCTATGAGCAACTTCAGTATCTCACTAGTGGAACACTTTTACGATGTATCCCCATTCCATTCCTTTTATCTGGCGCCTTGCTATGAGCAACTTCAACTTACTGCACGTCTTCATAAGTTTCCGTTGAAAGAACTACATAATTTCGTTTGCGGTGTATTAATCTTGTACAGTAACAGAAAAATAACAACGTTACTTTTTAACAGTAACTGTAACTGTGACAAGTTACTTTTGGAAGCTGAGTAATTGTAACTGTAACATAGTTACTTTTCTGGCTTAGGTAACTGTAACACTGTTACTTTTTTCTGGTAACGTGCACATGACTGCCTAAGTGCTCGACACTTTTGCAAAGGGTGTGGCTTCTTGTCCAAAGGACAATATTTGGTTGAGCTCGTCATCTCCTCGCCGCGAGGAGATATTTCTGAGCTGAGATCCACATCGGTGACATGAACCGCAATGGGTGTCTTCCTGTTTCCTTCATGCTTTGAGACCACGCCGTTCGCAGAAGTGAGCGTGAAGCTTGGGTCATTTCTCATTTTGGCCTGACCGCGGACAAACTCATCGAGAAAGCGAACGGAGGAAAGGCTATGCCGCGGTCTTGTTTTTACCTGGATCCCTTGGAAATCCACGCTTCCTGTAGACGAGGTGGCAGCTTTTTCACGAGCAATATCCCTCTGGCAGTATCTAAGTAGCTGAGCCCAGTGAGGTGTGGATCAGCCTTTACACTCCAATTCCAGCAGTAAGTCTCCCAGCTCCCGCAGCTTGTGCGTGTCCTTATCCAAGAGCCTGGGAAAGTTTGCAACCCTTTTAAAAAGAGAATCCTCGATCACTTCTGTTCGGCCGTAACATTCCTCTAGCCTTTCCCAAACGAGGTGAAGACCAGCTTCTTTGCGTAGCCCGATGATTCCACCCCGAGCCACTTCACTAGAAGATCAAGTTCTTCGTTTGTGTTTAAGTCGAGACTGCGTCATTGCTTGGAATGTTGACCTCCACGATCGGTCATTTTCAGGACGATCGTCGAATTGCATGCGCACTGAGCTGACAAGGTCTCGACGCACTACATATTTTGCCATAGCGTCCATCTCGGTGTGCGGCATTGGCTCCTGCTGGCGGCAGTGCAAGCAGATTTGCGGTGGGCTTCCTCTGTCGTACCGACCGTGTGGGTTCAAATGTCCAGTAGCGATATCGAAGCGCTCACGGCTGTGTTGCTCTAAAGGCGTTGGGGTCAAGCCGGATTGTGACGGTGACAGGTTGAGCGCGCTGTCTGGTATGCGTCCAGCATGGAATTCGTGTGCCTCTCCAACTGTTGGCAAATTGAGCCGCTGTCACTGCTCAGCGGTTTGCGGGCAGGAGCCAGCTTGCGCTGGACCTTGGTTGATCGCGAAGGCAAGCGCGCATTGAGCGCATTCTCTGGGTACGTCTGTAGCAGCTGAGAGACCGCGATGCTCCCCGCCTTTCTGTTCCGGAGGTATCGAGCATGGCTCAGTTTGCACTGTAGCTTGTTGAAGCACAAAGTCAAGCGTGCATTGAGCACAGTCTTCGGACCCTTGCGAAGCGGCCCAACAGATGTGATGCTCTTCGCGTTCTTGTGCAACAGTGTCCAGTGCACCAGCTTGCGCTTCCGCAGCCGCTGCCTCTCCCTCTGAGTGCAACACCTCTAACTCAGCGTCCACCTTTGCCCTTTCTAGTTTTACCACTGCTTCCTTTTTTATGAACGTCGTTCGCGTACGTGCCGCCATAGCATCGGCTCTTGCTTTGGCAGCGAGCGTGCTGGCTGTGCTCGCACTTGAGCGCCCGTAACGCGTTGAAAGTGATGAGCGTCCCGAATGTAAGAGCACTGTCCGCCCTTCTCGCACATTGTGTTCGAAGAGGGAGTGGTTTGGGCTTACTTGAGACGAGCTGGGCTTGAAGTCCTATGGCTCCATTTCAACGGCTCCGATGCAGGGCCTCCTGGGTTTGGAACGACGAGGGCAATGGCGAGGCTTAACGCTGTCCGCTTCGTCCTGGCTAGCAGAGTTGGCTAAGAATGCCTTTTTACTGTTCCGATTCCATGGCGCGCGTCTCTGTAGCGGCCACTCCTCGGGCAGATGACGGACGGCGACAACAAATAATAAACCGATATTTAATGCTGTAACCATCCGTAAAAATGCGGTGCTGCCACACAGTGGAACACCAGTGGGAAACAAAAGAGAAAAGAGGGAGCGAACACAAAGTGCTCCACAGAAGGTTGACACCCAGGTAGCACAAACCCGACTATAAGGCGTCTGTGTCAGGGCTTGTTTAAGCCAAGTTGATGTTTAAAATCTGACTTAAACAAGCCAAGTTGTTGCCATAGAACTCTACAAGCCCTCCTAAAGCCAAGCTAATGCTCCCTCACTATTCGTCTAGGGGAAGTCTTGGCCATCCCTTCGTTTGACTTTGTGTAGACTTTCAACTCGAGGCTTTTTTTTTGCTTTCCCCAAAATATGCAGCTAATTTAACAAAACAATTTCACATAATGTGCATACTGTCCACAAATGCAGGCTGCCAGCAGAAGTGCACTTTTCATGGAACTTGATGTGCTGCAGACTATTTAGGAAATATGCACAAATATATACAGCAAATTTTTTAGAGCACTGTAGTGAGGTGTCTCTTACACAGGGATCATATTAGTAAAAAAAGACCAAAGCACAGTAAAATTAGCAAAATACAAAATTTATTTTTCAAAATAAAGTGATCAGGAATGTCCACATGGCTAAATCCTTGCTTTGTCAAGATTGTTTTTTGAATGTATATATACAGAAAGGCTGACTCGGCAACTGAATGTGGATGATGAGCAATACGTCAGCTGGTGACAGTCCCAGTGGCTTCCGAATGCTGAAGAACTGCACTAGTAAAAAGAATAACATGCAGGCTCATGTGACAAAAGAAAAACACTAGACGGGCTAATTGCTATACAGTGACACTTGGCAATGAGCATAATGTACCAAAAAACTATTTGTCAGTGGTTGTACCAAGGCTGTGTATACAACTGCATAATTAAGTTAGTTGCAATAATTTAAATACCTAGTTAATCACATAGGTGAGAATTTCTTCACAAAATAATCAAGAAAAGAACTCAGCACAATATGCTTACTACCTCTTAGGTGCTCGATGTCTGCCTTCTTCATCAGCCATTTGATGACTGGCGAATAACATGGTTGTTGCCTTTTCCTGCGTAAGACCACTTCAATTCTGCTGCAGTACTGAATGACCTGGTAAGACGATGCAAATAGCACACATCAGCCAGTATTATGACCTTTTGCTAACCATTACCTAATATTGACAGCTGCAAAATTAATATTGTTACAAAAGTGTACCTTCACATGCAAAGTGAAAGCACAAGCAGGTATAAACCAGAGAAAAACCCCTCCAGTCCAATCAATGACCAGGCTCACACACTCCCATTTCTTTCTCTAGTGGGCACCACCTTGCATAGCAGCATTGTTTCCAGGGTAGGCTCAGCTCGCCAAGCAAGCTAATGGTTGTTGATATAGCCAATAAACACTACATTTTTCACAAATCAGTCCTGCATAATACTGCAACATAGAGGACATGCAAGAGAAGAGTGCCACTCACTGCAGCTGCACGTAATATTATTCCTTCTATAAATAGAATCTCTCCACAAAAATATTTATTCTAAATAATACATGGTTTTTACAGTAAAAGTCATTGCACTAATAAGTTCCCACAGCTACCCTGTAAACGTACCTGCAGTGATGCTGCAGACGTGCCAGTCCCTGTGGCCACTCTTCTGCCACTGGCCTAGTGCGCTGAAGTTTGCTTTGAAGCAGTCTGTGAGAATGACGCACAGAATGCCTGTCGTTAGGCTCTTTAAATCATGGGCCACAATATGTGAGCGTCACTGTATCTGTAGAAGAAAAGCACAAGAGGCACCTGAAGCTGACAGTACTGATAAGAAAAAATGGCAACATGGCAAGCAAAAATACAAGAGAGATAAGGACAGAGTGTAGGCTACTATCTGCCATGAATCACACAAAGCCACCACATATAGGCAAACTGATCAACACCCGCATTTGCAAGAAATATGGACACTAATTTTGCCATCACTAACAAAAAGCGCACACACTGCATGTTTATTTGTAAAGTTTTTTTTCCTACTGGGGAAAGTATACGGGAAAGTTAACCTTGAAACCACATGAAAACAACAGACAAAAGAGCATGCCATCAGTAAAAACAAAATCAGTGGCAATGTTAACTCAGCCTTTGTGAAAAAATTAGTACACTAACCTAAAGGTTATGGAAAGCTATTGAGAAAAGCAACTTCCCTGTCTCAAAGTACAATAAAAAATGTGCTGAAGCACTTGTGATAATGTTGCCTGGCGAACAAAATTCTATCGCGAACTTTAGTCATGACCTCAATTTCATCGAACTCCAGTGTTCACTTTGACACTATGGCAAGCGTTATTACTCCTTACAGCCACTGTTCTCACATGCTATCATTAATACAACACACCTTTTGCAACAGCATACCTGCAACAAGCACGAATTTTAGGCATTTAGCTCACCAGATTTAGATCAAACCGTTCTTATCACGCAACATTAATACAGAGCGGTGCCAATTCACACAATTCCGCTTTGTTTTCACATTGCTTTGCTCCTTTTCATTTGGAAGCAGCACCAAGTGTCTATGTACACGGTCAAGAGAGATTTGTATATAGTCTACGCTCGTTATCGCGGACCCGCATACAACAGACTTTCGGATATAATGGACCATATCTTAACCCAGGTTTGGTCCATGTATTTTATCAATGCAGCCTGCTTCGCTTTGAACGGACCCCGCTACAACGGAATATCGGCTACAGCGGAGAAAATTATTGGCAGTTTTTTGCCAAAGTTGCACATACAACGGACTTTGCCATTTCGATGCGGACTGACAACATACTTTGCTACACCGGCGTTTTAAACGAAAATTTTAAACTGCGGCTGGCAACATTGATGCTCTCTGGCCAAGCCGAGACTTTAGCCAAGCCAGCCTGAGAGCATAACAAACTCCATTTTGTCGTTGTGTTCCGTGGGGAATGGTTGTGCCGCACCGAGACAAGTTCTGAGATGATGGCCTCCAGAAAATGGAAGCAAATTTCGCTCAGCGATAAAATAAAATTGTGAGTGCAGTTGCATGCGCAGAAAAGCAGGCGGATGTTGCCAAAGTGATGGGACTATAGAAGCAGACCATGAGTTCCATCGTGCACAACAACGGTATCGCCGGCAAACAAGCGTCGGGGGAACCCCCTTAAGCGCTTCAGGCTCCATGTAGCAACGTAAGGGGGGCCGCCAGTCACTGATAACGAAGTTCTTTTCGAGTTAGATGTGAATAAAAAGCTTTTGTTTTTTTTTCTACCTTGAATGTTCGTCGTTCTCTCCGCAATCGCGTCGTTAGGCATTGCAACCAACGCTATGGCAGTGAGGCGTTCCTGAGCTCCCAGCCCAAATACCGGTGAGTTCCACTGAGAAGTTGCAATGAATAAGCTTTTACGCGCGAGGTGTGTTGGTATGAATGCGCATTGCTTATTCAGCTTTGCAACGGTCTTGGATTAGCTGAGGCAGAAATGCGTGCGCGCAAAAGAATTTGTGATGCCGACTGACAATAAGTTAGAACGAGCCACAGCTGGAACCAGTTCTTTTTGTAACATGACCAGCAGCTCGTAACATGACCGGCTTTGTGACAGCAAGATGTTAGATTAGTAGCTTTTGGACTGAGCCTCGCTAATGTTTACATGGGTTCGGCAGCCACCCACCAGGCCTTCCTGCACTTAGTACTGTTGCATTTTCTGATGAAAGTTGAACATGTGCTACTGTTATAAATACTGTCGGTCATAGCCGTGCCATGGAGTCTATATTCGACGGCAGGTATTTAAAAAGGACTACATCACGCAGCTGAGCGATGTCAGTGATGATAAACACACGGGCCTTACAAACCCCCCCCCCCCTTCCGTTCGATGTCTGGATATTATGGACTTCGGATAAAACAGACGTTTTTTCCCAGATTATGAGGGTCCATTGTAACGAGAGTTGACTGTATAGCCACACATAGCTGGGGATACATGACAAAATAATGACAGTGAACGGCACAGCACTTCATGTTTATGCAGTATCAGCATCTGCGGTTCCAGGTGTAAGAACCTTACAATGAACATGTGAGGCTCGCGGCGATGAATCATCCTGCATAAAGAAAAGTAACCTGAACTTAAAAGCATATTATGTTTATGGCGTGTTCACAAATCCAGATGCGAAGTGAGGAAACCGTGAACCACAGAAATGCACTAAAAACACGCAAGGCCTTTCAGTGTCTATGTGCAATGCATTTATTTATTTGTTTATTACATACTGCCTCCCTATTTTATAGGCTTTGGGCATATGAGGGGGGGGGGGTGGCAGGCAAGAATGCTACACAAAAGAAGCTCGGTGCTTAAGGAAAGTGAAATTGTGTAACAAAAGACAATGGAAAGCACACGTGTGAATGAGTACATACAAAGTGCAAAGAATAAAAAACAGAGTAAGGATCACTGCACCCAACAAACACATCAGATGCACAAATGCCCAATTATTACAGGGAATTTGTGCATCTGATGCTCACACAGCATAAGCCAAAATTCGTTCATATTATTTAATACATCTGTGCAGACTGGACAGAACTCTGTTGAAATTACACAAAAGCACTTGAAAAGCAGTAAATTTTTGAAAACTTACCCAAATGAGGCTGTCCTTCAACGCTGACTAATCGATGCTCAGCATGACACGAAGTTCTAATCCCGGGGATGCACGTATAAAGAAAGGCAAAATCAAATCGAGTGACCACAGATATTGCACGGCATGCCACACGTAAAGCGCGGCCATTGTGCACACTGCCAAGCCGGCCAAGCCGCGATAGCGTACGGACCTTTCAGCAGATTGCCGCGCCATGCAAGACTATTCTTAAAAATATATTCAACCAAGCAACTTATTTCACAATATTCGCTCTTTAATAGGTTAAATTTATTATTATTATATTGTTATGGAGAGTTGTGAAGGAATGGCTTTATTTACAGCAGATGGATGATGGCGATCTCGCTGCTCGGACTCTCAGCACTTTGTCCTCCTCTTCTCTCATTCCTCTAACCTGCTCCTTCTACGATCGTTACATTCCCCCACCAGCAGACGAAGCCCGTGGGGCGAGTCAGGAGCAATCAGGGGGGGTGGAAACGTTTCAGGCGAGCAACATGAGTCACCTGCGTCCTGCTTGATCGTCGGCCATTTCCTAGAAGACGAGCGATTACATAACAAAGTTCGCTTAAACGTTCCAGAACAACATGTGGTCCGGAATAGGAAGGAAGGAACTTTTGACACATTCCGCGCTTGCGTTGAGGTGTCCAAAGAAGCACCAAGTCGCCTTTGGCAAACGATACTTGTCCGTGACGCTCGTCATATCTGCCTTTCGACCGGTGTTGCGAGGCTAAAGTGCGAAGACGTACTATTCGGCGCGCTTCTTCAGCGAGGCACACATTCTTTAACACAGAATCGTCTTCGTGCAGAATAAATGGCAAGAAAGTGTCCAGAGGGCTTGGCGGCAACCTTGCATAGAGGTTGCAATAAACTCTATTTCTTTAAAGTACCAAACTATCTGGCATGACTCAAATAACTTCCAGTGACGCGCACCAGATTTGAATTGGCGGAATAACAGTGAAGGTCTGCGAAAAGGAGTCTGCGCAGATGCCTTACAGCTTTTGATAAAAAATTATGTCATATTCCAACTTTCTACATCTTAATATATTGCGAGGTACTCAAAGGGATATTATTGTTTGTCATCTGACTGGTGTTGGCGAAGAAATTTATGCAAGTATGTCGGAAAAAAAGTGCAGTCGCTTGCAAGTTATGTGTCT
The DNA here is from genome assembly GCA_013339685.2 of Hyalomma asiaticum. Taxonomy (NCBI): domain Eukaryota; kingdom Metazoa; phylum Arthropoda; class Arachnida; order Ixodida; family Ixodidae; genus Hyalomma; species Hyalomma asiaticum. The sequence continues at coordinate 46,477,984 of CM023481.1, read as the reverse complement.
AACACTTCAAGACACTTTCTTAATATTTATTTATTTATTTTATTTATTTAAATACTCTCAATGCCATTTGCGGCATTACAGAGAGGAGTGGTGCTACAAGTTAGAGATGGCAGTCTTGAATGATGCATGATCAGGGTTGCTGGCAATGGAGGCAGGAAGGTGGTTCCATTCGGATGAAGTCTTAGGCACGTAGGAATGGAAGTACATGTTGGTATGGCAGAATGGCACATGAACCTTGAAGTTATGGTCGATGTGAGATGAAACATAAGCAGGTGGCGAGAACAATGTGCTTTTTATTTCAGGATTCGTGAAAAAAATTTTGTGGAAGAGGCATAGGCATGCCTGGTTCCTCCTGTTAGAAAGAGTAGGAAGATCTAAAGAAGTTTTTATTGATGAGATACTAGCAGTATGGGAGTAATTAGCGACAATGAAACGAGCTGTGCGATTTTGGATGGCTTCTAGCGAATTAACAAGTAAACAAGAATGAGGGTCCCAGATTGATGAGGCGTACTCGAGTTTCGATCTGACTAGTGTTTTGTAAAGAAGTTTTAATGAAACAGGCGCTAATGAAAAGTTACGGCGCAAGAAGCCGAGAGTGCGGTTAGCATTGTTAATCCACATAATTGATATGACTGTGCCATGTTAAATTGTTGTCTATGTGAACACCTACATATTTGTAAGTATTGATAGATGACAACTGAAAATTAGTAATTGAATAAACAGGGCTAGGGCAGTCAGTACTTACTCGGGAGATCCTCATTATTTTACACTTGTTAATATTCAGTTTCATTGACCAGAGTGAGCACCAAGAGGTAATGTTGTCAAGATCGGATTGAAGTAGTGATGAATCATGCGGGTTAGTTATTATGTGGTAGATGACACAATCGTCGGCAAATAGCCTGATTGTTGATGTAATGCTGGATGGAAGGTCATTAATATAAATTAGAAAGAGTAAGGGTCCAAGCCTTGTAGCACACCAGATGTTACGGAACAATTGCGTGAGTTGTGATCGTTAGCTGTTACATGTTGGGTTCTGTTAGACAAGAAGCATTCAATCCATCGTAATATGTTAGAGTCAATATTTAGCATGCTTAGTTTTAGTAGGAGTAAACGGTGAGAAACGGTGTGAAATGCTTTTTGGAAATCAAGGAAGATACAATCGATAATGGAGCCAGTGTCAGTTGCTGAAAATAAGTAGTTGGTGAAGAGAAGTAGTTGGGTTTTGCATGAGTAATGTTTCCTAAAACCATGCTGACTGTTATGAAAGAAGTTATTTTCTTCGAGAAATATAATTAAGTTAGAATAGATGATGTGTTCGAGAAGCTTACATGGAATACTAGTCAAAGTAATGGGCCTGTAATTAGAAGGATTAGATGAGTCAGCTGGTTTAGGCACAGGAACTACATTCCCCACCATCCAGTCACTGGGCAATGAGGCATCTTGCAATGACTGTGAAAATAGCTGTGAAAAAATGACTGAACAATACATGGCAGTTTGTTTGAGAAATTGGGGAGCGATTCCATCTATGCCAGGTGCTAACGCTTTCATTTTAAGTATGAGTATGTGAATACCGGCACGTCTCCCGCGGGTCTCGCAGCTGACGTCTTCAAGATGTTTAAGAGAAGCCGTACACTAGACGTCTAATTCAATGAATTAGCTCGACTTAGCCCTAGCTGTGTCAAGCTGAGTCAAGCCAAGTCAAGAACTCTTGTAGCCGACTTTTGCTACCTGGGAGACCACACAGCAAAAACGAAACTGCAGCTGCGATGGCCCCGATCAATGGTTCCAACACAGGACACATGAAATTCTATGGCGATTCGGTCGGGGTGTGTCGCAAGTAAGTTCCGTCAGTATGTCTAAAGCGGGTATGCATTAATGAAATTTGGCTGTAAAACTGATATATAAAAATTGACAGTATTACAGTGGCAAGCAGTTTGGTTATGTCACTGTTTAGAACAGTGCATCACATCTACATCAGGGATGCATCACAACAGTTGTCTTACCCTTACTTCAAATTGGCATGCCACAACTAAACTGAGCTCTTATTGCAGCCAACAGTGCTGCATTGAGAGTTAAAGTATGTTACAAGCAAGAATGTTGGCAAAAATTTACGAGCATCTTGTTCTTTATACCCAGCTGTCCTTGCATGTTAGAAAAGCAGTCTGTCTAATGGGAGATATAGGGTAGCCAACCACGTGAGTGAATGATGTCTCTTATATCCAGTTGTCTCTCATCACTGTCTCTTATAAAACTGTTCAGCTGTGCAATGCTGTGCTCTGCAACATGTATGTACGAGAGCAGTCAGAATGTGGTGTTGATTTGAGAAAAAATGCAAGCTTGTTTTCGTGGTCCAGTCAGTCGCCCGTTTTGCCCATAAACACTGTAGACTGCATTAGATCACAGGCTTTGGGTGTGCAAGGGCTTAACGCAGCTATCTACAACACAAAAAAAATTCTTTTGATATTCGCTTGATATAAAGAGGCGCACCACCATTTGTACATAGTTTGGAACGGATGCGACGCACACAGGTCGCATGCGAGATCAAAATCATCCCACGTGAACTCCCTTTGAAGATGATCTGCTGCCATTTTGTGGTGGCGATCTTTCGGTAGTTCCGCATTTAACAGATCAGATGGGAGACTGTTGCCAACACCACAAATGTGGTTTCTGTTTCGAACTCAGTGCTTAGGCGGGCTTGTTTTGTAGGGGAAAAAATTCGCTTTAGATGTGAATAGACACAATTCTACCAAGACTAGCTACCTGCATGTCGAAGCGACAGCAAGAAGCCATAAATGTTCAATACAACACGCCACTTCGTTCCCACTGCAGCTCAAGCATTGCTATCGCTACTGTCGATCTTTACATCCGAATCAGCGAGTGTGCGCTTTGCATAGCATCGGTGATTAGTATATAAGCTGCTATTGGGAGATCGCGGCTTGTTCGCACTTCATTTGAGCATTTGAGAAACAAGCGATGATGGCGTGGGTGGCGCTTTGGACTTCATTTACTTTTTCAGCGACTGTGCATAATTTTGGAAGTGGCAAATACGGTTCGCTTCAAAGGCAGTTTAGTCCACTTGTAAGCACACAGCAGGCATCATTTCACATAGTGAAAATGCTTAGTGGCGATGTTTTTAGTGCTTTGTGACGACTTGGTTGCTAATTTTCGTGCATTTCGGAGAGCAAGTCTAAATATAGTGAACTCCAGATATAGTGACCAGTTTTCATGGCACTTTTGAGTTTGTTATAAGCGGGTTTCACTTATATATATATACATCTCCTTTCTTTTATCTCACCCCATATCTCCTTTATCTTCTAACTCCCCAAGGCACTTTTCCTGTTGCTACAGGCCGCCATAGCTCTGAGTTTTTCAACATCTGGCTTTCTTTAACCCTCCATGCGCCGCGCTTCTTGCAGCTGCGTGTTGTGCCCTGAGGAGAGGGCTGAGCTGATAGCTGCATGCACTGCTCCCGTGACTCAAAGCGGCGGTGCCGAAACCGCTCCTTCCCCACCTTCCCTCCTTTAACTTCTACTTCGGTATACGTCAAACACCTCCTTTTATCTTTGGGCTTTCAGGGCGGCCACCGCTATTCCATACACCGCCCCCTCCCCTTTTTTTCTTCTTTTCTTTCATCTTTTTCCTTTTTCCCACTTTCAACTTCAGCCATGCTCTCTCCCTTTCTTTTCCCCGTTACTGTCATGTAGGCTCTGTACGTACCATTTGTATTAGAAGCTTGAAAAAGGCCGGTCTCGCGTCCGAAACGTCGTAATAAATGTTGTTTTTTTAACGTGACACTTTGATTATATAATTGACCTGCTGCCTAGAATTCATCTTTGAAGTATATATAGCCTCACCATGGTGGTCTAGTCTTTATGGCACCCTGCTGCTGATCTGAAGGTGTCGGGGTCGAATCCCTGCTGTGATGGCTGCATTTCGATGGAGGCAAAATGTTGAGGCCCGTGTACTGTGTAGTGTCAGTGCACGTTGAAGAAGCCCAGCTGGTCGAAATTTCCAGAGACTTCCACTACGGCGTCTCTCATAATCACAGCTGGTTTTGACATGTTAAACCCCAGAAATCAAGCCAACAGCAGTTCGCTTGGCAAGTGTTCATTTTAATTTTTAATGAAGTTGCACAATAGATTATAACAAATGGTGTGATTAAGTTAAGGTAGGTCACCACCTTCGAGAAAAATTTCAACAGTTATGGTCCGAAAGTTACAACTGCACTTTTGGTTTGTAAAGCTTGGTTATTTTGAATGTTTAAAATCAGAAAATTGTAGAGAATTAAAATTCTTTTTTTTTTATAAAAATCAAAATGTGCTGAAATGTGCATGTTGCGCCAACAGTCATAGGTGAAAAATGGTCAGTGCGATTCAAATGCGACTTGGCAGGTATGTAGTGAGGATAATAGCCTGTTCATCTAAGCACCATCATCACCGTACCTCAAAGCTCAGGTGCGTTACTATAAAAAAACTAATAAAGATGATATCCGGCAGGTTTTTTTACGCAATTGGCCGTAGTATAGAAACTTACGGCTCGTTTTCACTAATTCTGCTTGAATGCACAGCTCTATGTATAACAAGACAGCACACAAAATTTTACGCGAAAATATTTATTGCACGGAGAGTTATCACTGTTCGCGCAGCTGCACAAAGCAAAAAAAAGGGTTTAAAGATTTCAAATGAATGTCTATGTAATAAAAAAACAACAGAAATGCCTAAAATCCACCAGGCTCATAGCATGGGCCCTCCTTGGAAGCGGCACGGTCTCCTTTTGAGCGAGCTGATGCAAGGATTTTTTTTCTTGCTTGCTTTGCGTCTCCACCTGAGTTGCATGCGGCCGTCCTCACACGGCAGCAGTCACTGCTAAATTGCGTTGGCGCTTCCTTGTAGCCCTTTATTTTACCGTATTTCATAGAGTACACAAACTTTCTCCTTGAGTGGATAGCACTAAATCCACAATGTTCCAAAAGTGCACGAAAAAGCACATGCGACACAGACGCAAACGCCACGCGAACGCACGGAAAGTAAACAGTGTGCTGTATTGCCCCGTAGCCCTCTACTGGAATTTTTTTAATGAACTCAGAGAATGACTTGCCTCAAAACGCTTACGAAAGCCTAAGAATGAACTAAAGCATACTAAAATGATGTAATATGCATTCTGAGAGACATTTATGACGAGATAGCAGACGCCGTGGTATCAGAAACCTTCAGTTTCAGTTTCAGACGCATCTAGGAGGGGTTGGAAAAATCGCCAGAACTTTTGAACCGCTCGAGCTATCAAAATAATTCTTTTTGCTAAATATTCCTGAATAGATGGGGAATCTTAAAATATTAATTTCAGAAACTCCAATTTTTTTCAAAAAATCGGTTTTCGAAGGTGGTGACCTACCTTAAGAAAAAAAATTTGTTTCTTGGCTGCATTTTTGCCAAAGCCTGATAACGGCTCCATCACAGCGGCATACTTCTCTCCTGCATAGCTACATGTGACTGTATCTGGGAGGTGATAGTCATTGCAAGTTGCCAGTTTCTCAAATTTGAGTAAGCTAGAGTAGTCCTAGGCTGCTTTAATTGAATGGACGGATGTGAGCTGCTTCAGCTGCTCAAGTGAATTCAAAGTTTCGTGCTGCTTGGGCTAACAACTTGTGCGTCCAACTCCGAGAAGTTGTTTGACGGTTTGGGGAGTGGTGATTTGGAATAAAAGAACCACTATGCATTCTTTTTTTGGCAGTCCCCCCACCATATTGAATTGTGTTTTGCCGCTGAGCAGGGGCCCTCCATAAAAATTTGTTGAACTATGTCCCGAATATAGGGGAATGCATGCTCAGGATTTTGCTTAGCTGCTGTATTACTTTTGTTGCAATAATATTTGTACTTGTAAACTCTTACTTCTGTTGGTCTTTACAAGCTGAAGTAGATGCCGTCTTCATGGCTGTAGAAAAAGTGTTAACCACTATTAACAAAAAGCAAATTCGTGCACAGAATTAGGAGTGCATTATCCCTACTTTGCAATATCTAAATGCAAACAGTTCCTTGATTTGACATTTAGGAAGTGCTGCATGCAAATCAGAAACACCAGATATGTGGGTACAGAGGTACATCGATATCCTATGAAACTAAATGGCAGACAAATCATAAAACTAACGGAGGTGCAGGTGCTCCAGAAAGTAAACAGGGTGCATGAGCTGTGGCTGAACCATGTCTCTTGCGTGCTATATTGGCATTAGTGTGTACTAAATGATGTGCAAGACACCACATCTTAAAAATTTTCTTTTATCGGTATTCCTTCGTGTGAAAAATAAACAAGAATCACCACATCCTCACTTGAAGAGAAGCTCAGGGAAGATGGAGGCTCGAATCGATGAACAGATCCTTAGAAACGATGTAAAACAGAATGTTGCTGGAGCCAATGTTTCGACAGGTTGACTTGTCTTTGTCAGGACAGCACCTGTTGCCGTCCTGACAAAGACATTTGTTGAAAAGTTGCCTCCAGCAACATTCCTTGTTCTCTTGTTTTTAACTTTCTATTCATGTCCCCACTTGGCAGCTATGTTGTTTGTGTCAGCGTTAGCAATAGGAATGATTGCTATGTGCAGGTGGGTATTTCCCTAGTGTCAACAGCTGGCAGAAGCGTTCCTTCACCCAAGCCATTAATTGGACCAGGTTTAAAATCATATCAAACAGCACCACATATTTTCATTGCACATGCTATGTATAGCTCGTGATACTGCTGCTAATATCGGGGCATGCAGATTCGCAAGCGCTCGTACATCCTGTTTACTTCCTGGGACACCTGTACATAATGGATAACAACGTAGTGCCATTTGAAGACTGTATCATAGGATGTTGGTGTTCAAAGCAGTGTGGCAGGAAGAATGGAAGTTTAAGGTACATAATCAGCTCCAACCCATGTAAATGTATTTTAAAAAAGTGGAACATTACTGCCTCCAAAAGTGTTCTGTTGAAGTGATTTTAAGTCTCCTCCAAATCATACATACTGGCATGAGTTTTTGCTGCAAGAACAGAAGCCGAAGTGCAAATTGTGCAACTTAAGGCTTACCATCAACTGCATTTTAATAACGTCTCCAGCTTTCAAAAACAAAGAAATATTTTTCGAACTACTCAAGGTACTGATGTTCTCTGCCCATTTTCAATATTGCGATACAGTTGAAAACTGATGCTGTGATGCTGAAATTGGCACAGTTGTGAAATAGCTTCTGACTCTTGGTGAATGCCTCTATGATTCAATGCATTTTGTATCACTTGACAACGAGGGATAGAAATGTCTAAATGTTGCTAACCTGCGATCCCAATAAATAAATCTACTGTACCCTATAGTGATTCCAACTGTATACGTGTTCTAAAAGTGTGCTGAAATGCATCTTCAGTCTGCTTAAATTACTGGATAATGTCACAGTATGCTTGCATGCACACTTCCATACTGTAAATGTCATATAAACATGAACATGCAATGGAAATCTGTATGGTTTTGAATAAAAATTTTTTACTTTTTACTTGAAGTGTAGAAAAGGACAAAGTTACACCATCTCCTGCTAAAGGGGACTACGAGCTGACGTGAAGCAGCACGGGGGGTGCACACTGCGTTTGCATCGGTTTGACGCTAGCAGACGCTGCCTGCGTCAACGTTGTCTCTCGCGGGCGAGGGTGTGTTTCATGCTTGCAACTTTTAACTGCATGTTGCATGCTTGCAAATTCATGAGAAACATGCAAATAATTGTGAGAAACACGCAAATTGCATGTGTCTCATGATCACTGATGTCCGCCTAACCTGACAAGCTGTTCCTTAAGACAACTTTTTTTTTCTCGGAAAGCTCCTCTTTGGGAATTATTGAAAGTGTTTGCCAGGGTGCGCACAGGGCCTTGAAATCCTGGAAAACCCTTGAAATCGAAAATTTTGTTTTCAAGGCCTTTAAAGTCCTGGAACTTCACTTTGGTCCTTAAAGACCCTGGAATTTTGGGGATTTTCACAGGGTCCGATTGTACTACTTACAATTCACGGCACTTGAATGTGTCTGCGACGAACCTCACTGGAATGTACTGCAATGAACCTCACAAAGTCAAACACGGTCAAAACGCCTGTACTCAATGGATTGAGGCATGCGCGCACCTACAGTGCCATTTTTCATCTGGCTTTCTTCGGGTTCGGTTACTGATGGCCACAATGAGGCTAAAATGGGCTACATCTTGAGCTCCCTGGAAAAAGACAGTTTCCCGGGTGTGCTTATTGCAGTAGAATTTACTAGTGTTTGAAAAGTTTTCTTGAGGCTTTGCTTTTAGCGGTATCCCTCGTAAGCCCTCTCAAGTAAAAAACAAAAAAAAAACACTACAGCGCACCTTCACTAGCCTCAGCATCATCTGTTGGCGACATTGTGCGTTGTACACTTTGCCAGTGGTCAGTGCTTGCTCCGGTGCCGTCAATGGTGTTTGGTTTTCCATGTGTTGGTTGCTGTGCGTGTTTTGATCGCATGATCGTGTCAAGAAAATGCAAATCAGACAAAAAGGTGCTTGATTGTGGAGGAAGTTGAATGCATGCAGCTGACGAGAAAGAAACTTAAAGCAGTTGTTGCCGATTTGGTAACCTCTGCTGATGGCTTTGCTGAAAAGGCAGAAGTTACTGGTGACTGACATAAGACAGTGAAGCCCAACAACCTGCAAAAGTCAGGACCGAAGAACTTGATAGCATTAAGATGGAAATAGAAAAAGAAACGGAAAGACCTGCCTTGAGCTTCAGAACTTCTAGTCTAGTGAAACTGTACAATAAGTGAACAGAATATCCTTTGTTAGTGCAATCAAATTTACCGTGAACTACAATCGTGCTCTTTAATTTTTGTCAAAGGTCCTTGAAAAGTCCTGGAATTTTTCTCTTGGAAACTTGTACGAACCCTGGTTTACTGAAACACCCGGTATAAGTTCACTCCTTTTGCTTAGTGTCGGTGTGGCACCCATTTTCAGAGAGGTGGCAAAGTCTACTGAAGTGGGCACTCAGCATTGCACCTGTAAGCCAATTGATCTTTGTAGTTGTTGCCTGTATGTACCATGACTCTGCAAAGTGCTGCTTGCAGGGGTAAAAGAAATATCTTTCGTGTTTGTGGCTTTGGCACATAGATAAAACCCAAGCAATTCTTGTATACTTTCATGGGGTGGCACTTCGCATATTACATACTACCGTGAAATTCCCATCGTGAGCCCCCCCCCCACCTAGTTTTTGGTGACTTGAAATTTCCGCTCCTTTTTAAGCAAGTACCCCCACGCCATCTTCATCACTTACTTTTTCTTACGTCTGTGCATCTGCCGTGTAAGTACTTTTTGTTACTGTGAAAAATGGCAACTTTAAGGGATAATATTGCATGGTGATTAAATATTTCATGAAGTTGCCTTTTCCTGGCCAGATTTAGGCATCAGTTGTAATTCCAATCCGTTCCAATACATAGTTGCAATCCATAGTCGCATAGCTTTAGCATTACGTGTATTTGTAGACATCGTGATATTGCAACATCACCAACCTTGGTAAAATGTGTGCAAGAGCTTGCGGCACTTCATCAGTTTCAAGAGGGATCACAAGTTTGAAACTTTGCTGTGATGAAAGTGCCACACGTCAAAGTTCCGATGCAAGCTAAGTAGCGGTGCTTTACTGTTTAGCAAGGAGGTCCATTAGAGTTTTCTGAGCATGAGTTCAGAAGATGGTTTGCATGCATGCATTGCTATGTGACGTTGGTGAACAAATCAGATGACTTATATCCAATGATGGTGCCAGCGTAGTATGTTGCCATGAGCTCCAGGCTCAGTGTTGCAACCTTGTCTTTAAAGGGGCACTAAAGTGAAAAGGTGAAGTGGTTTAGAATGATAACTTATATTTCGAGAGCTTGATTGTCATTAATTTTAACATTTTATGTTCAGTATCTTGCTTTCATAGCACCATGACAATATTAGAAGAGAAAGTAAATGTGAAAGTTTGTTTTGAAATTTGCGGTGGAACTTTGGCGTTAACGATGTTACAAGTTCATTTTCTCTTTTTCATATTATCGCCATATTCGCTGCATCACATGTTGTGAAACTTCCTGTGTTAAGTCTCTGTTTTGCTTAGGACCCCGTGTATGTCTTTCTTACTGATAAATAGCTCTGTAGGACGTAGCACGTGCTGTGAAAGATCTGTCAAGTCACGCGCTTTAGTGCTGGAAAAAAGTGGCGTCGCCACCCGTAATTTTTTTTTGCATGTTTTCTTGCTTGCCGAGGGTCTTCGCCTTGTAAGATTAGTGTTTTTCGTATTGTGAAAGGCTGACCTGCTAATATGAGAAGAGTTGTTTTTTACTTCAGTGGCTCTTTAATAGTGGCTCCAAGGGCATCGTGTCGGAGCGGTCTTTTGTTCCCTTGCAGGGTTATTAGCATATTGCTCCAATAAAGCTTTCGATCATTCTGCCATGATCCCTAGCTCCCTGCTTATTGAAATTTTTTTAAATGTTCCGACTGTCGTCTTGAATTTTGCTTAAAGTCTGAGAAAGTGTCCTCTTCTTTTAGTAACGCCAACTCAAGGGATGTGCCTGCTGAGAATTCTATAGTGTTTACTGTTCATCACTATGTGCCACAGTTTGTTGCTTGCCTCGTTTGGAGGCCACTATGGCAGCATTTGTCTATATGTAGTCTCAAAAACTACACGTACACTTGCTAGTGCACAATAACACTCAGCGTGCCTCACATGTGAGATGCCTCTTTTTGTCAAGCTAATTGAAAGTGCTTCAAAGTGAAGTTTGGAGTTTGGTCAAGCTGGTGCAGAATAATGAAGTTGGTCAGACCAGATGCTCATTCATGAGTGCATGCTGGCTTTGCAGCCTCTTGGTGCATTGCGAGACAGTTTTGTGTTGCTGCATTTTCTAGTAGTGGAAGCACCACTGCTGCCACTCAGTGTCTTCATATGCAGCAATGAGTCTTCTTGCTTGGGCTGCATACTCTCTGGTTGATAACTCAAGTGTGTACATGTCGTACAAGGGAGCCCAAGATATCCTTTTTTCTGCAGGATATTCGTGAGGCAGCATTGTCCATTTGTCTGTTCAATATACGATTGCCAAGAAGTGTGTTTTAAGGTCCCCCTAAAGTACATTTCTGCAGCGCTTCTAAAAAGTGTCTATTCAGCTCTGCTGTGTGATGGCTGACGCACTATCTTTTGTCCATACAGGAACGAGCTGACTGTGGCGAAAAAGCAAATGAAGAGACTGCACTACAGCCTTTTTCGCATTGCACTCCATGACCTATCTTAATTGCGCCACTGATCGCAGAAAGCCGCGTGGAGCTGTTTTTCTTTTGGCAACGGCTGGTACCTTTTTTTTGGCAGTGTTTGCTGTGTCATTGGGGTAGTCTGGTGAACTGTGTGGGAAAATTGTACAGTGTACCTTTTCACTTTGTGCCTTAATAAACTTGTGTGTTTCCCATGAGAGTGGCGGTTTTCTAATGTAGTCATCATTTGCTTTCTCCTACAACACCAAGCAGAATGCCAGCGACCTGTGTTAGTGCACCTTTCTGTCACTGTGGGGTGTGTTCAGATAAGAGTAGACCAAGACGGGTCCCGACTATTTTTTGTTTAGTGAAATTCTTATATGAGGTCGACAAATGTCTGAGAGGAATGAACGCTTGCTTTGCGAAATTTAGCGCGAATTTCTAAAAAAAAATCACATTTCACTACAGCTGCAAGAAAGCACTTTCGAAGGCATGCAGTTCTGCAAATATATATGCCTGGTGGACACCGGTGGAAGCGCTACTGGTGACAACCCCGCTATGTGCTCTGGGGAGGGTAGGCAGCCGACCACCGTAGCATTTTACGACGTTATTCATGTGTGGCCGTTCACGTTGTCGCAGTGAAATAAGGAACTGGCATTGCGTGTGTGCAGTGGGCGAAGCTTCAAGGGATCTCGAGTAGCATTGAAAACCCATTCAAACACCACCCCGTTCTATACGCAGGTGTTTATCCAGTATTTCAATTTTGCGTGTGTTGAAATATCAAGAAAAAGAAGGCGGGGGAAGACGCGTAAGCCGCGCTGGTGACTGTGCCATATTAGTAGGTTCCACCAATAAACCGCACCCGTCGGACTTCAGTCGCTGTCTTCGCCGTAGTTTTTGGTGCCGAATCCCGGGACACTACTAGCGCCAGTGATGGAGCAGAGTACTTCGGCGCAGCAGAGTACTTCGAGCCGCCGCTGCTCGAGGTCCAGCTTGTACGTCCGCTACCGAAGCTCTGCAAGCGGAGGAGCATTTTGCTAATCGACCTGCAAGTCATCATGGATGATCTCCAGGACAAGGAATGGACGCTTGCAGCGCTCGACGAGACGATTGCTGACCTCATGAGCGACGGCGACGATCATGAGGAGGAAGTCGCCGTAGCTTTGGAATACCACGACAAGCTACGCAACACTGCAAGCCATATCTCCGCTACCCTGTCAACTCCGCTGTCAACTCGCCTGGTCGTCGTGTCGTGACCGACACCGGCACCCAAGGCGCTTCCACTCGAGCATGTTCCCGAACACCGCTACGAGTTGCCCTACCGAAATTTGAGGTACCCGTTTTCCCCGGGGAACCTTGCGTGTGACAGGGCATCTGGGAGCATTTTGAGGCCACGATCCAACCGCGAGTTATCGGACATCGAGAAGTTAGCGTATTTGCGATCGTACTGAAGAGGATCAGCGAAGCGTGCGATCGAGGGTGTGCGCCTGGGGCCAGCGAATTACGCGGTAGTGATCAAGGTGCTCCATGAGAGGTACGGTCGCCGTGACGCCCTCGTTAACGAGGACATCGACAGCCATCGCTCCCGAGGATCGCTCTTCTCAGCTATCGCAGCTTCGGGAACTATAAGAGGTGCGTTTTCGCACAACCTGCCTGGACAGCTTCGGGGTTCCAGTACTGGAGTACGCGGTCGTTCTCCATCGCGTGCTTATGTGATCCCTGCCGGAAGGCATCGCCATTCTGCGCATGAAGGAAGTCGAGGCGATTGACTGAGTCTACCCCAAGGTCACGCCAAGAAGAGGATGTGTGTGACGGGAAGTTATTGAAGATCCAGATAGCAGAGAAAGCTACCGGTCGAGGTACCTGCTGAAACCAAGCACCGCGAGACACGTAGGCAACCTCGCTTACCACCGCCGGTACCGTCAGCGTTAAGCAGGCAGTTAAGTTTGTTCGTTGTACTCTCCTTAATGTGGATCGGGTCTCGTCAAGGAGATAGATGATCGGCGTTGATGAAGCAGGATGCAGGTTGGAGGTAATGAACCTTGAAGATATATTGTAGCGAAATATTTACAGAGCCATATGTACAGCTCGCCGAAGCACACTGAGGACAGCATGAACATTAACAGCGTCTTACTTTTCTACTTAACTTTCTTAAGTTAGAGCCTAGAGCACTGTTTCACTGTTACAACATACGACGAACCGCGTCTCACTCTTCGACCACAAGTGGTTACGGCCCAGACAAAAAGTTGCATCGTACGGAGCCTTGCTGATCTATCAGCTCGGTTATTAAAATCTAGACTGAAGGATCGTGGGTCCTATACAGTCTTTAATACATTGCTGTAAACAAAGAAAAGGGGAGGTGACCACTGCTGGTCCACCTCAAAATTATCTTGCCCAATACTTTACCAGTGAACATAAGTCTTACTAGGCTGCACTTAATCTCGATATAGACAGGCGTTTTGTCACTCTTTCTCAATATGGCTCTCTCCTCCCGCACTCTTGGCGGTTCTTCGCTGCGTGGATGCTTTGAAAGTTTACACGTTTCTGTGCCGTGCGTCCACAGGGCCCCCTCTCAATGACCACCCGGAGTGACAACGTATACCATTCCCGGTATCCATCGGTGTTGTCCCGGTGCCTTCACGCCGTAATCCCCATATTCGGCGAGTCGGGAGCGGTGCCGGTCCAGACCTCAACTGACCCTTTGAACGGTTACGAGAAGCAGGAGGTAATTGTCAGTCATCGTTCCCCTCGCATTGGGACGGCGCGTCGCCGCTCTGCGACCCTCGACACGAGCTTTCCTCTAAAAACGGCAAGGTCACATAACCGAAGCCGCAGAGGGCTGGCGCCCCTCCGCGCCCTAGAGGAGTCTTCCGAAGAACCCGATTGCTTCCACCCTAGCCTGCCTTCAGAAAGCAGTAGCATGGTCTCGTTGACGAAGACACGGAGAGCTGGCGCCTGTCCGCTCCGGAGACATGCCGACAGGGTAGTTGTATAGTGCACAGTGCGGTGTTGTCTACTCTGCCCCATTGACATACAAGCGGTGCAGAACATAACCCAGGCTTTGCACCGTAGAAGTCTGCTGCGTGCTGTGGGGTTACCGTGACCACGCTATTAAAGACTGCCACGCCACGTTGTCAGTAGACGTTATCAGACATCGACTTCATCGACTTACCGAAAAGAACTGCTGTTTTAAGTGGCCGGGACGTACACGTCGCACGCGAGTGCCCTAACGTAGCGTGGCTCAGGTGCAAGTACTGCGCAAAACGTCATCTTGCAGAACTTTGCGTCATATGGAAACAGAACTGCGACCGTTCGAATATCGACAGCAGTGACAACAGTGACACAACAAAAATTGACGCTGTACTCGTGACTACCAGTGCCCCAACCAGTAGGACAACGTAGCTGCCTGACTTGATGCAAACGGCCACAGTACGGGCATCCGGAAGGCACTAATCTGTGATGATTAGACTGCTGTTTGATACCGGCAGCCAGAGGACATTTATCCGACGCGACTTATCCAGCAGGCTCAACCTGCCTTTCGACGGAACAGAAGAGCTCTCTGTGCTGACGTTTGGTAATTCAAATTGCACCCGCCCGTTCAAATGTAGCACCATACAAGTCAAACTGCGGAGTCGTTTCGCTTGAGGTGCTGGAAGTCTGCACAGTGAAGACTGTAGCTATAGTATCGGAGAAGATATCCTCGAGCAGTTGAACGTCAGATGCTTGTGGGCAATGAACAACGAATCGGCGATCCACTGATGCAAACCATCAGTGTACTCATTGGATCGGACAACTATTGGCGCGCATTGTGACAGGCAGAATAGAACGCCTGAGCAGCGAGTTTGCGCCGTGGAGACGATTTTCGGTTGGCTGGTGCCAGGCACATTTCAAGTAGAATCCGACATTGACTTGCCTCATTGGAAGTACTCCACATCTGCTCCGTTCCTTGTGTGCGAACGCAAGGTCCAAGCCGTTCCTGAGATCGGAAATGTGGACACTAGATGCGATAGGTATCCGACATGAAGGAAACCTCAGGAGTTCGGGGCGAAGCGACAGTGAGTCCACACAGTACGTTCACAAGGAAGCTGGCTGTTATGTGGTAAAGCGTCAAGGAAAACTAAAGAGCACAAACCGAAGCGTCGCTGAAAACCGAGCGCTTTGAAGGACAGCCGAAGCTATTAGAAGAGTATGATTGCACTATCCGTGAGTGCTTCATCGAAGGGCATGCCGAACGTGTAGACACCTCTTCAGAGCCAGGAGCGACAGTCTACTACCTTCCGCACCATGCCGTCACTCGTCGAGAGGCTATTACTACGAAGATTCACGTCGTATTTGACGCTTTGTGCCACGAACGCGGCGAGTCATCACCCAACGATATATTGGACAGGAGTGAAACTTGGTGCCGAACTGCTGCAATTGCTGGTAAAATTCAGGACGAACCCAATTATTCTGACAGCGGACATCCGGAAAGCTTCAAATTTCGACACAAGACCGAGACGCACTCCCCTTTCTATGGGTCGACGACTCTTACGAAGAGGGGACGATACCATCCATCGGGGGATGGCAAATGACTCGTGTGCTCTTTGTAACGTCATCCAGCCCATTGCTTCTGGTTGCTACATAATCACTTCGAGACGTGGAAGAGCGAGCCAAAAATAGCTACACGCAATGCGCAAAACGTCGACCGCGCCGCCTGTTGCCTCGGCTCCGAAGCGTGGGCGGGCTCGGCGGAGCGCTGTTCCCGTCTTCGCGCGCTGTCATTTTTGCGTTGTTCATCTTAGCTTGACGCTTCTGTCAGCTTTCAGCGACGTTTAAAGGCAATTGTGCTAATTGTGCTAATTTGTTGGCTAATTTAACACGTACATACGGTGTAAAACATGTCAGGAAGACAAGAGTTTCTGGTAAAGCTTTGCGAACAAGAGCAACGGCGCGGCTCTTAGGCGCAGGGAATAAGCAATCGCGCGTTCTTTAATGCAGCACTAAAGCGATTACTGCGTTTCTACTTTGTTGCTTTATATCGCGGCGACTTGTCCATGCTTCGTTCGTAAGAGGCTATTGCCCTACGTATCGTTTGCACTGAAATTCGACCTGCAGCGCAGGATGTTTGGGGCCGCTTGCCCCAGCTATCTGCGTATTGGCAGTTAAACATGGCGTATTAAAGGTGGTACAGCAAGAGGTTGGCTGTTACAACCTAGAGATAAAGTCGTTCGACAAGGAGTTCAACGTCGTTTTGAATATATCTTCACGTTATTTCTCGGCAATGGCAAATGCCTCATCTCGAAGCTTTGGTGTCTGCAAATCACGCATGTTCACTTTAACATAAAGTTGTCATGCGTTGTGACCGGTTTTTAAACCTTCATGTTTTGATTTATTTCTGCTTGTGGTGCTATAGCGGGCGCTTGTTTTTGTTTTATACATTTACTTAGTGGGTGAATATGCTGGGATATGTACGGAATATTTAATACCAGGCTTTCCATTTGGTTTCAAAGTGTTAGTACCGCGTCAGCGCTACCCTTTTAACTGCTTCGTTCTTGCACGCTTTTGTATTCTAGTGAATCTTGTAGAAAGGATGGGATGCTTTTAGCATTTATGTAAGGAAACCTAATTGCCATGCATTTAATTTGACTATTGCCAGCACTTCAGCGGTATGCCCAGGAGTACTAAAATAATGACAGTGATGGCGCTGCATTTGTTTCTCGCACTCGAGGCCCTACATCAGGCGATAGAACACGCATTTTAATTCTGCATTTGGGCTCGACTGTTATACTAAAGCACCAATGGTGCTTATACTAAAAATGACACACTATAAAATAAGTGCCCTTGGCATGGAAGCAATTTTTTGGGTCTTGCCTCTTGTGGTACCCCATTTGCATGTTACCGTGAAACTTGAAACGCTCTGCTTGTGTAACGATGGAAAGGGGAAATTGATGTTGTACAGACAGTAGCAGGACGCATGCTTAAAAGCAAAGAACACTTAATATTATACGCTATTTTCCTCAAGTTCATCCTGCCGGTTTACAAGCTCCCCTGTCGCTTGCCCTGTCGCTGTATACGAACCATTCTAAGGCGCGACGGGCGCGCTCCTTAGCGTACCGTAAGCGTACGCGGCATGTCGACTTGTTCATCGTCGTAACATAAAGGAGTTAAAGAATTACAGACCAATCAGCCTACTCCCAGTAATATACCAGCTATTTACAAAGGTAATTTCTACGAGGATAAGAGAAACACTCGACTTTAACCAACCGAGATAGCAAGCTGGTTTTAGGAAAGGTTACTCGACAATGGACCACAGCCACGCTATCAACCTAGTAATTGAGAAGTACGCGGAATATAACAAACCCCTTTATATGGCGTTTATCGACTACGAGAAAGCATTTGACTCCATAGAAATACAAGCAGTTCTAGAAGCTCTACATCGACAAGGGGTACCTGGCGTATACGTGAAAACCATAAACAACATATACAAGGATTGCACAGCCACACTGCTCCTACGTGAGAGAACCAGATAAATCCCGATCAGGTACGTGTCCCGTCAATACACAATTAATTTCAGTGCAACAAAAACCAAGGAAGAACTTAAATGGGATACCCTGGTAGAACGACGCAGAAAGCTGCGCCTGAAGCTTTTTCATTCCATATACTATGGTACGATTAATATACAGAGGGACATGTACATAATGCCGCCTCACTATAGGTCACAACGCGTGGACCATGAGCGAAAAGTACGAGAGGTTCTATGCAGGACGGAACTTTTTAAGAAATCTTTCTTTCCAAAAACTATCCAAGACTGGAATAGGTTACCTGCTGACGTCGTCAACGTAGTTTCGAATGAAATGTTTTTTGCCCTGCTGAAATGATTGTTTCCTTGATCTTTTTTGGACGTAGTGTATCTATTATTGTTCTTATCGTTTGTTCTTTTCTTCTTTTGTCCTCACACGGTATGCAGAAGAGAACTGTAGCAATAATCCGGTATCAAATCACTTATTTTTCCTGTTGAAGTGACTCAACCTTGTAGTGTGTGTGTTATTTTTTTGGCACATTTTGCTTTGTATAACTCATGTTGTCAATCTGCTGTAGCTATTGTTATTGTTATTACCGTTTTCCGCGCTTTATATATGACAAAATATTGAACTGTACAGACTTACTGTAAACCCCTCCCCCACTGTAATGCCTCTGGCGCTGTGGGTACCAAATAAATAAATAAATAAATAAATAAATAGAGGTGTGAGACAGGGAGATACAATATCCCCGATGCTATTCACTGCATGTTTAGAGGAAGTCTTTAAACGTCTAGTTTGGGAAGAAAAGGGCATTTGAATAGACGGAGAATATCTAAACAATGTAAGATTTGCAGACGACATTGTGCTCTTTAGCAATGAAGGTAACGAATTACAAAACATGATTGTGGACCTAAACAGGGAAAGCATTAAAACTGGATTAAAAATGAATAGGCAAAAGACCAAAGTTATGCTCAATAGCTTAGCTAAGGAACAGGAATTTAAAATCAACAATGAACCCTTACAATGTGTAAACGAATATGTATATCTGGGACAGTTAATATCAGGAACTCCTACCCAGGAAAAAGAAATTCTCCGTAGAATAAGGATGGACTGGAGCGCATTCGAAAGGCATTACGAAATCATGACCGCAAACTTACCGTTCTCGTTAAAGCGAAAAGTATTCAATCACTGCATACTCCCAGTACTGACGTACGGTGCAGAAACATGGAGAATAACGAAAAAACTAGAGATGAAACTAAGCATGCAACGTGCAATGGGAAGAAAAATGATAGGGGTAAGGCTAAGAGATAAAAAACGAGCGGAATGGATCAGAGAACAGACAGGAGTAGCCGATAATATCTTATCAATTAAAAGAAAGAAGTGCACCTGGGCAGGACATGTCATGAGGAGGAAGGATAATAGGTGGACAGTAATAGCGACGGAATGGATACCAACAGAGGGAAAACGCAACAGAGGTAGGCAAAAGATTAGATGGAGCGATGAAATTAAAAAGTTTGCGGGCATAAAGTGGAACCAACTCGCTCGGGATAGGGTGGATTGGAAATCGTTGGGAGAGGCCTTCGTCCTGCAGTGGACCTAAACAGGCTGGTGATGATGATGATGTCGAC
The DNA here is from genome assembly GCA_013339685.2 of Hyalomma asiaticum. Lineage (NCBI taxonomy): Eukaryota > Metazoa > Arthropoda > Arachnida > Ixodida > Ixodidae > Hyalomma > Hyalomma asiaticum. Next base: position 46,458,628 of record CM023481.1, on the reverse strand, counting down.
TAAGCAGGTGTGTGCATTAAAGGCCAACTCCGGTGATGTTCTGACCATCTCAAAGTAGTGGCATTTTTAGCTTCTAGAGACTTCCCTCTCACCCGTATGACAGCATAATTGCCCCTAGAATTGGAAAATAATTTTAAATAAGCAAGAAAACGTGAAAACGAAACCGAAACTTCTCCGGGCAGCCAAGCGTGCCCCTTCGAGTGACGTTACAAGTGTCTAGTCAGTGCGAGGGTGCGCAAGGCATGCCGGTCGCGACAGCGCGAAGCTCGAAAGCGCTGAAGAGCAGACGCTCAGCGCGTCCAATTGTCGCGCGGGATAGCACTGATCCACCACTCGCGAAGTGCATCGTCGCGAGGAAAGTTGTGATAACTAACTTTCCTTAGTTACTGCGCATTGTGAGAGTGGTTTCTGCAGCCAACAACGCAACACCACTTGCCACCCGACATCACTTTGCCATCCACACGGCAGCAACTTGTAACGCCAAGCCAGCGCCTCGTCTATATTTTAAAAAAAAGAGGAGGCGCTGGTCAAGCTGTAGCATCACGATCGTGCACTTGTCCGCGTTCTCGTCGCTGTCGGGCTGGCGTCTGCACAGTCCCGGCATGCTCCGCGTTGGACACTTATAGCGTCATACCCAATGTGGCCTGTAACTGATGGAGTGGTAAGGTAGAGCGTTCGAGTCAATTAATTAAATTCATTTGTAAGGAATATGTGCAACTCTCGATCCTCATTTTCTCAGGGCATGATGTAAGTGCGCAGAGTAACGTACCCAGTGAATTTCATCAGCATCCGTTGACATGAAAAAATCGCCGGAGTTGGCCTTTAAAGGGGCACTGACACAAAAATTTTCGTCTGCTGTTTTTTCGCTGCAATACGTAGCTGGAGACCTGTTAGCCATAACACGGCACATCATTTGCTCCAGCGCGCGTCAGATAATTATTTACGGCCTGTTTATTACCCACTAGTTTCAGTTTTGGTTTGGGAGAGCTCAGAAAACGACAAGGCGCCCGGTGCAACTAGCGCCATCTAGCGCTCGCAATGGAGTAAACGAGTTCGACCACGTGAGCACACATAACTGTGCAGCACTTCCGCACGACAACCGCCGCGTGCTCGTTTTCTTTCGCCTGTCGCGCGTCCTGCGCGATGTTGTCGCTGTTGCTGTCATCGTTTGTTGGGTGGCAACTATTTTCTTGAGGTATGGCGTCGCCGGCAGTCTACTAACGCAGCCGCAGCGAATAAGCAATGGCGGCTATGACGTCATCATTGCTAGCTGCACTGTCGGAGCTCGGCTGCCGTGGCGACGTCGCGGAAGTTGGGGGTCCCCTGCAGGTCACCTTTGCTGTTGTCGATGTCGCGATGTACGGCGTCTAGTGCTCGATTGCGCATGCGAACTTCAATATTCATTTAAATTACCATCGGAACTGCGTTCGCCATTGAGATTTGGTAGATGACATCTGTATATCCACGAAAATCGATCCCACAGGCTATCTTAGCAGCGAAATTTTGGTGTCTGTGCCCCTTTAAGAGCTTTCGTTCACAAGGCTTACAAATGAAGGCAATGTGTCTGATGCGTTAATATAGCTTGTCATAATTACAAAGAGCTACTGTTCATAAGCAAGGTTGTTGATACTACTCAGTGGCAAACATTTGGGGCGTATAGAGGAGACAGTCACCCCAGAAAGCTGTGACATCACACGCACATCCGCTCACACTGGTAACATAAAGCGCTAATATTACCCGTAGTACTCAGGGCGATTCCTTTGTGTACGCTATCACCGGGGAACAACGATCGATGGTGCACACAAGCGGCGAATCACGCATGCACCACTGCCATGCGTGCAGTGAAGGTGGGCGTCCCCAGAACGAGGCCCGCCGGTGGTTCCGGCGACCGCCGATACGCGGCTTTCAGGGGCGGCCCTATAGACGCTGGGCATCACCTATAGAAGGCTTTTTTTATTTATTTATTGAAAATACCTTACAGGCCCGAAGGCATTGAGTAAGGGGGGTTACAGTGAAAAACGCATGTAAATTTCCAAACAACAACGGTACAATGTCGATTAGTAATAACAACAACAAAAAAAATGCGGTGCACAAATTTAACAAAGCAATAAGTCAGCAATACGTAAACATGGTGATGAAATATATAAGTACACTCCGTATCATAAAAGGCTCGGAAAACAAATAAAAGAACATCAAGATGAAATATTAATGAAATGCATCTGAAGTTTTTGCCGAAACGTGTTGGGGTTACTATCAGAGGCGATATCGTCGGGAAGGTCATTCCACATGCGGATGGCATGTGGTAGTGCTGATGTGTTGAACGCGTTTGTGTTTCCAAAGATGCGAGTGAAGCTGAGATGGTTATGTAATCTGCGTGACGTGTAGAGCGGGCGTTGAAGGTGCAACGACGATGTTTCGTTACTGTAGACGTACTTATGAAATAGGCATAACAAGGACACGTGACGAAGAACATTTAATGTTTGGAGGGAATGATGGAGTTTAAGCTGAGTCACACTAGAATTGAGGTCGTAGTTCCTAGAAATGTAACGGGTGGCTCTGTTCTGGATCGTTTCCAGCATGTTAATTTGATACTGAGCGGAAGGGGACCAAACAGATGAGGCATATTCAAGTGGCGGGCGGACGAAAGTTAGGTGTGACATTTTGCGAATGTTAGTGGGACAATGACGAAGGTTTCGGCGTAAATACCCCAATGTTTTGGAGGCTTTTGCACAAACGTTGGTGATGAGATCAAACCAGGAAAGCCCTGGTGTAAGGTGGATGCCAAGATACTTGTAAGAAGTCGCCGTGGAGAGCCTGTCACTTTGTATATGGTAATTGAAGTTAGACATGACCTGTTTACGTCCAAAAGAAACACCTTTACACTTATTAGTATTCAACCTCATAAGCCAAGTGCTACACCAGTCAGAAATAGTGTTCAGATCATCTTGAAGGATGGAGTGGTCGTTAGGACAGTTTATAGGTCTGTAGAGCATGCAGTCATCAGCGAAGATTCTGATATGCGATGATATGTTAGTTGGGAGGTCGTTGATGTAGATAAGGAAAAGTAATGGGCCAAGAACGCTCCCCTGTGGGACACCAGAAGAGACATACGAAGAGGGAGAGGAAGAATTATTAACGATTGTGAACTGCTTGCGAAGTGACAGAAAATTGCGTAGCCAAGATAAAGTGAGGGAGTCTAACCGGAGGGCAGATAATTTTGAAATAAGGCGGCAATGGGCGACACGATCGGATGCTTTGGCAAAATCAAGAAATATGCAATCAGTCTGTAGGCCATTATTTATGTTGTAATGAATGTCTGTAGTGAATTGTAGTAACTGTGTTTCGCATGACATGCCCTTTCGGAATCCGTGCTGGTTTGGAAAGAAGAATTTGTTAGTCTCGAGGTGACTGTATACGTGGGAGGCGATTATGTGTTCGAGGAGTTTGCAACATATGCATGTGAGCGAGATTGGACGATAATTTTTAGGTGAGTTCTTATCTCCGGATTTAAAAATAGGTACTACTTTGGCTATTTTCCAGTCGTCTGGAAGTTTTCCACACGATAGCGACTGTCGAAAAATGTGGTATAGTGTAATGCTAGATATGGAAACAGTATTTTTAAGTACTTTAGAGTTGATATCATCTATACCAGCTGATGAGGATGCCTTAATCTGTTTAATTCGACACGCGATACCATCCACCGTGATTTCAATAGGCTGCATGTATTGGAAGTTGTAATCAGGGATATGTGGTACGTCAGAAGAATCTTCTTGGCTAAATACAGACGAAAAAAATGTATTAAAAGTAGTAGAGCACTCGTAGTCTGAAAGCGGAAGGTTGTTTCATTAGGTGTCAAAATCGTACATCAGGGCTCAATGGCTGTAAAATGACACACGTTGGTGTTATATGACCATAGTGGTATGAGGGCCTATTTGAGCCATATATTTGCTACATGCACGCGTTTAACACTGTGAAGCGTCTCCTTGGTAATTACGGACACAAATGGACCATGGGTCCCAGCCACGGTTCCAGACCCTGGGTCAGGTAAGGGGTGGGGGCGGTAACCAGCGCGTATGAGCATATGAATGCCTGTGTGTATGTGCGCACGTTCCATAAAGCCGAGTGAACATGGATGGATGCAAGGAAACATCAAAAAGATTCATCCTTCCCTCTTGCGCGCCTTTGAAATGGTAGTTGCCCTTGCCGCATGTCACCGCATTGAAATCTAATGGAACACTTCGTAAACATTCTCTAGGAAAACTGTCACTGTATAATAAATATTTTTCATCCATTGTAGTCAAATACCGTGCTTATAATCACAACCCGCTCTTTCTTCCACGGTGATGGTCAAACAAAGACGCGTGGCCTCCTTATCTTTATCCCGTTCACCTTTTACATCGAGCATACTTCCCTTACCGACCTTCTGAAGCAGTGCGCTAGCGGCTACATTGGCTTATCTGGAGATATTTTCATTTTGATGTTCTTTGTGAAACAACACTATTGGCACGAACACACATGCGATGAAACAGACGCAGCGAACAAAAAACAGCGCGCTTCTCGTACCTCTATGGGTTTCATTCGCAACCGTTGAGCCCTGACGGTGTCAAAATCGCACATACGGAAAACGAGGCTTTACCAAAAATTGGTGCTAACCATAACAAAACTTCAGGCGGCTGTGCACTAAGGCAGTTATAGTAAACAGCGTATAAAAATTGGAGTGCGTAGATCCCTATATTTATTGAGAAAGAACAATTCAAATTCAGATCTCACGTGGCGTATCGCGTGCAAGTGTTTCGCGGCGGCATTTTCTTCTTCCTTGCTGTCCACATAAAAACACGCATCAGGTAATGTAATCTTTTTTGTGGGGTTTTACGTCCCAAAACCAGTTCTGATTATGAGAGACGCCGTAGTGGAGGGCTCCGGAAATTTCGACCACCTGGGGTTCTTTAACGTGCACTGACATCGCACAGCACACGGGCCTCAACATTTCGCCTCCATCGAAATGCAGCCGCCGCGGCCGGGATTCGATCCCGCGACCCTCGGATCAGCAGCCGAGTACCTTAGCCACTAGACCACCGTGGCGGGGCTTTCATTAAGTAATGACAACTGGTTGGAACCGTGGTCAGGGGATATGAGGCGCCAGAATTTCTTTGGATTATTTTGCAGAAGAGAAGGTAGGTCGTTGTGAAAATATTTTTCTTTGGCGTTGCATATTGCTTTACAGTAGTCAGTCAAGTACTGCTTGTATTTTTCCCAGGCGGATGGCGTAGCAATGCGTTTGGCATTGCAGTACAGGCGTTTTTTCTTGTTTCTTTGCTTACGGATGGATTTAGTGAACCAGGGATTAGATATATCATTAGAAACAGTGATAACAGGGATATATTGGTTTATCAATGAAGACATCTTGTCTCTAAAAAGCACCCAGTTTTCATTTACAGACCGGTTGTAGAATGACGGGAAGAGGTCTTTGCTGAAAAATTCTTCGAGCTGTGCACTTATTTTCCCAAAATCTGCTTTGCTGTAGTCCCGAATTTTCTTTTTGGATATTCCTGCAAATGGTACAGGTAAGTCCAACGTTACCTTGATTAAATTGTGATCACTGAAGCCCCTTAGGCAAGAGACTGTCTTCACTGAACCAGGAGCATTAGTTAGCAACAGGTCTAACGTATTTAAACCACGGGTTGGTTGATGAATGACTTGCGAGAGGCTAAAGTCCAAGACTAAGTTAATGAATTCTGTGGAAAGGCAGCATGGTGATGATAAGTTTGCCCAATCAATCAGCGGGAGGTTGAAGTCGCCGAAGAGGTAAACTACACCAGTAGGGCAAAGATCTTTGGCATTTTTGATGCTATGACGAAGATAACGTACAAATGTATTATTAGAATCAGACGGACGATAACAATTTCCAACCAGAATTTTAACGTGTTTAGTCACACACACTATCCAAATTATTTCAATGGGCGAGTCAAGATTCAGCACATAAGAAGAGATTGTATTTTTTACACCAAGAAGTAAACCACCACCTCTCCTGTCGACGCGATCTTTGCGGTATATGTTATAGCTTTCACTACCAGCAAGAACTTCCGTTATTTGTGATTGCAGGGTACAGCCAAGTTTCCGTGAGCACGAGTAAATCGGAATTGTTGTCTTCCAGAAAAGAGCAGATTGTATCGCGCTTGGGTATTATGCTTCTAATGTTAGTAAATGATATCAGAAAAGAAGGGGTCGCCAAATGTGCTTTAGGTTTCTGGTGGTCTTTAGGTGGACATGTTCTGGTTGCGAGCTATCTTTCTGATAAAATAACGGTTTTGCTGGCATGATCAAGTATGTAGGTTTTGCCATCCAATGCGTAGCCTGTCAGCTGAGAGCTTAAACGGTTTTCTTTGCGTTTTAGCGAATTCAATTAGGCTTTTTCTTGCCTGTCGCGTAGCTAGAGAAAAATCTTCTCGGATAGAATATTTGGACCCTTTTAGTTTTGGAGCAGACGCAAGAATTTGCTGCTCATCTTTAAAGAAAGTCAGCTTGGCTATTATGGGTCTCTGTTTGCTGTCTCTGAATTTCCCCAGCCTGTGCACACGCTCGAATTGTGCGCCAGTCAAAGAAATGTTCAATTTTTCGGAGCAGAATTCGATTATTCTTTTTTCAGATGCTGCCCATCCCTCATTAGGGTCGTCTTCTATTCCAAAAAAAAAGCAAGTTAGACCGCCTCTGTCTGTTTTCGGTATCGTTACACCTGGACGTAATCTCGGTCAAATGATCCGAAATTTGGTGCAGGGAGTTATTAGCCGTACCAGTATCAGTTGCCGAACGTGACGTGACAGATGATTCAAGCGCTAAAATGCGTTCAGTCAAACGAGCCACTTCGTTCGTAGAAGCCGTCAGCTTTTCAATTGTCTCGCTTAATTGCACTGACAAGGCTGCATGCCCTTCCTCTAATTTCTGTATTGTTGACATAGCTGCGGCGAAAGCCTCAGACTCGGTCTTGCTCATAGGCCCTGGGTTCGGTTCAATATCACCCGACAGCATGAGCAGCATATCAAAGATGACCAGACAGAAACGAGATATTCGCGACAAAGATCGTTTCAAAGCATCACACCATTCGGCTGGGCACGACACCGCAATCAAACAGTAATTGCTACTCCTAACACAGACGGCGTCTTTGTATTCACTAACCTGCAAATTGAGCGGTTGAAACACATGCATCTCTGGTGCGGTGCCGTGCCCGAGGTGATCTGCTGGTGATTCGCTTAAGTATGCTGAGCCGGTTCCGTCAGGCGTAGTCGTCGATGCCCCTAGCGGCCAGATGTGCGTCCAGATTTGCTTGTTCAGCGTCGGCATGAAAAATGCAGAAGCAGGCCAAGCCGGTGAAGTGCCATCGGGGACCAGTGCGCACGTGCCAGCAAAGTAGGAGCAGACAGCCCAGGTAATCGTGGCCTGCAAATTGAGCGGTTGAAACACATGCATCTCTGGTGCGGTGCCGTGCCCGAGGTGATCTGCTGGTGATTCGCTTAAGTATGCTGAGCCGGTTCCGTCAGGCGTAGTCGTCGATGCCCCTAGCGGCCAGATGTGCGTCCAGATTTGCTTGTTCAGCGTCGGCATGAAAAATGCAGCAGGCCAAGCCGGTGAAGTGCCATCGGGGACCAGTGCGCACGTGCCAGCAAAGTAGGAGCAGACAGCCCAGGTAATCGTGGCCTTGTGATAGGACCTTGTGATAGGAGCTTAACATTTTGGCACTCCAAGAAAGGCACAGCAGCCAAACTAACAGGTTACGCAACCTACACTGAAATTGTTAAATGCAGCCGCCCTCCGGCCACGGCGCTTATGGTACAGCGAAATCTGACAGAAATTCAAATAGACTTAGAATGCGGCGAAGTGGCGTACACGGTCATTGAAATTCTGCCTAAGAAGCTTGCAGATAAATCTTTGTTCGTTCTAAATTTGTACAGTACCCCTAATGACAAGAGTCCATCTGCATCCAAACTGATGATCAAAGCGTATAAGCACGCTGATAAGGCACTCTTCATAGTTGTCGGAGATTTTAACGCCCGACATACAGCCTGGCGCTACCCAAACTGTGAAAGTAAAGGCAACAAAATTTGGGACACAGCACAGGGGTGTGGCTTCACCCTTATAAACGACCCAGATCGCCCCACACGCATTGGCAACAGTGTGAGTTGAAATACTTCACCCGACCTAGATTTCGTTAAAAACACCGAGAAAACTGCTTGGGACAATACCGAAATGAACTTGGGAAGTGACCACTACATTTTAGCTATCATGGCCCTTCTAAAAGACTTTAAAAAACGTAAACGCACAATCAGACATACCAGGTGGGACGTTTTTCGTTACGCCCGCGATAAACGAACTCTTACGCCAATAACTAACCTCGAAGAGCTAGAAGAATGGATGCGTAGTGTAATTCAAGACACTAATAATGCAACCATGGAGGCGGAAACGGAAGAGGAAGGCCCCACTCCCGACTCTAGTTCGCTTGTGGGAAGCGCGGAAGAGTATACAAAAACGATGGTTGTTATAAAAGCGTAACAAAAGCCTTCGCAAGAAGCTTGTACAGTTGGAAAAAAGAAATTGAGCAGCACTGTCAGTTCCTCAGTCGGGAACACTGGCATCAGCTTTGCGACCGAATCAACAGACAGCTGGGCAATAAAAACACATGGTTCCTTCTGAGGCACTTAATTGGCCCGAATCAAACCAAGACAGCTACGCGGGAAAATATGCAGAGAATTATTCATTCATTTTCCCGGAGATGACGCACGCTTATTAAGGAGCTGCAAGAGCGTTACTTTAACAACAGCAAGGACTTTCCTGTCTCGAACACGCACACAGGACAAGAGAATCAGTCTTGGACAAAGACATTGGGGAGGCGGAAGTACGAGCTGTTCTCAATAGGATAAAGACCACAACTACGGCCGGTATAGACGGCATCACAAATAAGATGCTCAGAAACATTGATGATCATTCAGTTGAGTAAATTACAAAATTCTTTAGCACTCGTTGGAAAGATGGAACTGTACCTTCTAGCTGGAAACACGCAAAAGTAATTTCGTCCCTAAACCAGGCAAAAAGCTCGAGTTAGGAAACTTAAGACCAATTCCATTGACCTCTTGCTTAGGGAAGGTGATGAAGCATGTTGTTCTCCGAAGGCTGAATGAATATGTTGAGACGGAGGGGCTATTCCCCCACACGATGGTGGGCTTTAGGCCTAACTTTTCAACATAGGACATAATGTGGCAACTACGGCATGACATATTGCAGCCAGGTCCAATCAGGGCCACACGGACTACATTAGCGTTGGACATAAGCAAAGCCTTTAATGGCGTTACACACAGTTCAATCTTAACCTGAGCCGGATGAACCGTGGGGAAACACAGCTACACATATATCTCAAACTTTCTTAGTGAGAGAACCGCAGAAATTCATCTGGGCAACCTCAAGAGCGAACGCTTCTCTTTAGGAACACGAGGAACCCCGCAAAGACGCAGTTCTTTCGCCGTTCCTCTTTAACATTACTATGAGGAACCTACCTCCCCTCCTAGATGCAATATCTCACGTTAAGCATTCAATTAATGCAGATGACAGAACAATTTGGACAAACTCTGGCTCAGATGGGGAAATTACAGAAGCATTGCAAACGGCTGCAGACACGGTTAAAAACTATGTCAAACTGAAAGGCTTAACATGCTCTGCCCAAAAGTCCGAATTGCTGATCATCAAAAGCAGAATAGACAAAACAAACGGTCCCCTGCAGGCCTCTCCTATTGAGGTTCGAATGGAATCTGGCCCAGTCCCTTCTGTGAGGACCATCCGGGTGCTGGGAATGCTCATAGAACACAACACTGGCAACGCACAGACCATAAGCCGCCTGCAATCCACAATGCGACCATTGTGCGGATTAATAAAAAGAGTGGCTACAAGGCTCGCAGGAATGAGGGAGGGGGACCTATGTCGGCTGATTCAGGCCTTTCTGATCAGTCGCATAGTTTACTTTTTCCCTTACTACCACCTTAGGCGAGCGGATATGAACAAACTTAACGCCTTATAATCCGCCAGGCAAAATAGCGTTGGGGCTACCCAAGTATACGAATTCGGACAAGCTTTCGAGGTTGGGTGTCTACAACACTATAGAAGAAATAATTGAGGCACACAAAACGGCGCAGATTTTGCGCCTCTCCAGCACGCAGACCGGCAGACACATTCTGGACAAGCTGGACCTGAATCCCCCAGTCCCCTCCGTAGGACGTACCCCTTTGCCGCAAATCACGAGACGACCACTTATCATTAAGCCTGTTCCTAAAAACATGCTCCCAGGAAGGCACGACAGCCGCCGCGCGGCCAGGGCAAAGGAGTTGTGGGACAAGTATAAAGGCGACCACTCTGTTGCTTATGTGGATGCGGCGGCGCAGGGTAACCGAAAATACGTTGTGCCCGTAGCGGCTGTATTGTGAACGCGGCCGCAGTCGAGGCCTTCTCCGCCCTTGAAGCGGAGGAGTCTGCGATAGCTCTAGCCATCACGAATGACTCTGTTAGTACGATCGTAAGCGATTCAAAAAGCGCTATTCTAAATTACAGGAAGGGCACCATTAGTAAAACTACGCAGCAAATCTTAAGATTTTATAACCACTCTTTCTATCAATCGGACAGACTTATTAATCTAGTATGGGCCCCCGCTCACTCGGGGAATCCTGGGGACGAGGAGACGCACCTCATCGCCCGAGGGCTAACAAACCGCGAGGCGCGCCACTCAGACTCGGATTCTCCGGGTGGGGCGGTGACCATATATCATGAAATTACCACTCTATAAAGAAATAAGGCGCACTTACCCGGCGCCTCATCCAGACTTCACCAGAGTGCAGGCTACAGTCTTACGACAGCTTCAGACAAACTCATTTCTGAGTGCGCACAGATTACCAATCATCACCAATGGGGAGTACAACGCCATATGTCAAAATTGTCACTTGAATAAATTGGCAACACAAGACCACATCCTCTGGGGATGTAGAGGTTTGCCTCCTCCACGAACGCTCTTGACAACCCCTTCTAAACTTACCTGGCAGGCCCTACTAAGGACAGCCATTGATCTGAGGCACCAAGTTAAACTAGCCATTTGGGCCGACGGAGTCGCCCCCAAGATGGGCCACCCTGAGGACCACCCTCCGTGACCATGAAATAAAGATGTTGTCACCACCCAACTTAAAGGAGGTCCTCGAGATCCGCCACACTGCGTATTTGCATTGTGGATGCAAATACGCGGAGCTGAGGAAGTGGTGCTGTTTCTTCGTAATGAGTTCCTCATAGGCAAAACTTCATTCGACAACGTTGGAGAAACCAGAGAAACAACAAAGTTCCTTGGTTTAGCATGCATACCTGCTAAGTCTGGATTACCCTGAAGACTTCCAGATTTCGAGTTTCTTCCGGTTCTACGGATAACGGAAAAAGCTCCCGGAAATTCAGTTCTGAGGCTATATTATATGTATCTTTTGGGCACACATGCATCCCACAAGTTACAGCACCTTCAAAATTTTGTCAGTACTGCTTTAAGTGGAGAGCACAGCGCGTAAAAGGGTATACGTCTACCGCTGTCTGTCGATATAACGCGCGCGATCGCCCCTTTCCCACCGGCGCTCCTTGGGGTCCTTCGCCCGACAAAAGACGGGCAGGGCATTTCTGCTTGAGAAGCAAGTGACGATAGGCCTTGCACGCGGAGCGATGATATCGCATGTGCGGTTCGTGCGATGGAGACGGCAGTGTGTTTCATCTCTGCTTCCCCCGCGTCCGCCCCCAGCGCCAACGCGCTTTTTTTACTGGCGCATGCGGCATACGATGCGGAAGTGATGTTATCGATTTGGACTTTGTACAGAACGGCGACGGCGCAAACTCGCTGTTGGTCCATGTAATTGCTATCGCAATAGCCCCCCCCCCCCCCCCACCGTGCTCACGTGTCGTAAGTCTTCCATATTCCGTTTCTCCGAACTTGTCAAGTACGAGCATGCAACCACAGTGTCGATGCCATTTTGATCAGCATAAAAGCCGTTTTCTGCGTATACGTCTCTGCGCGTACAGCAGCGAAACACTTCATACTGCATTCTTTCGCAAGAATCTACGATCCGTTGGGCCTCACTGCCCCGTTCGTCATTCGAGCGAAATTACTGTTCCAACAGCTGTGGAGACTGAAACCACCGTGGAACGAGCCACATCGTGGAGATGCGTGAATTTTTTTTTTCTTTTTTATGACGCGCGCCATATTTCTCGTCCTCTGCACCTGCTTATGGATGCGAGGATATCATTGCTGCATTATCACAATTTCACGACAATTGTGCCGTCCGCCTCAGTAATGTAAACACCAGAATAACTTTTGATAGCAAATTTCGGTCACGTACCGCGTCATGGTTTTTCTAGGAGAATCGGAAAATTTTACCGTGGACCGCGGCGTACCTGCTGCCTTAATGTGGCCTTGAGAGAGCGCGTTTCTAAACCTCGGTTACTATTTTGCGCACATGGTGCCAATACTCCTGTCTAATCATTTATAAAGGATTGATAAAGCAGCACCATCGATCCACATCGTTGACGAACCAGCGTAGCCAAAAGCCACGCCCTAAAGACGCCGTAATGCTAGTTCAGATGCCTTATTATCCTTGAGGCTGTTCGCACGGCTGTTCGCAAGCGCAGCCCGTTTGTTGAACAGCATGCACGCCGCGTGTGCTTGTTTTGGAATGAAGCGCTGGCGCTTGCAAAAAATGAAAAAAAAAGGCTGTATGGCAATACATATGACGAATTCCCGACTCCATCTAAATGCTCGCCACCTAGCGGACGCTCCTGGAACCAGCCGATCCAAGGTCGACCTCGAAACGCGGCATGGTACCGCATTACCGCGCGCTGTAAAACAGCTCTGTAGTTCCTTAATCGACGCCACGCCGCCTCGAAGCACCGCGAAAAAGGAAGAATCCTCATCAAAAGACTTTTGTTGCGTGCCTATGTGCGTGTCATCGCGATGCAAAGACAGCAACACGTCGTTTCATCAGTTCCCCAAAGAAGCAGACGGTTCCCCAAAGAAGCATCGGTTCCCCAAAGAAGCAGAGAAACATGGATTAAGAATTTGCGCATCGGCAAGAAGGTGACGGGAACTATGCTAGTTTGGTCCAGGCACTTCACTCGCGACGATTTCTTCCTCCCCGGTGAGTACACGGAATGTGTGTGCGCGCGTTTATTATCATGCGCACTATTCGAAGAGCCGGAGTGTAGTTTAGTTTAGGCAAGCGCGTGAACAAAATAGCGACATCGTTTATACGTGTATATCTGGTAACGTTTTCTGAGTGTGCCTATGCTCAACTTGACCCGCGGTAACATTATTGCTGACGTATGTACTTTTGTCCGCATGCATTGTAGTAAGTAGATATAAAGCGAGCGCTTGCCTTCGTTCGCCGCCTTCGTCCCATGCGCGCGCTGCGCCTCGTAATTTGTTTGGTGGTTGTGGAGGTAATGTGTGATCGTTTAACGTAGCGCGTTTGCATTTCGAGTTCGTTTGGTGACAATTCAGGATTTATTGCGCGCGTTCCAACTTTTGAGCCCTCGACCTGTTCACCGCGCCTCTAAGTTTTTGTCTTCCGGCACTGCGCATAGAACTTCACTCTCTTAACACGTTTATAAGTGACGCATTTGTACTCAATGGAGCAACGCCGGGCACAAGTGCCTGCATCTTTCGAAAAGGCCTGCTATGCATGAACACGTACCTGCCTTCTTCAACTTCAGGCTCGCTGGAAAGGCTCTTTATCCTTAAGAAAATCTGACGCTGGTCTCCGAACAAGTGCGACGTTTGAACGCACAGCGCAATTTTTTCCGCTGTTTCGCCGCTCAAATCTTTTAGACCAATTAATATCAGATGTTCGGCAGCATGAACCCTTTCGCATTCGACGAAGCATCGTGACTCGAACCCGCAATCAAGAAACTTTAGCACAGCGCTAAGCCGAAGCGCGGCTGTGACCCGGGATATAGAAGCCATCTTTGTTTTTCTCAGCAATGTTGCCAGATGAACCACTTTTTCTGGAGTTGCGAATTGCCGGAATTTTTCATTGCATCGAGGTCACCCTGTGGAGTGTGTTCAGAGAATACGTCGCTTGTAATGGGCGACACCTTCTCCAACAGCGAACTGTAATTTCGGCAGTAGTAGTGAAGCGACTGCGTTCGTTGACTTCTACATTCACAACGCACCAACTCGACCGTCCATCAATTAGAAATAGTTTCCGTGTGTAAGAACGATATATTGATCACCTACACCGGCAACACCCATGAAAGCACGCAAAACCTCACGACAATGGGCGGAAACTGCGCCGCACGGGCCAAACATCCCAGAACGGTTTCCACACGTCATTGAGAAGGCAGAGGAGAAGTAACGTGTGAAACGTGATGAAGTTTTGAGCGAGCACCTCCATGGGCATTACTGGCGTTGCTGCAGTTATAGACGATCGAGATAGTTTATACGCACGGGAACTGTTTCCTTCCCAAGCGACGTGGCTTGACACCACAGCTGCAATTTAAATATTTCTTGCTGATGCAATAAATAGCATGTCATGTTTACAGAATTTCATTTCAACTCTTTCCAAGTAAACCTAGTTATGGATATCCGCGCCAGCTACACAAAGAAACACTACGCTCCGAAAGGAAGCGTAAACGACGTGTAATTCGCTACGAATGCGAAATCAATTCGCTGCTGCTGAGAAAATCAACGCAGAAGAGTGAATCAATACATCATGCCGTATGCGAGGCACGGCCACGGCTGTACTGCGGCAGCGGCGGCGCACAACCGGCTCGAAAGCTAACCCACGGCCGCTCGATTAGCAACGGGTGCGTTTTTATCGAGCGGCCGTGGCTAACCGAAAGTAGGGCGGCTAGAATGGGAGGTTGAACACCCAGCGCTGTTTCCCTCACCCGGAGAGGACCCCATACGCGATCTCTCCGCCAGGTTAAAAAAATCCACGCATATCCACGGAGTGAATGATGATGAGTGGGCGAAGCTCCGGAGGTTCATCGGTAAAAACCGTGAATCTTCCGTGAATCTTGCCCAGTACATCATCAAAGACGTGACAAACACTGTGTGTCGCCATCTAGCGCTCTCCTATCACACTAGAGCACGCAGCGAGCGCTTCCATCTATTGATCAATTCACATACTAGCTAAGCAGGACCGCAGCGCTCGGACGGACGGACGGTCGGACAGACAGACAGACAGACAGACAGACGGACGGACAGACTCCCATACTACGCGTTCGCACACATCTGAATGAAGCGAGCATATGCTGGGATTCGAGCGCATTATGGATGGGTGGATGGATATTAGGAGCGTCCCCTTTATAACGGGGCGGTAGCCGGGCCACCAAGCGCTAGCTTTATTTCTTTTTCCTCTACAAACCTTTCTTTTCCTCAATCACACATATTTTCACAACTAATTTTTCTCCTCGTCTACCTATTTTATCTATTATCGTTCCGCTGTGATGCAACAATCTTACCCGAACTACCTTGCCCTTTTGTTTGCTCCATACTTTTGCGCCACCAGTACTCTAAGCGCCTTTTACTTATCTCTGTCGCCGACATGTTCAGCTTTCCTGTGTTACTCCTGAAACCCATGGCTCCTGTAGGGTAGTGTCCACAGCTACACCTGGGTGGACATCTGTACATTCAATCAAAATATGATCTGTCGTTTCCCTAGCTTTTCCACAGCACGTACATGTGTCCCCTTCTTTATTGAATTTCGCTTTGTAACTTCGGGTTCTCAGGCAACCAGACCTTGCTTCAAACAGTAAAGCGCTTCCCTTTGAATTATCGTAAAATTTTTCTCTCTTGATTTCATCTTTCCCTTTTCTGTAGTTGTTCAATGCCGGCTTCTTCTCTATTCTTGCTATGCAATCCGAGTTCTCCGCCGCTCTGACCATGCTCTTAACGCTCTTTTTCGTCCCATCCGTTTCGTTACTGGATGTATACTGACTGGTAAGCCTCCTAGTTCTCTTCCTCCATTGTGAAACAACGTTCTTCCTATACAAATACCTGAATAGTTTTTCTGCCCATCTACTTTCTTTCATATTCCTTAATCTCTGTTCGTACCTAATTTTACTCTGAGCTTCCCTTCCCTCAAAGTCAGACCATCCCATATCCCCCTTAACAGCCTCATTTGTGGTCTTCCCATGGGCGCCCAGTGCGAGACGTCCGACCGTCCTCTGATTCACGTCCAGCCCTGATTGTACCTCTGACCTCATGCATACCACTGAGTTTCCGAATGTAAGTGCTGGCACCATTACACCTTTCCACAAACCTCGAATTACCTCGTACCTGTTGTAACCCCACAGTGTTCTATGCTTCATTATTGCGGAGTTCCTCTTTCCTTTAACTATCATAGCTTTTTCTTGTACTTCCATGTATCTATTCCCATCATTTATCCATATCCCGAGGTATTTGTACTCTCGTACTCTGGGTATCTCCTCGCCCTGTATTGATGTGGTCTGATCGTTGCTGTCATTGAATATCATCCAGCCGCATTTTGTCACAATAAATTTTAGCCCTAAACCCGACCACATATATTAACCAGACGCTGCAAATCTGTTCGACTGTCTGCGAATAGCACAATATCGTCTGCATAAAACAACCCGGGGAGCTTTTGTTCTATCACTATACCTGCCTGGCTGTACGACAGCTTAAAACCAATATTGCTCATCTCCAATGCTTTCTCCATTCTCCTCATGTAAAGGATGAATAATAGTGGGGACAACGGGCATCCCTGCCTCAACCCTTTACCTATATCGACGACCTCCATTCTACCATTACTCGCCATACCTTCCCATTCCACACATACTGTATTTCCACTGTATATTTCCTTTAAGAGCTCTATACAGTCATCCCCTATACCAGCCTCTTTCATTATGTTACATAAAATACTCTGATTCACATTGTCGTACGCACCTTTAAAGGGCCACTAAACAGGCTCCTACTTTTTTTCAAAGCCGCCCAAACAAGCTAACTCAATCATAGAGAAGGTTGCGGCGATCACATTCTGTGAATATGACAGCGCTGCGCGCCACACAGACGCCGTATTTCAAAAAACAATTCGCGCGCTTCTTTCCGGCGACTGACCAGTCGCGCTCGCATCCTAGCTGTCGTCATGTCGTACCGCGAACAACTTTGCGTAGTCGTATCTCGTTGATTGGTCGAAACGTCTATTGTCAGATCCCCTGGCCATCCCACCGGCGTGAGCGCAGGAGCAACCCAACGTTTCTAGAACGGGAGCAACCGGTTCGCAGCGCAAGCGTCAATGACGTCAAATGATCACGTCAGGTCACGTGTCAAAAGTGGGCGGAGTCTCGACGGCGCGCCGCCCCTACCCTCTCCTCAGCAGAGAAGGGTGGGGAGGCCGACCGAGAAAACGAAACCGGCGCAAGCGGTCACTTAAACCCGTGTAACTTCTCTATTATTGCACCTATTCGCAAAATTCTTGCGGGAGCATGTTCACACCGCACAGGAGCGCAGTTATATCTTTAAAACAAATTTTGGACCTCGGGGTTGTTTAGGGGCCCTTTAATATCCAAAAATGCCAAATGTAAAGGTCTGTTCTCTTTTCCAGCTATTTCGATACACTGTGTAAGCGCAAAAAGGTTATCATCTAATCTCCTGTCGACTCGAAATCCATTTTGGAGTTCGCCAAAAGTGCCATTAAGCTCTGTCCATATCTGCATTTTTAATTTAGTTTCCTGCATCGCCACCCTGTAGAGTACAGATGTAATGGTCAGTGGTCTATATGAGCGAATTTTTTTCTCTCCCTTGCCCTTATAAATGAACTTCATCCTACTTTGACGCCAACTGTCCGGTATTCGCCTGTCCTTTAAGCTTTTTAGGGGCGAAGCTCCTCTTAGTCTAACCTTGTCACGCGTGAGTCGTCAGGCGTAACCCGCGTGCCTCCGGGCACGCGCTCGCCCTCGGTGCGTGCCTCTCTCTCTCTCCCGGCGCGTGCCTCTGCTGTCTTGTGTGAGAGAGAGAGAGACAGAGAGAGAGCGAAAGGCGCGCGTTGGCTATGGAAATGCTCTTAGAGGAACGCTGTACCAGCTCGCAAAGAAGGAGAACGAGCCCTCACCCGTGAGAGACAACGTTGGCGCAGGCAGCGTCTCCTAGCGAGTTTCTTGATTGGGAAATAATGACTGCTCGCGTTGGAGAAGCGTTCACCGGCATCCCCCCCCCACACACACAAACACACACACACACACACACACACACACACATATATATATATATATATATGCACTGGATCTTGACTTGCAATGAAGTGCCGGTGGGAGATTTCACTTGTGCATAGTTGAACCATGAGGATTCGTAGCGTGCGTGTTAACTAAATTAATCCAGAACTTGGCACGATCTACGATGAACCTCCCGAGCTTCGCCCACTCATCATCGTAAAGGGAGGCTCGTCATTCTTCTTAGAGGAATCGGCTGTTGCGTTTTTAATTTAAGTCAGTGTGTCATACCCCTCCAATTTATTTCCTTCTTCATCCACTATATGCCGTTGCATAGTTAAAGTTTTCTTACCCAGTGATTTCAGGTGGTTCCAGAAAAGCCTAGATGCGTCCTTCTCTTCGCGAATGTCCGTCCGATACCCAGCGTTCACTTTGGCCTTTAGTCTTGGCTTCAACTAAACTCTGTACCAGGGCTTTCTTCTCGAGATATGTTTCCCATTTTTGCTTGACTTCGTCTTGTGGCCTCTGCTCCTTTTTTGCCTGCCTATGTATTCGAGATGCTTCCCGTCGATTCTCAATTGCGTCCCGCATTTTCCCTGTTCCACCATCGTTTTGGCTTTCGCTTTCCCCTCCAGCAACTCTTTTGTTTCTCTTTCGTAATTTCAGCCCTTATTAGATTAAGAAGCTCATTATAATCCCACACTTTGCCTTTTGTTCTGCTCACTATGTCTTCGATTTGGGACTACGTTCCTAATTTGCTTTTCACTTAGAAAAGAGCTGCCCGACTTTAATTCGATGCTCTCTTTACGATCTACATAGCCCATTTGCAAAGTTACGCGTTTATGGTCACTTCACAAGCTGCTACTTCCTTCCTCATCTATGCTCATTTGTCTCAACTTGTCGTGAATTTCTTCTGTCATAAGGCAATAATCGATTGTTGACTGCCTGCTTCCGACCTCCCATGTTACCTGCCCATCGCACTTAGGGCTCATGTTAACTGTATCGAGATGAATGGATGTTGTTCGCAAAGCTCTACCAGCAACTTCCCGTTATAATCTGTATCTCCGTCGAGGTCATGCACCTGAGCATTCATATCTCCTAAGAGGATTATTTCGGCCCCGTTACCAAATTTTGGAATATCTTTGCTTATGCAATTCACTCACTCCTGATTTTTCTCTTTGCAGTTATTTCCAGTCCACATGTAAACTACACCCAATATAGTTTTCTTCCCGCTTACCGTTCCAGATATACTATTATGGATGGATGGATGGATGGAGGGATGTATCAAGCTGTACCCTTTACATCGGGCGGCGGCTCACGCCACCTAGCTGTAATGTCTCGTATTATATATGTCTAACTGTCACTCCTGCCTTGATTTTAGCCACCAATCCGACAACCTCTTCTTGGTCTTTTCTACCCTCTTAAAGTCTATTCTGCCTTCGCTATCCCTGAACCCCAGTGCTTTAAAAAATTCTGCCTCATTGCCTTGGACTACAGGGTGGAGTCCTTTACAGAAAAGTATCAAGTGCTCGGCCGTTTCCTCCTCCTCTCCACACGCACTACACAACGTGTCGATCCCCTCGTACCTTGCTCGGTACACCTTAGTCCTCAGTATTCCCGTCCTGGCTTCAAACAGCAGCGAGCTACACCGAGAATTATCATAAATCTTTTCTTTGGCAATGTCCTGCTTGAACGTTCTGTAGGTTTCCAGTGCTGATTTTGTAAGCATCCCTAATTTCCATATGTCCCTCTCCGTTTCTTTAACCTTTTTCTTCAACGATGACTCCTTTTTGCTTGGTATCCTGCTGTTTTCTAAATATTTGCTTGACTATTTTCTCGTTCGCTTCCTCCATTTTGTATCGACATTCCGCATGTACAAGTAGCTGAGAACTTTCCTAGCCCAACGCTCATCCCCCATTTCTCTCAATCTTTCCTCAAATTTTATCTTGCTGCTGGCTTCCCTGCCTTCGAATGATGTCCATCCCATGTCACCCTTTACCCCCTGATTTGGTGTATTGCCATGTGAACCCTGTGCAAGCCTGCCTACACCCCGTTGCTTAATTTCTAGCCTCGCTTGGACCTCCGGTCTCATACACAAGACTGCATTGCCAAATGTCAGGCCAGGAACCATCACCCCTTTCCAAATCCCTCTCACCACCTCGTACCTATTATAGTTCCACAGTGCCCTATTTTTCATTACTGCTGCATTCCTGTTACCTTTAGTACTTACGTATTTTTCGTGTTCCCTTAGGTACTCAACCCCACTGCTTATCCACACGCCAAGATATTTGTATTTATCCACTATCTCCAACGTCACCTCTTGTATCCTATGTTCACCGCCTTCATTATCATTAAAAACCATGACTGCCGATTTTTCTTTGCTAAACTTAAACTCTAACTCATCTCCCACTTTACCGCAGATGTCTATCAATGCTTGCAGATCTTCCTTGTTGCTGGCCATTAATACTATATCATCTGCGTACATCAGTGCTGGTAAGAATTGTTCAACATATTTTCCTTGTCTTCTGAAGGAGAGGTTGAAGCCTAGTCTGCTCCTCTCTAATTTGGCCTCTAATCCTTGTAGATATAGCATAAATAACAAGGGTGATAGAGGACACCCTTGTCAAAGCCCCCGTTGTATCTCTATAGGCTCGGACTCATGTCTTTCCCATTTTATGACTACGCAGTGGCGTAGCCAGAAATTTTTTTCGGGGGGGAGGGGGGCTCGTCGGAATTTTCGACGAGCAGGAGGGAGGCAGTCGGAGCCTCATCGTGTGCATATATATATATATATATATATATATATATATATATATATATATATATATATATATATATATATGGTATTTTCAGATTCAAGTTCGATGGGTCCGGTCCAATGTAGGGTTGAAAAGAGACACACGTTCAAAATTCTTGCTTTATTTAACGTTTCGGCCGGTGGGCCGGCCCGCCGGCCGAAACGTTAAATAAAGCAAGAATTTTGAACGTGTGTCTCTTTTCAACCCTATATATATATATATATATATATATATATATATATATATATATATATATATATATATAACAGAATTGACGATGTGCCTCTTAGAGAACGACGGTTTATTACATCAACGTTTCGGTCGGAGCCCGACCTTTTTCAAGACCCTGTCTTGAAAAACCTCTCGCTGTTGTAGACAGACATAAATATCTCGGGGTGACAATACCGTCGGATCTGAGGTGGAATGAACAAGTTGTGAGGAGGGCGATGTGGAAACTTGGCTACTTAAAAAGACATCTGCGGCAATCCACATAGGAGGTTAAATTAATAGCATATAAAACTTTAGTCCGTCCTGTAATAGAATATGCATCGATAGTTTGGGATCCATATATGCAAGGCAACATAAATTAGAATGTCTCCAAAAAAATCGGCTATGTTTATATATCGCCCTTATAGGTGGCGCACTTCTGCGAGTGCTTTGGTAAGGAAAGCTGGTTTACAAAGCCTACAAAAGCGACGCCAACGCGACCGATTAAAATTCATGCACCTGTTATTCCACGATAAACTTCGTGTACACAAACACACTTACATTGAGCCAGTGTTTACGCGAGCAACCCGGTAATACCATACTAAAATATAAAAGAATATTTCTGCCGCACTGAAATTTTAGGGGCGAAGCTCCTTAAGTTCTGGGTCTGTCTGTCCGTTTCCTAGTAGCGCGTTACCTTCAAAGAAATGATTGATGCGATGAAAGAAAGAAGACACACAACTTATCTACGCATGCTCAGGAATGGTAGGACCACCTGTCAAACGGTTAAACACGCCGGTCTATACACGAGAGACAACTGTTAAGACAATCTGTCTCTTTTATGTTTATGCAGAGGAGGCGCTGGTTTAAGCTAATCGACGGCTGACTCACGCACACGCTGTATGCCAGGCCTCGGCCATTAAACGCGTTTCTTCATTTTTGTGCCTGTACAGAATCTCGCATTCGTCCAACATGCACGTGCAGTTACATCCCCGGCACTGCGACGATAGATTGGCGCAGGCACGTTCGCGCAGGCAGCGTCTTCTAGCGAATTTCTTGATTGAAAAATACCGACTGCTCGCGCTGGAGAACCGTTCACCGGCCACCCATATATATATAGACACTGGATCTTGACTTGCCATAAAGTGCCGGTGGGAGATTTCACTTGTGCGTAGTTGAACCATAAGGATTCGTAGCGTGCGCGTTAACTAAATTAATCCGGAACTCGGCACGATCTACGATGCACCTCCGGAGCTTCGCCCACTCATCATCATTCACTCCGTGGATATGCTGTGAATTTTTCGCTAATTCTTTTTTTCCAAAGACAATTTGAAGGAACCGCCTACCAGCCAGCCTTGTGGAATGTCCAACTACTGATTCTTTTGTACAAGTTCTTCACTTGCAATCGCTTTGACAATAATTTAGAACCGTATAGTTTTAAACGCAGTTGCCTTGTGCTTACTGTGCTTGTTCGAGAGCGCATTCTTACCTCTTTTTTAGCCCCGTTGTTTGACGTAAAATGTTTATTGCGTCTTCTCTTTCTTTCTGGAATGATTTGCGCATACCAGTGCTTGAAAGGTTGCGTATATGCTTTATCTCGCTTTTGAGGAGAGCTTTTTCTTTCTTTTTTTCTTCTTTGTCATTTTCTTTATTTATTCATGTGACACGATTGCTGTATCTTGTTGTGTAATCTTCCTTTCGTGCTAGTTTCTACCCACTCATGCTTACAGCCTCATCTAGAGGCTAGCAGTACTGTATAAATAAATAAATAAATAAATAAATAAATAAATAAATAAATAAATAAATAAATAAATAAATAAATAAATAAATATTGCGTTAGTACGAAGAGGTTGTCTTCCAAACGCCTGCCTTTTCGGAAGCCATTTAGAAGCTCTTTGAGGAGACCTCTGGATTCCGCCCAACCGTATACTCAGTCCTTGCGTGAAGGCTCTGTGGAGCGTGCAGGCGACTGTCAGCGGCATATAGTCACTCAGTTGACCCGCATTGCCCCCTTTCTTGGGGATCAGCACTACTCTGCGAAGTCGCCATTCTTTCAGTATCTCAGCGCCTTCTAACATGGTGGCGAAAAAAACCAGCCAGCTGCCCCTTAGTGTCTGGGCTAGGCATTTAATTAGGCGAGCTGGTATCCCGTCCGCTCCTGTGGCTGTGTGCTTCCGAAGGCGGGAAAGCGCACGCTTGACGCTAAGGTGAGAGAAAGAACAGTTTTCATCCGAGAGGTACGGATCGGCCGGCGCACCTCTAGCCTTGGTGTATATAGTGTTGTCATTAATGTTTGCAGGACTATACAGGAACTTTAAATGTGTTGTCACGTATTCCCTCAAGTCACTGACCGGCTGTCCTTTTTGGCTGTCCATGATTTGAGGCTCAGGCTGGTCTTTCGTATCAAGAGACCCGACATAGTACCAGAATTTTGCAGCCGTTGACTTTCCCTCTTCTCGCAGGTCCTGTAGCATCTGCCTATTGGCATTAGCTAGTTTCATTTAAATAAGCGATTGTATTTCGTGCTTCAGCTTCAAGTAGTTCTTCCACTTGTTGACACAGACCTCAGGGTGTTCTGTTTTGACCCCACGGTGATGGGCACGGCTTGCCTCTCGGCGTGCCTGCCACGCCTGAGCTACTTCTTTGTCCCCTCTCTGTTTGCGTGTGTGACGTGTGGGGTCTCGTTTCGGGTCATGTGTCGGCGCATGATGCTGCGCAATGTGGCGACGTATTCTTCGAACGTATTTGCCTCTCGCCGCTGCTGACTGTCCTCAAATTCAGCAGCCACTCCCTTGATGACTTTCTCCGAAAGGTGCATTTGACCTTCGGATCTAACACAGCGCCTCGGTTTGAGGTAATGCGCACGGGAAAAGTCGATTCGCATGGGAGTATGATCACTTCCTGCGCTGTCATTTCCTTCTTCATCAATATCCAGGGAGTTGAGTAGACGAGTAAATCTATGCGAAACGAGGACATAGTCTACAGAGTGTTGCACTGCTTCGAGCACACCATGTGTATTTTCCCTCACATCTGGGATCAAGATTGGCGATGTTCAGCTGTAGGCGTTCCGCCAACTGCAGCAAGACGCTACCATTTGCGTCCGTGTATCTATCCAGCTCTGATATATGTCCGTTAAAGTCTTCAAGAATAAAAATTTCCCAGTCACTGGTCACGCACTCCGAGTCATGACACACAAGCTCTATCAGCGCCTCGTTGGCCTCGAGCCGAGTACCGCTGCCTGCCATATATATTGGCGCATATATATTGCGTACGTGTTTTGTGTGGAAGAAGAACAGAACGTTGTTAGTCGAACTCCGGAAAAGACGTGGACTTCAGGCTGCCTCTTACGAGGCGCCATCTTACAAGGCGTACCGCGATTGCGTACCTTGCAGAAATTGCCGACGTACAGGACCCGCCAACATTAGCCGCTGTTTCGTCGTCTGACCTATCCGCCGAAGAGTTTGCAACAACTCTCGATGTAAACCCAACATTATCACCAACACAACGAGAGACGCTTCTGCATGTGCTGGATGAGTTTCGAGATCACTTCGCTACCACGACGAAGGTCAACCAAACGCCGCTGGCACAGCATCAAATTATCAGGGACCCTACCGAAAGACCTGTACGTCAGCACGCTTATAGAGTGTCTCAAAAGGAACACGACGCTATTCGTCATCAAGTTCAGCCGATGCTTAAAGACGACGTCACCCAGCCTTCAACCAGTCCGTGGGCTTCGCTAGTTGTGTTGGTGAAGAAAAAAGATGGTACGTTGCGTTTTTGTGTAGACTATCGAAAACTGAATGAGATCGCTAAGAAGGACGTTTATCCACTGCCCCGCATTGTTGACTCCTTGGATCGCATTCGCCACGCTCGATACTTTTCTTCCATAGGTTTGCGCAGCGGCTACTGGCAAATCGCAGTTGACGCACGGGATCGCGAAAAAAACGGCATTCATTACTCCTGATGGCCTCTACGAATTTAAGGTTCTCCCATTTAGCTTATGCTCAGCGCCGGCTACCTTTCAAAGAATAATGGACACGGTTCTATCAGGACTTGAATGGCAATCCTGTCTTGTTTACTTAGCCGGCGTGGTTGTGTTTTCGGAGGCGCTTGAACAGCACGTACAGCGCCTGAGGGCAGTTCTTCACGCCATTCGAATAGCCGGCCTTTCTCTTAAACCTGAGAAGTCTCACTTTGGGTATGAGGAACTGAAGTTCCTCGGACATGTCAGCCACGCAGGTATCCGCCGGACCCGGAGAAGACCAGCGCCGTTGCGGCATTTCCAACGCCGACAAACAAACACGATCTACGCCGATTCTTGGGACTCTGTGCGTACTACAGACGTTTTGTAAACAACTTCTCAAAAATCACTGCACCCCCAATGAGCTCATCAAAGATGACACTCCGTTCGTCTGGGGCCCGGATCAGTGATATGCTTTCGATACCTTCCGGAAACATCTTCAGGCCCCACCTGCATTCGGCCACTTCGACGAAGACGCTGACATGGAGTTGCACACAGACGCCAGCAACGTAGGTCTTGGAGCTGTGTTGGTGCAATGGCAAGGTGGCGTAGAGCGTGTGATTGCCTACGCGAGTCGTACGTTATGACCTGCCGAGAAAAATTATTCGACAACTGAAAAGGAATGTTTAGCCGTTGTATGGGCGATAACGAAATTTCGACATTACTTCTACGGCCGCCCCTTCAGAGTAGTCAGCGACCACCACGCCCTTTGCTGGCTCGCGAATCTCAAAGACCCCTCCGGACGCCTGGCACGATGGAGTCTACGCCTGCAAGAATTTGATGTAACGATCGTATACAAGTCAGGCCGCAAACACACCGACGCTGACTGCCTGTCACGAGCACCGGTCGGAAGTGCCAATACCAGCCTTGACAAGGATGACATTATCCTTTCTGTAATGTCAGCGACCGATCTGGCTCAGCTACAGCGTGACGACTTGGAGCTCAGACCTCTCATCGAATACTTGAAGGGGCGCACCTGCTGCATTCCTCGAAGTTTCGCGCGTTCACTAGCCTCATTTTGCTTCCGCAGTGCAGTTCTTTATAAGAAAAACTTCGACCATACCGAAGCTGCATACCTGTTGGTCGTGCCAACCACGTTACGGGAAGACATTCTGCGCGCCTGTTACGATGAACCATCGTCAGGACATCTAGGCTTCACTCGCACGCTGGAAAGAATTCGCCGCTCCTACTATTGGCCCCGTCTTGCAAAGACTGTCAAGCAATACGTTCGCACGTGTCGTGATTGCCAACGACGTAAGACACCACCCATGCGACCAGCAGGGCTGTTGCACCCAATAGCGACACCGAAAGCGCCCTTTCACCAGATCGGCATGGATTTGCTGGGATCATTTCCCACATCCTCGTCTGGAAATCGATGGATTGTGGTGGCCACAGATTACTCAACGGGGTACTGCGAAACAAAGGCATTGACAAGAGCCACCGCAGCAGAAGTCGTCCATTTTTTTATTGACAACATCGTTCTCCGCCATGGAGCGCCAGCTATAATCATTACTGATTGTTGAGCAGCTTTTACTGCAGAAAGGCTACAGGAAATCTTGCGGCTGAGTGGTACTGAACCCTGCAGGACAACGGCTTATCACCCACAGACAACGGCCTGACTGAACGTCTGAAACAAGACAATCACGGATATGCTCTCAATGCATGTCGCCATCGACCAAAAGGACTGGGATAACATCCTCCCCTACGTGACTTTTGCTTATAATACCGCAATTCAAGAGAATACAGGATTTACGCCGTTCCGCTTACTTTACGGTCGGGAGGTCACCACAATGCTCGACGCCATGCTGCTTCCCGACAACCTAGGACCGTTTCATACCGATGCTGCAACGTTCACACCAGCGCGCTGAGGACGCCCGTGAATTCGCTCGACGCCGTATCCAGTGTCGCCAAACCTTGGACTAGCGCCGCTACAACCTTCGCCATCGAGGAGGTCCCGTATAATCCTGGTGACCAGGTGTGGGTGTGGACTCCGTACGACAGCGTGGCCGTTCAGAAAAACGGCTGCGTCGCTACTTTGGCCCTTACACGTTTGTAGGGCGCCTGAGCGACATTAATTACTTACGAGGTCCTTCCAGGAGGTACCCCAAGAAACTCCCGCAGGCGTCCCAAAACTGAAGGTTGTCCCACGTATCCAGGCTGAACCGTACTTTCCGCGTGGGGGACGGACTGTCGAGTGACTGCACATTCTCTGATGGTAGAGTGTTTTTTTTTCTCTTGTTTGTTTGTTTTTGTGGTGTCCCATTTTGTCCTTATTCGTTTTCTACATCCGCAGGTCAGTTTACTTAGCCTTACCCGTCTGCAGCATCGAGACGATGCTTCCTTGGAGGGGGAGTAATGGCACATACCTTCATGCATGAAACCGCCGACGCTGGCACATACGTGTTTTGTGTGGAAGAAGAAGAGAACGTTGTTAGTCGAACTCCGGAAAAGACGTGGACTTCAGGCTGCCTCTTATTTTGGTCCGTGACATTATTAACGCACACGGCGACAGAACTCCCCATGATGTCCTCCGCTAGCCACATATGGTGCATGCAGTTTCTTCTTACCCTGACACTGTGTGGTCTCGCCGCCACATAAAAACCGAATCCCCCTCCTTGCGGTTAGATCCGGATCTGTTGTTGCCCAACCAGCACCAATCCTTATGTATAGGTGGTCTTCAAGGTCTCTCAAGTGGGTTTCCGTACTGCATACAGCGAAATGCCCTCAGCCCTCAGCATACGATATACTTCCTCCCATTTGTCCGCTCGACTGACCCCTTAAGTGCAGCGCCACGGCTGCACTGTGGCGAATTTAGAGTTCATCACCAAACTAACTTAAAGGGAATGTGCAAGCTTCACGTTTTCCTATGTGCTTCTCATGGGATATATTTGTTATACTTCAAGTACATGTCCAGTTTGCATGTAACTGGGTACAAATAAGCCATAGTGGTGTGCCTTTCGTGAAACATTCTTCTTTGCACCAAGTGCATTAAATAATATTATGCCTGTTGCACAGCAACGGCAGGGAAAGTTACGTATTTCTGAAAAAAAAGTGGTATGCATAGGTGTTCTGTGCCGCTACTAGCTCTCCATGATTTTTTTTTTTTTTCACTTTGCTGGATCTGCGGCTTCCATGCGTTTTGAACCGCGGAGCAACTTTTCTTGGCTTTGCGTTTCGAAAGAGCACGTGAATCAGAATTCGCCAAGGGGAGTTAGCAGACACGGGGAGGTTAGCAGCACTTTCATGTTCCCCATTTCCGCCAGGTGCCCGAACAGGCCTCGAGTGGCAAAAACAGGGTCAATAAAGTAAGGTTTGCATTGTTTATTAAGAGTACCAAGGCTGGTACAGCAATGTACGTACAGCACATGCATGAGCTAGCAATTTGTCCAAACGAAGCCTATCATACATGCTGAGGGCGCTTTCAACTCATGTATAACCGCGCTGAACACTGACATATATGTACGGAGAAATTGAATGCAGAGGCGTTCAGTTTCTCCATACACAGAGTCTCAATGTTCAGCGCCGTTCTTTTTTTTGGCAGATAGCTGTCAGACAAGCGCGTTTCTATTCGATACGATCTCTCAGCAGCTATGCCGGCGTTTTCGTAGTCCGTTTTGGTACAAGTGCGTGGTGCGTAATTAGTGACATGGCGAGTAAAGAGCAAGTGGTATTCCTAAGTTCATGTGCCTAAACCATCGCGGATGCGAATCTTTGTCGACAAAATTGTGCACTTCACTACAGGCATCGTGTGAACTTGTGCCAATGATGCAGCAATAAAGTCATGTATTTTATATGCATTTGGGGGTTGTTACTGCGCTGTTTATTTTTCATTATGTTATGCTTCAAAACTATACAAATATCTGTTTTCCTTGTTAGTTTTAGATGCTGCAGCTTTCAATTGCTTAATGTATTTGTGCATACGTCAAATTTATGTGTGTTTTCACTAGCTTCTCAATTTCCTAGCCTTTATTCCATTGACTTCATATGCGATTCGAATTGATAAAGGCAGGCACTATAAATAGAGCGTGTTAATTTAGTTGCTGATAGCAGAAGTAGGTAGCTTAAACAAATTATTGTTCATCGCTACAAAAAAGACGGGGCATCCTATAAACACAAGTCTGCTTATAAGGACGTTAACGTGCTTCATGCTTCTCTTACTGCAAGTAGTGCTCGTCACATTTACAATTTGTTTTTTGCTGTAAATAATTTTAAAGATCTTGCAGAGGTGATTTACGCAGAGGTGAGTGCTGCCTTCTAAAGTTTCAGGCTATTTTGTTTCTGTGCTTCCATGGTATGAATACAGCTAATTATATGTCAATAAGAAATCACACTTTGTAGACTGTCTCACAAGGCATTACAAAATGTTGGAAGGATTCGTACCCATCCACCGCCCTCATCTTTATTTTTATTGTAACTAACAATTTCTGGTGTTTTGCGGTTTTCACGTGCCAAAACCACGAAATGATTGAGGCACACTGCATGTTCAAGAAATAATGAGCACTTGGTCTGATAATGCATAGTACGTGGACCTCTAGCATTTTCGCCTCCATCAGAAATATGACTGCCACAATCGGCATTGAACCTGCAAATTCTGGGGCTCTATGATTACAACAGGGTACGATTATGAAGCACGCCATAGTGATGGACTACAGATTAAATTTTATCACACGGGCCTCCTTATGCACAGAAGTCCAAGTACATGAGTCTTCTTGCATTTCACCTCACCAAAATACAACCGCCACAGCTGAAACATGTGTCGTCTAAATTATCAGTATAACATAATAGAACTAATATACAGGGTCGTGTTAAACATTAGTGCGCTGTATAATATATGGAACAGTAGACAGCTAATACTAATGAACGACCATCAGTGCACCTTCATAATATGCCTGATGAGCCGTCCATAAGTACAGACATCATTCGAGGCATGAGGTCCAAGATGAGCTGCTGTAGACATCGAAATATTTCAGTTTCAGTTTATTGAACGTAATTGGGTGGAGGGTTACAAATGAGAAGAGATATACAGAAAGAAGTCCCTTAGCGTGACCACTGCACTGGGACCCCTTTTTATAAAACACATAAAAGAAAATGCAATCAGAAGCCAAAATAGTGAAACACATGCATACAATGCGTACGAAATATGTGCAGCAACATAGGACGAAATGATAATAGGAATAAGCGATAGTGACATGAACAAACAAAAAAATAGTAATACTAAAATGCTAGCTCTGTCCCGAGATCCAAGACGTGCTAGCTCTGTGGCCGAAAGATCGACAAAGACATGCCAGAGGCAGGCAAAGTTGGTCACGTCTTAAAAGGCATAGCTGACAATGCTTTCAACATCCTCATGTGCAAGACCTGCATGCAGCACGGTTGATGCCATCATAACCGATGTCGCGGTTTGAACAGGCAAAAAGCAGACGGATTACTCAGCGGTTTAGCCGACTCCCAAACACAGCTCCGACTTCCCCGTGCGAAGATCCAGTGGCGCCTCTGCGTTCTCCACACCTAACAACCTCACAAGGATTGTTCGCCAAGAGCTCGATGCTATGGCCCCAGCCCCTTATCAAGCCCCTGCGCAGGACAATGTGGCCACGGTATCTCTCATTCAAGCCGTCGTGCGCCAAGAATTTGCAAATATGGGCATCATAAGTCCACCAACCATAGGCCACGCACCTCAGCCTATGCGTGCCACCGTTCTCACCTGAACACTACGCCACCCCAACCGTTGCTGCTGCCTCTGCGGTTCCGCAGTTCCCACCACGCTACCGAAATCCCTCTGAGTGGCACACTCCGGACGACGACCAATCTGTTTTTCATGCCACCGCGCCGGCCACATTGCACGCTACTGCCCATAGGCGGAGACTTCATATTCCGGAGGGTGCGGGGGCGCCGGGATCTTCGCTGCGGTCTTCTGTCCTCATTCTCCAACTACCCTTGCTCGTCCTTCTTTCTTGATTTCTCCCTCACCCTCTCCCATATTTTTCAAAAAACGCTGGGGAGCCCAGGCAATTTTAATTTTTTCTGATATGTAAACA